>JANJGK010000041.1:341460-393960 GCA_039081455.1 Macrobrachium rosenbergii
TTGCAATTAAAACTCGTGGATTTATAAGTCAAGTTGGTTATAATTGCTTGCAGTCCTGGGAGTTGGCAGGCAATGTTACAGAACTTATTCATTGCAATGTTTGCGTTGTCAGTCGAGCTTTCATCTCCTTATTTGATCAACGAATGTAAATGTGAGCTGCAGAGCGGCTGGCAATTCTAAACGTCACCTGGGAATGATTTGACATAGCTGTTTTTTCTGTCATGATGTGATTAACACAGGAAGTTACTTGTTGCTTTTCAAATAAGTAATTTTGCTTTGTATTAATGTTAAACTTAAATTGCCATAACGCTGATATAAGACTCTGAATACGGATGAGAATGGTAAGAAATGCATCAACCAAACGGAAATTATCTTTTCCCCTAGACTCTGGTGTCAGAACGTCCACGGCTTATTAGTATTTCTGAAGAATTTAGAGAGAATTCAGAGTTAACGATTAAGCATGATGTTGCCGAGTTTTAAGAGAATCTCCAAGTAGCTCTTTCTAATGCATTATTAGAATAACTCTCTCTCTCTCTCTCTCTCACTCTCTCTCTCTCTCTCTCTCTCTCTTTTTTTTTTTTTTTGCTATTGTTTTCCTAACATGTATAAAAAATTTTACTGTTCACCCTTGCATTTCTTACATATTTTTAATGCTACTCAGCTCTCTTTATCAATGTTTCTCAGGTTTGACCAATGTAAATGTTATCCAAAGAATTACATGGAAGCAGGCATACGCGTCCTTTAGTATTGTCGGGCGAGTTCTTTATTATTACATGTTCCTCTGTTTTATTGTTTTTAAATTTTACATTAACTCCAAAACTCATAAGTGGATGTGGAATATCTTTGAAATGATTATTATATGGCAATACGAGCGGGTTTTTTGTGTTATAAGTTTTTTTATTGTGAACATAAAATCTGTTTTGCCGCTTTTAATGCGTTGCCTGATACAGAATCAAGTAATTTCAGTTTCTCTCCTGTATTCCTCATCATATCTCTTTCTTCATCAATGTATCAGGGCTACATATAGGTAATGATCTTAAGAATATGGATGTGAAAACTGATTTCCTCACTTCATTGCTGTAACCAGAATACAAATGAACATAGTCAGACATATTGTTAAGTTTTCTGTACACACTGCATTTAAATCTATTCCTAGTTGTGTGTATTATGCAGTCTAAAAAGGGTAAGCAACAATCCTTTTCCATTTCCATAGTCAATTTTATCGATGGCACTAATTTGTTTAATACAGACGTTATTTACATTTTCGGTAATTGGTCAAACACATATTATATCAACCTATCAGAATGATCCCACAATGTGTAGTATGGTTTTGTTTAATATTTTGCTTTCGAAAAAATCCATATACAAATTACGTTGCACGTGATAAGGTTACCTATTGCTATACCAAAATTTCAAGTTAATGAATAACTATAAAGATAGAATTTTTTTCAGGGTTACTGACTGACATAAGCAGAAAAACCTTTTATTATTATTATTATTATTATTATTATTATTATTATTATTATTATTATTATTATTATTATTATTATGGGAAGTTGTATCCTTAAGCCAGAGAGTTAGGAGATCTTGTAGATTATTGCGGTTATTTGCAGACGCCTCAACATGGAAGCTAAGAGCTGAAGCACAAAGACTCCCAGTCTTTCCTGCCTCGTGGGAAAACTGTATTTTGTTGTCGGCCGACCGGCGGCCTTTAGAGCACCATTATTAAGAGGTGTTATGAAGAAGGGCTGGTAAATAAGCGGGGAAGTTAGCGTGATTAAATTCAATTTTATGCTCAGTACACGAAAGATGGCGTAAGGGAGTGTGGGGAGGTGTCATCACGTGTCTGTATCCACAGGGGTCTTGTTCATGACCACAAAATCACTCTAGTCGATTGCTGTGATGTTTTATTCATTTCGTATTATGGCAGGCTTTCAGGGAAGAAAATCCATTGTCTCCAGATTGATCTGAACATTGGAATAAGAACTGAGTTGGGAGGCAGTCATGGTATAAAGGCCAATAGAGAAAGCTACTTCATCCCAAAAGAGTTGATGATGCCCCTGATGCTATGTGAAATACATCAGAGTAAACAAAAAATACACTTTTCTGTTATCTAAGCAAGATATAAACTAATATATGTAGGCAAATAAGTTGAAAAGTAAATAAGAATACATGGGAAGTCTCTGTCTCTTTTTTTTGTGTGTGTGTCTTTCGTTCCTGGTTTGGATAAAGGCTTTAGGCAACTGGCCGCTTAACCTTCGCACCAGAGAGAATGAAATAAATAAAATATCGATAAAATCAGTTTAAAAAAGCTAGAGCTTTTTCGCGCAACTAAATCCAACTAAATTGAAAAAAAATCGGATCTCGGACGCGGCTACTTCGTAGTCAAGAAAGAAAATAAGTTTTTATGGTGAGTCCCTGCTTCACCAACCGTGTCCTTTACGAACCCCCCTCTACTAGGACTGGAAGAGCGCTCAAAGAATTGTAGTTTATTTGTTCTGAACGCACGAAACCGTCTCACTGGAACAATTGCAAAGCCTCTGCTTCTTTTGAACTGTCCCATAAAGCCTGGTCTTTTTCAAAGCATTTGGGAGCAGCAACACACGAGGAAAAAAGGAATTTACTTAATACAGAAGAGTTAAAGAAAGGTCGTCCATTCTCTCCTGGATCTGTCCAATACCACGGCTAAAAAGAAATAGATTTCATTTTTTTTACATGCGCATATTTAACTTGACTTCTGCGTCTGTCTGTCTGTCTGGCGGTCTGTCTTGTCTGTCCTCAAATCTTGTAACTCAATTTTCGACCTGTTCCCTCCATGCGATGGACTTTAAATTTTGCATGGTTACTCAATCCCGGTGACAATACAACCTTACATGATAGTAGGTCAGCAGTGACCTCTTGTGACCCTACAGTGACCTCTCTCAGTATGTCAGGATTTGTATGAAACTCTTCGGATTTTTCACAAATTCTTTGACTCGGTAGACTCTGTCTTCTATATAACCCCTCCCCTTTCCCTCTTCTATTCCTTCCCCCTTCCCTCTTCCATCCCCCTCCCCTTTCCTCTTCCACCACCCTCCCCCTTCCCCTTCCAAAGCACACGATCAAGTGTTAATTTAGCTGTGTCCTCCCCTCCACTTCCCTTTCCAATCCCCTCCCCTTCCCCTCCCCTCCCCTTCCCCCTTCCTGTGAATTTCCAGTCGACACCCCACACAAAAGTTGGCATGAGCAGAGCGTCAAATAATCTACACACAAATAATATGTTCAAAGAGATATAAATAATGAATATAAATTTAGTATATATTTTCTTTCATTGGTACAGAAGCCTTTACTTACAACGAATGAGTGCGCAACGCGTTTGACGGATGGTTTGTTTTATTTATTTTTTGTTGTTGTTGTTGTTGTAGTAATAACCTCATAATAGAAAAGAATAACAGATGATGGTTAGTTTTGATTGTGAAGTAAAGTTGTTATATCTCCGTTCGCTCCTTCTTCCATTATCCTCTCTTATTATCTATTTCTGACTACACACATATCCCGCCAGTATATTGGAAAAAGGATATTCTGCGTTTCAAAGTCACAAACGTTCACGCATGATTTGAGTAAGAGAAATGAATGTCTTCTATCTTCCAGTTGTAGTATTTTTGGAAGGCCCATTGCAATATAAAGCCAGAGATTCCATTAACGTTTGACATTCCCATAATTAATTATCTACTTAAACAGTGGACATATGAATGCTACGATACCTACGTTTCCATTCTAAGATGTCGTTTTTGTGAGCATTAGGAATGAGGAGTCGCAGCTTCCCAATCTGTATGCAAATTCTTCAGCAGGACGAGGTCGAATTAACAATCAAGTTTTCTCTTTCGCTCCTTTTGCCTAAAAACTGAGTTACAATTGTGGAGATTATATAACACACACACACACAAGCACACACACATATTTATATGAAAATTGGTTTGTTTAGAACAGAATGTGACTATTTTATTGGCTCGCATTTTTTCAGTTGCGCGTTTATTACGGTGGATTTTTTTTCGAAATTTCCCCCACAAAATACCCTTCCTTTATATTCATTGAAAAATTAATTATTAATGAATGATAATATATCTACTGTCAACAATTATGCAATCAAGAATAGGAAACAATTGGGTTTTCAGTTTTTATTTCATGCATTGATATAATTTTGTTAGCTTGATCTCACACGATTTGTCCTGCTGGACCAACGAAGAAAAGTGATCGAAATTCATTGGTCAATTTTATCTTTAAAGAAAACAATAAGTTCATCAAAATTATATTCATTGAAATAAAGAATGGAGTTCAGACCTAAAATATACGATTGTTCTGTGGAAATCGAACATTAACTAAATAACCATCAGGGTGCTTTACGAAATATAATAATAATAATAATAATAATAATAATAATAATAATAATAATAATAATAATAATAATAATAATAATAATAAGCATTTCTTGAAGTACCCTCACTGTACACGCCGGCCTCACACCTTCACAGAGAAGGTTCGGGAATCATGAGTTCGAAGGAATCCCTTTTGCCCAACTCTTCATTCATTCATTCCCAATGCAGAATTCTCTGGCCTCTTCCGTATTTGTGCTCCGTTGATCTCTTAGAGGAAGTTCCTTCACATATATTTCGGTGAATTCATTCACTTTGGAAGCCATCGCCGTATCAGTCTCTCATAAAAAAAGCAATAACAAATAAGACCACAGAAGAGTAAAATAAGCCAATTATTAATCTGTGTTCATAGTTTTACAGTTGCCTTCTTGGCAGGTAACCCTTCAAACATTCTACTTGTTTAGCCATTTTTAAGCCAGTTTATTGAAATAAGTAATTGTAATTGTAACAGCCACAATGCCCCCTTAACTTCTCGAATTCTTCGCGCTTTTTTGGATACGCTTGTCACTACAAAGCCTTAAGATCCAAGTGCAAGAAATATGAAAATGATATGATGTCTGGTAACGGGAAACGAACCCGGGTCCCATAATCACAACGGGTTCACGTTGCATAATCAATTACAATCTCAAAATACTGATCATAGAAGAGCTCAAATATTTCATTCAGTTTCTGCAAAGAAGCGAATGAAAAGTGAGGTTCAAATGAGCATCGAGTGTCAGCGGCAGAGGAAATTCATTAAACGAGCGATAATGAAATCAACGTCGACGTCGGCTCATTTAATGGGTTTTTCGCTGTCAAGTCAATCAGTTTCTGTCTGATGTGACTGTGAGTTGCCTCCTCCTGATATCGGATATCGCAGTTGTTTAGAGAATAATTCTGAATTTCTGTTATAGTTTTTTTTATTCTTATTATTACCTTCTGGTCATTTATTTCATTCACGAAATATGGGATTTCGATTGCAATATAGAACACTTTTCAGCTGCCTCAATATTACAGCATCACCGTATAACGAAATAATATGAAAGCGCAATCAGGTAAAGCAATTTTATATTTATGAGATGAGAAATACATAATTTTGATGGCATATCCCTTATTTGTACTAACTAAAATAGTTTCAGTATGGGAGTTCAGATGTAAAAAGGAAAGTTGAATAAGAAGAAATATTGCTCAGACGAGTCTCATAAATCCTTTGTTGTCTGGCCTCGACTTCGTTAGATTTCGCTTTGGACAGGAAGAAGGGAAATGTGATGATAAACAGAGAGTAATTTGGAAAGTTTCATTCGGAAGGTTTAGGGCAAAGAAGGAGAGGGGGACCGAGCGTGCTCGCTCGCTAGATGGCGTGATCGAGGTGTTGACTTATCAAGGAAGCATGAGTAGGAGGTGAGTGGCGCGATGTGTATAGGGGTGGCTCGACTCCAGCTGTGTAAGTATTTGTAAGTATATGCTGCTGAGCATTCGTGTACCAGGTGTTCATGAAAGACCCAGTATTAGAAGATGAATTCATCGGAAGTGTTTTCTAGCGCTATCCATGTGAAATAGAAGTATTCTCTCTTGGTAGATAAATAGATAGATAGGTAAAGAGAGAGAGATAGATAGATAGATAGACAGGAAGTTAAAGTCATCGATCGATAAGTAGATACATGTTCGTTTTAATCAAGGAAGGTCAGTTCGTTGATGTGGCTTGCATAAAGGATTTTGGCAGCTACAGTTTTTTTTGCTGAAAAATGTGCATGTACTAAATGTGCTGAACAACTTTTACATCAGTCAGTTAATTCAAGTATTAAAGAAGTGCGTGAAGATGATGGACCAAAAATACACTTTCACTGAAAGCGATAAGGAACGGTACAAAGAGAAGCATGAGTATCATTTGGAAGCTTGTTAATGAATAAAACAACACTTTTCAAACAGACCAGTCTCACAAGTAGGTTTGGGAACTCATGGCCTGCCAGTTCTTGCTTCGGCATTCGCGAGCTTTTTCGTCCCGCAAGTTCTCTGCTTTACACGGGTCCTGTTTACCCGAGTGTTACGAACTCCCTCTAGGAGGAAGCCATAACGGGTTCTTTTATTTTAATCTCGAATCCAGTGACAAAAACACAAATCAGTAGGTGCGAGGAAAAACCAGAAAGACACATAGGCAAAAATTTCACAATATTTATTGCACAGTAAATGCACAAACACTGATGGCTCACAAAAAGTAATAAACTGATAAATTACGAAATACCATCAAATAACTCCAAGAGTCACCTATAACTAAAGCTAAACCCTACTCATAGTGAAGAAACCAAATCTTAATCTTAATAAGGGACCCAAAAATTACCCACCACGCTAGCCTATTACTAAATAGAAAGGAAAGAAGTGGAAGGACATACAAAAAGAAATAATAATCCTACCTAAGATAAAAATCTAAACCTTAATATTAATTTATACACTCATGACACTCAGTCTCGCAATATACCTTGAACAATTTTCATAATAAATAAATATAAACACACACTTGAAGACAATAATTACACCCTGTTTAAGGTGTAGCTGAAGATCCAATGTTTTGGTACGTTGACACAGACCAGTACTAATACAGATGAGTCTATAAACCGCTCAACAAAAACTGCCACAGAACGTCACTCTCATCAGAAGAACTGCCCTTCAAAACAGTTGGTAGATACTAACACTTGAGTCTACAGCTCACGCCAAATATACAGAGGATGTTCCTCTTACCTGAGAGAAGACACCCTACTTGCTCCAACAAGGCCACTCTGGTGCTGATACTGTGGATACATCCATAAAAGATGAAAAGAGGCTCTCGAGCCCAGATGTACACACAACTGCTAACGTCAAGATTAAGCCAGTAGGTCACTCAAAACACAGTTGCACGTCGTACTCCACATGTAGCTCCATATACATAACTGCCTTTTACATTAAGAAGCAGCTCAATACTAGCAGATTGTTGTTCTCCGAGAACAAGCGAGAAATCTTCACAATAGGAAGAGATGTATATATAATCCACAACAGCAGACAGATCAGCAGCTCCAGAGTCTTCAACGGCCTTGAACTAGACTCCCGAGAATACTTTAGGAGAGCCACAAGTCACCTCTCCTTACAACACTCCCAGTCACCATAAAGAAAAATAAACTGAGTTACAAATTTGGCAAGGAAGCAAAAACACTGAGGAAGGCCGCACTTAAAACTGCACTCAATAGATGGCGCCACAAAAACTTAAGCTTTTCAACCAAAGCAAATTAACCATACATTTAACCAAAATATAAATTAACATAAAACCAACAGCAAAATACCTAACTTAACTTAGTTTTACAAAATTGCAAACAATAGAAAAATTAAAGCCATCAGTGCAAAAAGGCAAAACAAAGAAAATTTACTTTAAAATTACGTTACTGCCTGACACCTTCCTCCCTCAACGAAAAAAAAATTAATTTGACTAAACAGGAAAATGAATTTTTTTTTTAAACCTTAATACGAAAATATAAGGTAAAGTAAACATGACAAACAAAAACACTCACACTAGGACTACTTAATCTAACTGCTCAAAAAAAAAGAACCAAAAAAAAAAAAAAAACAGGGAACTCCGGGATTGCACAAAAATAAGCAATAACAACATTAGAATACACCATCTGAAAAGGAAATTAGAAAATCAGGATCGGCATCACAGCCAGCACGTCACATCCTAGAAAGTGCATCGGGGATCTTGTTGTCCACTCCTTTTATATGTTGGAAGACCAGGTTATATTCCTGAAGGAGAAGTGCCCATCGCAGAATCCTTTGATTCGCTCCCTTCATCTTATTTATGAACACCAGCGGGTTATGGTCCGTCAACACTTCAACCTGGAGAGAACTAGACAAATAAATAGAAAAATGGGATACGCTCTTCACCAGAGCCAAAGCTTCCTTCTCTAAGGTGGAGTACTTTCTTTCGGCCGGAAGTAACTTTTTACTGAAGTAAGATACAGGGTGCATTTCCCCCTTATCATCTCTCTGAAACAGGACTCCTCCAATGCCCACGTCGCTGGCATCCACAGCCAAAACAAAAGGTTTATTAAAATTTGGAGAGCTAAGAATTGGTTCCGAGACTAACACCGATTTCAACTTATTAAATGCTTTTTCACACTCCGTACTCCACAAAAACTTAGTGTTCTTTTTCAATAGATTAGTTAAAGGCTGGGCGATGTCAGCAAAATTCTTCACGAACCTCCTGTAATACCCTAACATGCCAAGAATTTTGCGGACACCACGGACATTACACGGCTGAGGAAGGTTGGCTATAACCTCAATATTAGCATGTTTAGGAGCAACCTTCCCCAGACCAACCTCATGACCAAGATAGGTCACTACAGCCTTACCAAACTCACACTTTTTGATATTTACAACCAAACCAGCCTTTCTTAAAACCTGAAACAGTTTTCTTAACCTTTCAACATGGGTTTTCCAGTCCTGACTGTATACCACCAAGTCGTCAATATATATTTCGGTACCTTCCAGCCCGCATATCACCCTATTCATAAGGCGCTGGAACGTACAAGCTGCATTTTTCAAACCAAAAGGCATCACCTTACATTCATACAACCCATTTGGGGTGACAAATGCCGAAATCTCACGGGCCCTGTGAGACAATGGCACCTGCCAGTAACCCTTCAATAAGTCTAATTTAGTTACAAACTTGGCATTCCCTATCCGGTCTATTAAATCTTCAATCCGAGGAAGAGGGAAACTGTCACTCTTGGTTACCTGATTAACTCTACGGTAGTCAACACACATTCTATAGTCACCATCAGGTTTCTTTACCAGAACTATAGGAGAACTCCACGGACTTGAGCTGGGTTGAATAAGATCATGGTCCAGCATATACTGCACCTCCTTCTCAACTACTTTGGCTTTTTCTGGGTTCAAGCGGTAAGGAGCCTGCTTTACTGGACGAGCATCACCTACTTCAACATTATGTTCAAGCCATGAAGTAAGCCCTGGAGTCTCTCTAAACACTTCTGGAAAAGACTTTATCAAACATAACACGTCTTTCTTCTGGACTTCATCCAGATGCTCCAACAAAACATTAGCCTTATTAAAAATCTCAACATTAGTTTTTAAATTCTCTACAGATACATGGTTATCAACATCATTATCAGGATCATCAACCTTAGAAAATACAGTAACTAGAGGACATGGTATTTCATAAACAATATTTAAAGGATCTGGATTTCTACCTTCATATTTCTTTAATCTATTAATGTGAAAAATTCTACTCTTTCTAGTAGAACCTGGAGAATCCAATTCATAATTAAGGTCAGACACCTTTCTTATTACCTTCCATGGACCTTTAAATCTGGGTTTCAGAAAACTATCAGGGTCCATATCTAAAACCAGAACCAGATCTCCAGATTCGAAAGAACGACTTACTGCCTTGCGATCATGGAATGTTTTCATACTAGCCTGGGAAGCTTGCAAATTATCCTGGGCAAACTTCCAGGCACCACTCAATTTATTTTTCAAATTAGATAAAAATATATTTAAATTTTGAATTTGTTTTCGTCCCCCAATCAACACTTCAAACAACACTTCCAAAAGACCTCGAACCTCATGACCATACACCAATCTGAAAGGAGAAACACCAGTAGATTCATTTGGGTGAGTTCTTAAGGCAAATAATGCATAAGGTAGTTCCTTATCCCAACTACTCTCCCGTTCATAACAGTACTTACCAATTATACTTTTTAGGGTTTGATGGAACCTTTCCACAACCCCTTGACTTTCAGGATGGTATGGGACACTGGTGATGTGCTGAATGGCCAGTTCAGCACACCTGTCCTGAAAGTACTTAGAAGTAAAATTAGTACCGCGATCTGATTGAATGGTACAAGGTAACCCATAACGACAAAAATATTCTACTAACTTCTCCCAGACAGCTTTTGACGTTACTTTCCTAAGAGGGAAAGCCTCTGGGAACCGAGAAGCTCTATCCATCACCGTTAATAAATACATATATCCCGACTGGGTTCTAGGTAAAGGGCCAACAACATCAATGACAATCTCTGAAAAAGGTTCACCAATTGCAGGGATGGGTTTTAACGGAGCCTTGCACAATACCTGATTGGGTTTACCCATGACCTGGCACGTCTCACAAGTTCGCAAGAACTGCTTAATACACCTTCTCATATTAGGCCACCAAAATAGCTTGGTTAATCTCTTAAAAGTTTTTGTTACCCCAAAATGTCCCGAGAAAGGATCCTCATGAGCCGACTGCAGCAATTCGTCTCTGAATTGTTTAGGAACTAAAATCTGCTTATGGTACTCAGAGGATTCCATAAGAGCAGAACGGCTTAATCTACACAATAATCCTCTCTCTGATACAAAACATGGCTTAGAAACATCATCCCCCTCAGTTATTTCCACATCAAATTCATCATGCTGAGCTCTTATAAAATCAGCCCTATTCCATGCTCTAACTACCTTACTACTATCACTACTTCCTACAGACTCGAGCCTTCCTACTGCTACATCTACTTGTACAGGGTCTAAATGTAAATCCTCTCCGTCCATCAAGAGGTTACGCCCTTTTTTCTGGGAGCGAGTAGTTACAGCAATTGGTAATTTATTTAAGGTTAAAATGGGGAACAATTCTCGTCCCCCCACATTACATAAGTCATTTCCTAGGATACCATCTATCCCAGGAATAGGTAGTTTATCAACAATGGCCAGATTAATACTCTTTACAACACCCGATATGTCAATCTCTCCTTCAACCACAGGAGCCGACACAACAGTGTCAGGAAAGCCACTTAAAATAATATAGTTAGCGATCTTCACGTTAAGAGGTAACCTACTTCTCAACAATAAAGATCGAGCAGCACCTGTGTCCCTCAAAAATTTGACATTTATAACTTCCTTCTCAAATCTCAGCTTACCTGGCCAAATATACTTATTAAATGACAGTCACATGGGGGAATCTTTCTCTTTATTACCTTTGTTACCATTTTCCTCGTTCTCTATAGAATGTTGAGAAGCCTTAACTTGATTCACCAAAGCAATGGGAGAAGTAGCCTGCCTCTGTAGATAACTCTGGCGAGCAAAACACTTAGCCTGGGTATGTCCTACCTTGTTACACCAATAACAGGTTCTACTACTTCCCACACCACTAGTTATAGTACGACTAGAATGAGCATTATCAGTTTTTGCAAAATTCCTATTTACAAAATTACCACTGGGATTACTTTTTGGTTGATTTTTTACCTGAAAATTGGAATTTGCTTTAGAGTTAGCCTGGAAATTAGAATTATTATTAGGACCCTGGAAATTAGAATTATTATTAGGACCCTGGAAATTAGAATTATTTTGGTTAAAGTACATTCTCTTTCTACTCTCCCAGTTACCCTTGACCACAGGGAAATTACCCCTGAAGTTCTCAGTACCAACCTTATGGGTCAATATATATTCATCACTCAACTGAGCAATTCTGGGAAAAGAGGTCACCTTCAAGTCTTCTAAATGCACTCTTAAATCTTTAGCACACGATTTTTTAAAATCTTCAATCAATATCAATTCCTTCAAGGCCGCCAAAGTAGTTACTTGGCGACTCTTGAGCCAATCATCAAAATGTTCTTGCTTTACACGAGCAAACTCTACAAAAGTCATGTTCGGGGTTTTGTTAAAATTCCTAAACCTCTGCCTGTAGGCCTCGGGAACCAAATCATAAGCTTTTAATATCAAAGCTTTCACTTTCTCATAATCCCGAGATACTTGCTCCTCTATGGCATTATAAACCTTCTGAGCCTTGCCCAGCAAGCGACATTGAATCAACACTGTCCAGACCTCCCTAGGCCAAGACAACCTGGAAGCAACCCTTTCAAAAGCTTTAAAGAATTCAGGCACGTTCTCCTCAGTAAAACAAGGTACAAGTTTTAGAGCATCCCCAAAACTAAACTTTTCCCCGATATCTTCATGGATGGGGGTACTCACAAACTCCTTACCTTGTTGGATCTTGGCCAACTCTAACTTCATGCCAAGCATCGCTCTTTCATGTGCTCTGATTCTCTCCAACTCCTCGAACTCTAACTTCTTTAGCTCCAACATGCTCTGGAAATCCTTTACTAGTGGCTCATTTTCCACTTTGGCCGAATGAGTAGGAACAGCCGGACAAACATTATCAGTCCGAGGATCCCGCTCAGTCTGACTTTTATTATCAGGCAGACTGCCGTACCCTTCAAAAATCACTCCACAGTGGGGCGGATCCTGAAAAAGACTCAATCCCGGAGCCCCTTCTACATCAGACTCACTCATGCTTTCACTAATTAATTCATCAGCAGTTTGTTTAAGCTCACTCAGCCTATTCTTTACTAACTTATATACATCCTTTTTCAATTCCCTATTTGTTAAAGAAATGCCTAACGACCTAGCACAAGCTTTCAAATTTTCTTTAGTCAAAGCACTCAAATACCTAATACAATCCTCAGAAGCTAAATATTCAACGGGGTTAAACTCTACATCAGCCATAGTGAAAAGCAAAAGAAGGAAGGTGACGAGGCACAACAAAAATAAATACTGATAAATCTCACCCAGAGCACAGTCTGACAACTCGTACCACTGATTGTGTTTGTCCTGGATCCTGTCACGGTCGCCAAATTTGTTACGAACTCCCTCTAGGAGGAAGCCATAACGGGTTCTTTTATTTTAATCTCGAATCCAGTGACAAAAACACAAATCAGTAGGTGCGAGGAAAAACCAGAAAGACACATAGGCAAAAATTTCACAATATTTATTGCACAGTAAATGCACAAACACTGATGGCTCACAAAAAGTAATAAACTGATAAATTACGAAATACCATCAAATAACTCCAAGAGTCACCTATAACTAAAGCTAAACCCTACTCATAGTGAAGAAACCAAATCTTAATCTTAATAAGGGACCCAAAAATTACCCACCACGCTAGCCTATTACTAAATAGAAAGGAAAGAAGTGGAAGGACATACAAAAAGAAATAATAATCCTACCTAAGATATAAAAATCTAAACCTTAATATTAATTTATACACTCATGACACTCAGTCTCGCAATATACCTTGAACAATTTTCATAATAAATAAATATAAACACACACTTGAAGACAATAATTACACCCTGTTTAAGGTGTAGCTGAAGATCCAATGTTTTGGTACGTTGACACAGACCAGTACTAATACAGATGAGTCTATAAACCGCTCAACAAAAACTGCCACAGAACGTCACTCTCATCAGAAGAACTGCCCTTCAAAACAGTTGGTAGATACTAACACTTGAGTCTACAGCTCACGCCAAATATACAGAGGATGTTCCTCTTACCTGAGAGAAGACACCCTACTTGCTCCAACAAGGCCACTCTGGTGCTGATACTGTGGATACATCCATAAAAGATGAAAAGAGGCTCTCGAGCCCAGATGTACACACAACTGCTAACGTCAAGATTAAGCCAGTAGGTCACTCAAAACACAGTTGCACGTCGTACTCCACATGTAGCTCCATATACATAACTGCCTTTTACATTAAGAAGCAGCTCAATACTAGCAGATTGTTGTTCTCCGAGAACAAGCGAGAAATCTTCACAATAGGAAGAGATGTATATATAATCCACAACAGCAGACAGATCAGCAGCTCCAGAGTCTTCAACGGCCTTGAACTAGACTCCCGAGAATACTTTAGGAGAGCCACAAGTCACCTCTCCTTACAACACTCCCAGTCACCATAAAGAAAAATAAACTGAGTTACAAATTTGGCAAGGAAGCAAAAACACTGAGGAAGGCCGCACTTAAAACTGCACTCAATAGATGGCGCCACAAAAACTTAAGCTTTTCAACCAAAGCAAATTAACCATACATTTAACCAAAATATAAATTAACATAAAACCAACAGCAAAATACCTAACTTAACTTAGTTTTACAAAATTGCAAACAATAGAAAAATTAAAGCCATCAGTGCAAAAAGGCAAAACAAAGAAAATTTACTTTAAAATTACGAGTATCACTTTGCGCATACACAATCAGAAACTGACACACAGACATAAACACACACACACACACACACACACACACACACACACACACATATATATATATATATATATATATATATATATATATATATATATATATATATATATATATATATATATATATATATATATATTGTGTGTGCGCGCGCTTATTTGTGTGTGCGTGTGTTTGTGTGTCTGTGTGTGTGATTTTTTGCCACTTATGACAGCGCGACTTTAGATTCCTAAATATTATGCTACAAATGTTTGACAGCTGAATAGTTAGAGTTGACTGTTTATCATTGTTTCGAGACAAAGACCTAGATTCGAATCCTGGATGCGGCTGAAACGCTCATCATTAACTATGGATGTAAGTTAATCCTAAAGTTCGTGAAATACATGTTAAACTATATTAATGACTTAATATCTGTCAGTATTTCATTCTCTCTCGAGTTGAGCAAAATGTCATTATTTTGGTGATGACCAACAAAAGTAAAGCAATATGACGGTTGTTTGAAAGATCTGCAACATCGCAATTCATCGTGAGGGAATGAACCGCACATATTTTTAACAACAAAAATCAGGTAGAAATAATGAGAGATTAAAGAAGCTAGTTTATCAGGAAACTCCTTTGTCAGTGATGCTAGAAAACTAACCATTTATATACCAGTTCGATACAGGGCTGAGGTTTCTTGAAGAGGAAATCCTCTGAGAAAAGAAACGGGTTTCTAAATGCTGTATTCATTTTTATTACTTATAAGACGATGGATTAGATCAAGGGACACACTCCAACTGAGTTTTAACTTTCGTTGGTGAAGGTGATGGATATTTTCTTTCTTCTTTTCCTTCCCCTGATGCTCGGGAGTCCAGGGTTTCTTTTCTTCAGTATTCCATGCAGAGAAATCCCCCCTCCCCCTTTTTTTTTACTGACCTCTGAAAAGACGCACTTGCCAGGACTGAGCAGGTCTGGCAGTGGTCTCAAAACGAATGGGGTGGTCGTGTCCCCAACAAGCTTAATTCACTGACGGGACTGAGTGCATCCAACACAAGCGGTTGATGTATTCTCGGCTAGACGATTTTTTTTCTCTCTCTTTATTTCTTCTCATTTTCTGCTCTTATTCCCTCAGTGAGAATTCATAAGATTCAATATAGTGATGTTTCCGATTACTATTCAGCAGATTTATTTTTATTTTGCCGTGATGACGGAATTATTTATTTTCTTTCTAAGATTCCACTTAAATTTTTTTTTTTCACAAACAAACAACATCTGTCAGAGAGAGAGAGAGAGAGAGAGAGAGAGAGAGAGAGAGAGAGAGAGAGAGAGACTCTCCGTTTATCCTGAAATGTATATTGAAAACAAATTCAACACATTGGAAGGATGTATTATATTTGTGAAAATGTCAACAGTATATATATACATATATATATATATATATATATATATATATATATATATATATATATATATATATATATATATATATATATATATATATATATGTAATATATTTGTGTGTGTGCTTGTATGTGTGTGTGAGTGTTTATTATATCAAGATGAAGAGAAAGGTTTCACTTCCATATAACCTTTATAGCTAATTTCTGAAAAATGTTCAGTTTTTCAACAGCCACGGTGAGGCTTAATTTAATGTGTATATTGTATATTTGTTCCACTGATCGTATTGAAACAATTCATCTCATTAAGTTTAATATAGCAATAGTATTGTTTTATTGTAAAAAAAAAATAATAATACGGTTTATATGCTTACTGGTTAAAATGAATCTAATTATGAGTGATTCAGTTATGCTTGTAGATATGGCCTTAATGATTTGTCCACAAGATATTTCCCTTCTGTAAACCAAAGTTGCGTCTCTCGATAGGAACCTGTCATGCTGGAAACCTTCACCTCTGCACAAAATCCTACGTCTAATTCCACTAACTTGGTAAAACACATATATGACGGTTCTTATTACAACGTTCATCAAAATAAAAAAGATGGACGTAAGGGTGTAATTCTTGACTTATGAGAAATGTCACCCTATAAACCATTATTTGTGTCTTCCATGAGTTATACTCCTGTCTAAATATTGGTTCTATTTGTTTTGGACCTTTATCTATGTTTTTCAAGGCGAATCAGCCTGAGTCACAAATCCCTTCATCATTCACGATGAAGTTTGCATTAAGAAAAACCTTTGCAAAAATAGCCTCTAATTAAACTACTACATTTTTTTGTGCTATTATGAAGAGCAAATTTACTGGAAACGGAAGTTTTGCCAGAAAAAAAAGAGATTAGTAAATTATGGTCTTTCACTGCGGACATTGGCAGAGATCTCACTCCGAAAGAGATCAAACGGAAACAGTTCTCCTGATGGGAAGGCCTCAGTTTCATTGTCGCTTGAGCCTCATGAGGCTTTTTAAAGCACCAACATTACGAAGCCAATGCAGGGCGTTGGGTCATTTCGCCAGCGTATAACTCGCTAATGAACTAACAGCTGAGAACATCGAACAAAGAGGCTGACATACAAACATTCGTAGACCCGTGACTTTGTTGCACCATTATTCCAAAGTCTGCAACTTGAGCAAAGAATTTAGAACGTCTGACTAATCCGGTCAGGCGTCTAAAAGGAAATATAGATTTTAAAATTTGTCAGACGTTGCGAAACGTTTATGTATTTCAATCCATGCATTATTGTTCAAGCAAATTGATTTTATTACTAGTCCTCTCATGGACTCACTCGCGGTTTGATAAACACAATATCTTGACGAAGTTACTGAAATAAAAATAAAATCAGTGGTTCTTAGGTAGTCTCTTTAGGATAACGAAATTTTCCGCTCTCTAACGCAATCATTTTTTTTTTTTCGGAGCAAAGAAACAGGCTTATTTTTACGTTGATTTTAAATCAGAACATTTGAGAATTGGAGATTACAAAGAAATGTTTCCTAACATATCTCCGGAGGGAAAATCGAAGGCAAGAAACGTAAGGCAGGTTGTAACTAAAAGGAAATATCTCCCATTTCATTTTTGTTTATGGACCTCCAATGCTTGGTTTGAAGCCAAAATTAAAGAAATTTGAATATTGCAGTACATTACAGACCAGCACTTTACCATGAATGTAATAGGGAATATTGATATGTATATATGAGATATTATAATCAGAATGAAAATATTAATTGTAATGACAGTATGTTACTGTCTAAATTATTTCTATAAAAAGTAGTGAAGAAGACAGATGGAGTGAGCGGCTTCTCGGATCTAGTGTTTATGAAAACATTTGATGACTTATTGAAACGTAGACACTACTTTCAACCGGAGGTGGCGTGATCAAGGCGTAAAATATTTGCCGAATTCCGTTGTTATTTTTATTTTACTCAAGGATTATGAAGTCGTCTCACATATTTATTAGTAAACTGATGTTTTTATGTCCTGGTAAAGGACCATGAATGCGTAACATGTGTGTCGTGTATGTTACAAGTTTCGCCTTATGTTGGAGGTTAGGATGCGCGTGTATTTTGACACCGGTACGGGTGCGGTTGATTTCGACCACTTATCCCCTGACCTTCTTGCGAGACTGACGTCTCATTCTGCTTTTGTTCAATAAAGAGAGAAAGCGAGCTTCGCCTTTTTAATGGACCCTCGCAGCATGATATATATTGATGGATGGACTGATTGAACACATCTTTGAGAAGGAACACATAAATTTGGTCTTTGGAAATGTCCTTTTTAACTTTGTTCTATTTCCAGTTATGACCACGGACATTCCCATGCGTTCGAGTGTCGTTTTAACGAAATTCTAAAAATCAAACAAAGAAAGGAAATTGAAATCCGTTTTTGCCAACTGCCATCCAGTGCCTCTTATACTTTTAAAACAACTAATTTCCCATGAAATGTCGATCCATGTCTGCCGTCACCAAGACGAAGGATACATTAGCAGTCTATTCGAAGAAAGAAGCAAAGTTCTTTGTGATGGAGAATTCGCGTTTTGTTCTGATCTTTCCATCCCAGAGGCTACATTCATTGCAGAGCACACGCAACCGAGACAAAGTCAGATGGGAAACAATTGTAAACGCAACCAATATCAATTCTGTTGATGTTGCCAAAGCATTATCTTTGATCTAGAATAATGCTTACACAAAGGTTATTGCTTTTGAACGTCAGAGGAAGATCCAAACCTTGCCTCATATAACTGCTGGTGTGCTTCGTCCGAATTTACCGAGTTGCTTTGTTTTATTAAAGATGCCTCTCTCTCTCTCTCTCTCTCTTTCTCTCTCTCTCTCTCTCTCTCTCTCTCTCTCTCTCTCTTTAGAGACCTAAGTGGGAAACTTCTAAAGCCGGAGCTTCATCCCGGTCGGTTGAATGTTTCCAGAGTTATAAAAGGCCAAGTCGGGGCTTTTGTGTACTCCGGGTGGCTGGGCTTTACTAACCGCCAACTACCGTGGCGGTTGATAATGTTAAGACCGTTCCACCGGCTGATCTTCTAAGAAGGAACTAAGGGTATGTAGAGATATTTTACTGTGTATTGTGTGCGTGACCTTTCTTTTATTTATCTTTATGCACTCAAAAACTTTATCAAGTGCAACAGAGTTCGTGTGCAATCATTCCTTTATGCAATGATCAACGTATGTTAATGACATTGATATATGCTCAGTGTTTCTGTACATTCAGAGATGGAGAGCCCCGCGAAAAATATTATACTCTTTAGCAAGAATTATAGCACAATGCTTTCCACCAGAATATATATCAGCGTTATTACATTTTTTTGACACCCTTTGATGGAAGTAGAAAAATCTCGCTGCAACGGAAATACATTTTATGTAATATTTGTGATTCCATAATGAACGTTATTCGCGAATTCAAATAAAAATTGTAGCTTTTGTTATTTTTCATAATTAATGGAGGTTTATTCTGATACAATGGAGTTTTTTTTGTTTAGAAAACTTACATAATGTTTTCTTAAAAAGAAATGTTAACTTATTTCTAAACATATAACGATGTCGATGTTAATGGCAAATAAAGTTAAGAAGAGGCGATTATCTTTTGAAAGCAATAAGCTATTGGTTTCAGCCGGGTCCATTTGGATAAGGTGCAATAAAGTCTGAGGAAACCGAACCAATGCCATTAATTGTTCTCGAACTATGCCCGCGTTACTCTCCCTTTGTGTGAGTAAGTGACCGTGTGCCAAACAGCACTCCTTAGGCATTTTTTCCCTGGAAATATCAAATGAATTTTGGAAAAAATAAATATATGTGTAATGGGCTGAAGACTTATTCAAACATCTTAGTTGTCTTTTCATCACTTCTTTATTACAAAGTAGAATGTCCGAGACTTCTGTGTCTTAAAAAAGTATCAGAAATAAATGAGCAAATCAACTACACCCGGACTGGCCTTGAAATACAAACATACGTTTGTACGTCTGGTAACTTTGAGTTGCTAGACACATCTTGTGACACATACACATGATACTTTACAGCATAACAGGATACGATTTTACTAACAGGTTAACACAACAGGTTGCCCTTGAATACAAAATACATATCACCGAAAACTGGCAAATAGGTTACCTCCTTGAATGACGCCACCTTCGGTTTGCGACGAAAGTGTCGACGTATTGCAATGTCATCAAAACATTCGGAAAACACGAGCCAGACTTCCCTCTCACTCCAACTTTCATCTTCTTCCCCACTCGCTAATAGAAATGAATTCATTAGTAACATATTCCTATTAAGAATATTACACTCTGGTATGCATAGTAATACATAATTAATACACGTGTACGATTCTGAACGATAACTATATTCATAAAATGAATCATATTGCCATTATATGACATTACATGCATTTAGAACTGATAAACAGCCAGAATTCTATTCGGTCTCTGCAAAAAAAAGACATCTTTCCAGGGGTCGATGGTTAAATAGACTATAGGCAGAGAGAGAGAGAGAGAGAGAGAGAGAGAGAGAGAGAGAGAGAGAGAGAGCCAAACCCTTCCCCTCCTGTGATAGTGTCCTGTGAAGCTTTCAAAGCTCATTGCCCTTAATTAAGGCGGCGAGATGTTGCTTGGCTCTCAGGCTCCGGTCAGGGATCGGGGTCAATGGCCTCCATCTCACTGTGTGAGAGGAATGTGTTCAAGTGTGCATGAACTTGCGTGTATGTATAAAGAAGACTGTGAATGTGCGACATTGCGTGTTGTATGATATTTCATCGTTAATGTAAGTGTTTATTCTTCGTTGAATACACCTGACGACTTCCATTTGTTTTTCGTTCAGTTAAATAAACCGTCTGATTTCCATTCTCGAATCCTGAGGCCTTCTGTCCAATCTGTCAGTCCTTCTTAGCACGTTGTCCATTCATCTCTTCTCCTTATCTGTAAATCTTTTCAATCATTTTGCGAATTCTTTTTGGAACTTATTTTTGTTCGTATCCCACACTGTGCAGCTCTCGTGAAAGCACCGCCCAGAATATGCTGTGTTGTTTGTCCTGTGCAGTGATAAAAAATATACTTTTGTCAATAATTTCTTATAATCTTCGTCTTCTGTCCCTGAATTTGAAACTAATTTAAATGCTTCGATAGTTATCCGAAATCCGTTTGTTTCTTTAGGAACAATTTTTCTCTTGATAAAGGCTCAGCAGAGATTTTGATGTCTCGGAAATAAGATTCTCTTGATAAAGGCTCAGCGGAGGTTTTGATGGCTCGGAAATAAGATTCTCTTGATAAAGGCTCTGCGGAGATTTTGATGCCTCGGAAATAAGATTCTCTTGATAAAGGCTGAGCGGAGATTTTGGTGCCTCGGAAATAAGATTCTCTTGACAAAGGGTCAGCGGAGATTCTGGTGCCTTTGAAATAAGATTCTCTTTTGATGCCTCTGAAGTAAGATTCTCTTGATAAAGGTTCAGTGGAGCTTTTGATGCCTCTGAAATAAAATTCTCTTTATAAAGGCTCAGCGGAGATTTTGATGCCTCTGAAATAAGATTCTCTTGGTAAAGGCTTAGTTGAGATTTTGATGCCTCTGAAATAAGATTCTCTTGATAAAGGCTCAGCGGAGATTTTAGTGCCTTTGAAATATGATTCTCTTGATAAAGGCTCAGCAGAGATTTTGGTGCCTTTAAAATAAGATTCTCTTTTGATGCCCCTGAAATAAGATTCATTTGATATAGGCTCAGCGGAGATTTTGATGCCTTTGAAATAAGATTCTCTTTTGATGCCTCTGAAATAAGATTCTTTTGATAAAGGCTCAGCGGAGATTTTGATGCCTCTGAAATAAGATTCTCTCTTGATGCCTCTGAAATAAGATTCTCTTTTGATGCCTCTGAAATAAGATTCTTTTGATAAAGGCTCAGCGGAGATTTTGATGCCTCTGAAATAAGATTCTCTTTTGATGCCTCTGAAATAAGATTCTTTTGATAACGGCTCAGTGGAGATTTTGATGCCTCTGAAATAAGATTCTCTTTTGATGCCTCTGAAATAAGATTCTCTTGATAAAGGCTCAGTGGAGATTTTGATGCCTCTGAAATAAGATCGGTCGAAAGGGCCCAAACGTTGCTTGAAAGATTTCCACGGCAGGCTATTCAATGGCCGTCAACATAGGCTGTAATCATGAAAAAAACATTTATCATTATTGTTGCACTAACGTTGGTATAAGTGAGCTTATAAAATTAAATAATAACCGTTAATGACCATGAAAGTGCTAATTAACTTTTGGCAGGACACAATGCCACCAGCAGTGAACAGAGCGAAGGGAACACAAACTGGATTTTATATCTTTTGATTTCATTGCTCTCTGATTTGTACAATATAATAATTTTATTTCCCGCCGATAAAAGCTGCCACTTTACACTGAAGCATTTTCCCGTACAATCGGCTTTTCCATTGTGATTTGTTGGCTATCAAATGTGCATGTACTTTTCGCTTTATTTATTGTTCTGTCTTTTATGTCTGAAATAACCAAAACTTTTTTTTTTAACCTACTAACGATTCGCAGAAGGTTCGTTAAAAGCTCTTGTTAGATACAAATGAAATAAGAGGCAAAAACTTTATATAAGATTCGTGGTTTGCAATATCACCAATGTTACTCCGGAAGGAGTGAGTTTAGTCACTGATTTATTGAACCTAATTTTTTGCTTTTAGCGATAAAATTTCATGACACCGCTTAACCGAAAGAAAAAGGTATGAAAAGATACAAAACATTCCATTTGATGTTGTAACTTTTGCAGCAGCAGTTATTTTTATTATCAGTATGAAATTTTCGATAAGTTCATAAAATAATCAAGAAAGGCCTTTACACAGAAGGGGGGAGATCCCCACATCAGATGGTGTTGTTTGCCCTTGATCTATTTCAGAGGCAAATAATTGAGGATTATATTTTATCGATTCATTTCATAAATATTTTTGAGTGTCTAATAAATAATGTGATACCAGCATATTTCTGCAATCACAATCGTATGTTATCATTATCTTCCTTGTCGTCTTCAGTGAATTTCCAACGAATAATGTGCACTGGCTAAAGGTTCTCGGAAAGGAAATCTCGACGGTCCGACGGAAGAGAAATGAGAGGCAAACAAATCTGTGGCAGGGAAGAAAGGGAGGAACCTTTTTGGGTGCTTTTAATCTGCTTTTATTTACCATTAGTCCTTAGTGGAAGGATTCCTGGGTTCCTGTGCCTCAGTAAGCTAGATAAACTTTCATAGCTCTTAACTATGAAATAGAGACAGCCAAGGCTCTAACCTAATGAAGCCACAAGAGAAAGCAGATAGTTAGGTAACCAGGCCTAACAGATCATAATTATACCGAGACAAAAAGGAATATCAATATCGTATTCAAAGTGGGTTAGAGTATCAACCAAAAGCGTCCCTAATGGCCTAACTAATAAACAGAAGAACACAATAAATGTTACTTCGAAACCTTAACATTATTGAAGATTGATAGAAATGAAAGTTGATGGGGGACTCGTTGGCGCTGGAAAACGTCCAAGAAATTTTACCAGACATTTCTTTACCTGATGCCACAGGAATGGATAACAGGAAAATGAAATAGAAAGTAATTTATCGCTGCAGCATAGCAAACACTTCCAGAGAACATCGATTAAAGTGCTATCCAATGAGGCCATATCATGTTCTGGTAAACAAAGATTGGAGAAAGAAATCCACAGTTATGTAAATGTACAGATATTTAAAGACAGATCTGTACAGATAGCTTTCGGGAATCTGTGCAGATCTATTTTTAACTGTATGTACATTTACATAACTGTGGAATTATTTCTCCATTTGAAGACTCATGCTACTATGAGTATTTTTGAAACAAAGATGAGGCAATATTAAGCTTTGTATGTTTTTATATCAGTAATTTCTCCCTAGGACTTCGAAACGTTTGTCTTGTTAATCATTCCTGTTAATCCTTCCTCTGCAGCCAAAAGCTTCTGAAATGATTGTTGTCTCAGAGAGCGAGAGGCCGTGTCTGCCCAGCTCAAGCTTTCTGGCACTCCTGAGAAGGTGGCTGAAGACGAACTGCCCCTAAATGGTGGCGAAGGCGCCTTCTTAGGGAAGGCAATTTTAGAGCTTCAAGGAACACAGAAGATGGTGCAACGATCACCATGTCAGGGTGTGACTTGTATCAAGGCTTTTTCAAACGATGATACTTAAGTACGGTTTCCAATTTTGTTTTTTTGGAGCGAGGTACACAATGTAGATTGTTGGACTGTCTTAGTGAGTCCTGGTTAGCCTTGTCTACCAATTAACGAAATCTCCAATGTATATTCACCCGATAAACCAATTAAATTACTTTCATTGTATAAAATTTGCAGATAGACCTGTTGATAAATGGGTTTTTTTGACGAAATTCGTACTTTACCTTTATGAGACGTTCTCTCATAGAGAGAGAGAGAGAGAGAGAGAGAGAGAGAGAGAGAGAGAGAGAGAGAGAGAGAGAGAGAGAGAGAGAGTATCTGTTGCAGCTTTGGCTAATATACCACCTGTCCAATAATGGCCCCTGTTTGTTGCGACCTTTCAGCAATGCTGAGTCACAAACCGTTTCATCATTCACGATGAATTTTGTATGAAAAAGAATGTCATATAAATAACCTCTAATTCACTTCTAAGGTATTTTTTATGAGTGAAATAATCGTGACTTTCTTATGAAGATCAAATCTACTGAAAACGGAAGCTTTCCCAGTAAAGCTGAGTAAAATGACATTGGGAGACATCTCACTCCAAAAGAGACCAAACGAAAGCAGACCACAACGTGGTGTCCTCCTCCCCCCGATGGGAAGACCTGGATTTAAATGTCGCTGGAGCCAAATGAGGCTTCTATGGCTCCAATATTGTGAAGCAAATGTTGGTTCATTCCGCGAGGAAATAGCTCGCTGTAGGTCTTAACGGTCAGAATGTCGAATATTATCCTATGAAGCGAAGGAAAATGATTTGAGTAATGATATTTAGAACGTTCTTCGTCCGACTAACCTCATCACAGTAAACGTAGCTTTTCCAGTGGGTCGAACGTCATTATATGTTTAAGCATTTCATTCCATATATTATTGTTCACGCAAATAGAGTTTATTATTAGATTTCTCATAGACTCACCTGTGGTTCGATAAACACACAAGATCTTGCTGAAGTAACTAAGATAAAAATAAAATAAGTGTTTCTTAGATGGAGTCTTTTTTATGACAAAGGCTTTCCGTACACTATCGCGGTCACTGTTTCTAGAGCAAAGAAATAGACTTCCTTTTACACTGGTTGTGTTTCAGAACATTCGACGACCTGAGATTGCAAAGAGTTATTTCCCAACATTTCTAGAGGAAAATCGAAGACACAAAAACGTAAGAAGTCTCCCATTTCACTTTAGTTTATGGACTTCAAATGTTTGGTCTGAATCAAAAAATATAGAAATTTGAATATTACACTATTTTGCAACAGAATATTATATATTCATAGACTGACTTTAGCTTACACATGTTCGAGAAGGGAGGATTATATTCGGACTATGAAAAGCCCTTTTGGTCTTTGATCAACGCCTGATAATGGCGTGACAGTTTATACCCCTTTGTAGCGGTGGATGGATGGATGTATGTATGTATGTACGCTTGTTTGGCTATATATATATATATATATATATATATATATATATATATATATATATATATATATATATATATATATATATATATATATATAGTAGCGGTGGATGGATGTATGTATGTATGTACGCTTGTTTGGCTATATATATATATATATATATATATATATATATATATATATATATATATATATATATATATATATATATATATATATATATATATATATATATATATATATGTGTGTGTGTGTGTGTGTGTATGTGTGTGTGTGTGTGTGTTTGTGTGTGTGTGTATAAAACCAAGACAAAGGACTATAGATAAATATGAGAACAAAAGTCTTCAACGGAAGCAAAACGGGGAGAATTTAAGCACAGACAATAATTCCTCCGGGAACGCCTGAGCAAACATTCCACAGGAAATGAAGCAAACAGAACAATGCAAACACATTGCCCTTCAATGAAGGCTGCAACACGGCCTAAGCTGTCATCAATTTTTTTTTAGACTTGCGAAGGGCTCCTGGGACGTCTTTGTTCTTGTGTCTCTTTTTTGGGGGGTGGCTGTATATTTTACTGAAACTGAACATTTTTTTTATTTATAGGTTCAGAATTTTCCATAAAACAATTATGTAGAAAATATGAAAACTCGATATACAGTATTGAAAAAGAAATATTTGACAATCAAAACAATTATAGTAAATATGATATTGATTATTATAGTAAAAAGGTTATCATATAAGATTAGATGTTGACTTACTGACTTTCAATATCCCATCCCATAAAAAATCGGAGGAATTTTCTTTTTGTAATTATTTGTAATATCAAACCAAGGTGTTCTTAAAAGACAGTTCAAGCAACTCTCCTTTCATGACTTTTTCCTGCCCTTTGCCATCGATATACAGACTCCAATTTATCATGGGGGGTTTAATGGACACTTAGAAATAAGAAATGATGACTTCTCAACTCAAGAATAATTTCTTTGAATGTATAAATAAACTATGGGGACACTCTTCTTTGAAAGAGGCTCAGGGAGTCAGTTTAGAGTTCCGATTCATATTTCTTGTAATGGAGTCTTGATTAGGAGACTAGGTAATCAGGTTTTTGAATATCTTGCTAATCTGTACTAAGATTCATCACATTTTGGAACGTTCCAAATGAGAAATAGCTGGGTTGAGAGAGTTTTTTTTTGGGGGGGGGGAGGAGGCCATTGTGGAATTTTCTGGAAAATGTACAAAGAAGACGAGAGTTTCGGTACATAGTCATTGTAAATATATCGTGTTGATAGCTTTTAAAAAATTCATTCTTTATATTTTACTGAACTTTCCCTTTTCATGCGTTTGTTTTGTGAAAATTTACAAATGCAGCCGATCTTTATTTCTTGGAAACCAAAAGGAAACATTTTCTTGGGCTGGCGAATTGTAATCATATTAAACCTTGGCCCTTTGTAGTTTCCCAGTCTTCTTTTATGTATTGCTGATAAGGCTCCTTTTGTAATATTTCCTAAAATCTCGTAAAAAGACTCAGTATTTTCTAAATGCAAAGAATAATGATTAGATATCTCACATTCTCTATGAATGTATCATTTCAATGTTTCACTTTTCTTCCTGTTGGTGTATATGTTTTTGTGTGTGTACAGATACGTGTGTGTGTGCATAAGAGAATGGAATGGGAGTTGCGTCTCGTTATTCAAGCTGATAGATATTGCAGTAATGCAGGGGAAAGTGCAAAGTAAATATTCATACTTAATACAGTAATATGAAACTTTATAGATATGAACATTGGTCATAAACGCTTACAAAACACAAAGAATGACAAAATCTACCATTTTATAGAGATCACTGTCAGAATGTGATAGCACGAAGTCCTGTGACACACAAAAGTTTCCTTGTATGCAGCAACGGCCAAGTTATTCGTCATTCCCTGGTCCTCACCACAGTGGACCCATTGGAAGCCAGATCACTTCAGGCTTAATGCTAGACTTTGAAAATACTAATATAATTTTTATTATGGGTTTCAAGCTAGTCAGATGATATCTCATGATATGATTATTTTTTACTTACATCAGCATCATTTATTTTTCAAACAGAAAGACTTCAGAAATTACCCAGAACTCGTATTCCTCATCGGTGATATTCTCGAAGTAGATAGAATGGGATATTAAACAACATTTGAAGCTTAATGTTTATAAATGTACATATATATACGTACACACACACACACATATATATATATATATATATATATATATATATATATATATATATATATATATATATATATATGAAAATAAGAAGGCCCATAAAACACTATTTAAACGTTGAAACCATATATTTCGGGCACTTGTTTCTGTGCCCCTGTATGTATATATATATATATATATATATATATATATATATATATATATATATATATATATATATATATATATATATATATATATATATATATATATATATATATATATATATGAATGTCTTTTACTGTAATACCATAGTGTAATATGAATATAAGAAGGCCCGTAAAACACTATTTGAGAGTTGCAACCATATATTTCGAGCACTTCCTCCTGTGCCCCTGTTCACTGGTAAAATATGGACAGATGAAATGTCACAGGAGAATATATACAAAGGCCAGTGGTTTTTGGCCTCATTAACCAAAACCACTAGGGAATTGGTTATTTTCTCTCCTTCTTGAGAAACGGTCACCTGCATACCACCGCAGACTTAATGCCACACCTACATATGCTTTCTATATATACTCCTGTAACATTTCATTTGTCCATGTTTTACCAGTGAACATGGGCACAGGAGGAAGTGCTCGAAATATATGGTTGCAACCCTCAAATAGTGTTTTATGGACCTTCTTATATTTATATATATATATATATATATATATATATATATATATATATATATATATATATATATATATATATATATATATATATATATATATATATATATATATATATATATATATATATATATATATATATATATATATACATGCGCGATTCCACCTTCATTTCACAGTCTACGGGATGTTAATGGTAACTAGTGTTTTCTCCCCTTACTGGACATAACTCTATTGGGATACGCTCTTGCAGGAGTAAATAGGCATATCTACATATGTAAGGAAGAAACCGTTGTGAACTGATGCAAATTCCGTTATGAAAATGAAGATCTATTCTTTTGTTGAGTCCACGGGGACGACCCAGTAGAAAAAATTAATGAACACAGAGGGAGAAGGAGAGTGACCTCGAAAGCACTTGATGAGTACCGAAACACACTGTGAGGGAAGATGAAAGTACCCGGTGGGGACTTCCGAGGTGAATGCACATTGCCTCTTCCTTTCCTTCTCTCTCTCTTCCTCTCTCTTTCTTTGTCGGTTTTCTTTCATAAGAATGACAAATCGAATTATATATATATATATATATATATATATATATATATATATATATATATATATATATATATATATATATATATATATATATATATATATATATGTATACACAGACACACACATATTGTGCGTGTGCGTGTAATCCTAGAACAACAAAGTGTGCAGAAGTCTTAAAACCAGCGGAGAGTTTCAACAAAGTTGATTTCTCTTCTGTGAGCTCCTTTGTAAACACCGCGCAGAAAACGGCGCAGTCAGAAGAATGCAGACACTGACCCTCATGGGATGAAAGTCAGCACACAGCCTGAACCACCATCACTCAGTTTAGCTTTAGGCATTCAAAAGTTTCATGTCTTGTTCATTTCCCTTTCTATCAACGTTATGGTTCCTGTCATAACATTTTTCACCTCGATAACATTTTCCTTTATCACTTGACAGATCAACTTTTCTTCAGGGAACTGTACATACAGGTTGATGAAAAAATACTTTGATAACAGGACAGTGAATAGTGATAAAAGATTTCGTAATAAAAACGCTAGTAATAGTCATACGAGCGATCATTATAATGATAAAAATAATAATAGAATATCATGGGGTGAAAAGTGGGGCTGATTACATCCTTATTGAATAAAAAAACAAAAAAAAACAATATTTTCCCCACATTCCATAACAATGGTTTTTATTTTTAATTTCCCATGGAGAGCTCTGACTCCATTTTCCATGGGCGATTACATCCCATTCCTTCTGGATTCTTAGAAGTAAGATATCACGATCTTTCAATTCCGGGATAATTTCCATGGAATTCTGGAATCAGCTGCACAATCCTTCTTATTCAGGAAAGGAAAAAGAAATCTGCTCAGATTTCCGGTTCATATTTTATGTAAGGGTTCCCAGAGAGAGAGAGAGAGAGAGAGAGAGAGAGAGAGAGAGAGAGAGAGAGAGAGAGAGAGAGAGAGATTCTCGAATCTTCGTACTGAGATGAAGATATTACTTCTGGAGTTTTATTGGGGAACAGTACAAAGTTTTTTTTTTTTAAATGGGGAGCGTTTTAGGTTAAATTACTATTTTGGCCCTTTACTAGAAAATAAAACAATATTTTTAAATTAACTTCAGTTTCATATTGAGAGTATTTTCGAAATTGTTGTTTGGATGAGGAGAAAGAAAAGTGTTGACTTATATAAGCTGACATGAGACTAATTTCGATTTTCCTGTAGCATTCTTCGATTGTCTTTGAAATCGACTAGATTCATTACTTACATCTAAAAAGTTGTTAAGCATATAAACCTAACTCTACTGACTATGCTGTGTTCATCTCATAAAATGAGAATTACAGATTTTGAAATTAAGCCTGGACACCATAGCGAAGGTTACATGACATGTCTATGGCAACTCATCTATGACAGGGAGAAGCACATAAGCATTCAAATAATGGCATATTATTCTGGGAAGTGACTTGATTAATCAGAGTGCCAAAATATTTTGAAAATGCCTATTAATGTATAGATAATAAATGAATGTTGTGGTTAAATCTCACAATGTGAATTTTGCTTTGTAAGAATGTTTGTTCATTGTCGCAATGAAAAAACTAAATAAATACATTTTTTGGGTCAGTCACATTTTAGTACTATTATGAGGCCTGGGGCAGAACTAGAGATCAGCATTCTTATCTTATTCACTCGGAAGGGATAATCGAAGGAAATGCTGTCAACTGGGTCACTGGTGGCTCGGGATGTTGGGTAAAACTCGCTGGTATGCTACACAGTTAGCCTGCCCAGGTAAAAGCCCTAGGTACAATGGTACTTAGGTCTCAACTTCTTTTATTACCTGTGTGGTTCATTTGGCAGCTCCTTTGCCTTTCAATTGAAAGACCTGGGTTCGATCCCGTAGTGAGTAAAAAATTTATTGTACATGTGTATATACTTATATATGTATATATATATATATATATATATATATATATATATATATATATATATATATATATATATATATATATATATATATATATATGATGATTATTATCACTTTTTTTTTTGTACGTGATTCATTTATCACACATTACCACAGGTGAAAAATAAGAAACGGGGTGTAGGTCCTGACCGGTTTCGACTTTATTTCCAAGCCATTGACGAAGGACTGATACAGAGTATGAGAAGTCACAAATATATATACTACAAGAACAGTACTGACGAACATACACAACCGTTAGAGACTACATATCCCCACTCAGGCCGGTGTCGAGGTAGGAGTGGCCTTTAAAACTCATTTGGCTAAAAATCACAATAGACTCTCAGGGGACATTGCTGATAAACAGACCATACCCCACCTCAGATCCACACCTGACAGGTGTCATGGAGGCGGAGTTTGGAAACTCATTAACATTACTACCCTCGTACTGTGTTTACAAATATGATAATCCTACGTTTAAACTTTAAGGTAGGCAGTAGAGATGTATGAAAATAGGATTATCATATTTGTAAACACAGTACGAGGGTAGTAATGTTAATGAGTTTCCAAACTCCGCCTCCATGACACCTGTCAGGTGTGGATCTGAGGTGGGGTATGGTCTGTTTATCAGCAATGTCCCCTGAGAGTCTATTGTGATTTTTAGCCAAATGAGTTTTAAAGGCCACTCCTACCTCGACACCGGCCTGAGTGGGGGGATATGTAGTCTCTAACGGTTGTGTATGTTCGTCAGTACTGTTCTTGTAGTATATATATTTGTGACTTCTCATACTCTGTATCAGTCCTTCGTCAATGGCTTGGAAATAAAGTCGAAACCGGTCAGGACCTACACCCCGTTTCTTATTTTTCACCTGTGGTAATGTGTGATATATATATATATATATATATATATATATATATATATATATATATATATATATATATATATATATATATAAGTAATGAAACGCTAGTTACAATGAATAAAAAAAAGAAGCTAAAAAGCCTAAGTATCAGTGGATAGCAATAGGCTATGGACGATATATAGAAGGTTTAGTGTGTAAAGTTTCTAGTGCTGATCTTATTTTACATGTTTCTAAATATTTCTTTTGCACCATTTAAACTGTCATTTAGTTTTTCATGCACTTTTCTTTAGCATAAATTTACAGCAAAAACAAATAATATGTCAGAATGCAAACATCCCATTCCGCTTCTTACATCATGAAAAGGTGAACTCGAGTTTAGAAAGCAAACAGAATATCCCGTGGGTTCAAAAATACCACTTTCTTAAATTTCCTGATCTCGGTGATTTGAAGTCGATAGAGATGTAATTGATAGGGATGTAATTAATGGGGTTGTAATTGACAGGGATGTAATTAATAGGGATGGAATTGATGATGTAATTAATAGAGATATAATTGATAGGGATGTAATTTAATAAGGAAATAATTGATAGGGATGTAATTAATAAGGATGTAGTCGATAAGGATGTCATTGATGGGGTGTAATCGATAAGGATGTCATTGATAGGGATGTAATCAATATGGATGTCATTGATAGGGTTGTAATTTATATGGATATAATTAATAAGGATGTCATAGATAGGGATGTAATCAATAGGGATGTAATTGATAGGGATGTCATTGATAGGGATGTAATCGATAGAGATGTCACTGATAGAGATGTAATTTATAAGGATGTAATTAATAGGGATGTAATTGATAGGGATGTCATTGACAGGGATGTAATTGATTGGGATGTAATTAATAGGGATGTAATTAATATGGATGCAATTGATAGGGATGTCATTGATATGGATGTCACTGATAGGGATGTCATTGATAGGGATGTAATTAATATGGATGTAATTGATAGGGATGTCATTGATAGGGATGTAATTAATATGGATGTAATTGATAGGGATGTCATTGATAGGGATGTCACTGATAGGGATGACATTGATGGGGATGTAACTAATATAGATGTAATTGATACGGATGTCATTGATAGGGATGTCACTGATAGGGATGCATTTGATAGGGATGTAATTAATATGGATGTAATTGATAGGGATGTCATTGATAGGTATGTCACTGATAGGGATGCATTTGATAGGGATGTAATTAATATGGATGTAATTGATAGGGATGTCACTGATAGGGATGTCATTGACAGGAATGTGTTTACAGCAAAATGAAAATTTTTTTATTTTAACCATCTTGTTTTGTTTTTGTGCCTTTTTGACTGCCTGGAGTGTCATTATTCATAAAGTATTCAGTATTTTCTCCCATTGGTAAAAGACTTCTAAAAGGATTCATGTTTATTATATGGATTAATCAAATCGTCAGTTACAAATGAACATATTAATATGTATATATATATATATATATATATATATATATATATATATATATATATATATATATATATGTGTGTGTGTGTGTGTGTGTGTGTGTGTGTGTAAGAGAATAGTTAGAACGCATTCGGTTGTCATATGGTTTAGTTTTTTTTAATTATGCTAGAGTGATAGGATCGAAGATATTCTATATAGTGAGTAATATATATAATTATTAAATCAATGGAGAATTAATTGCATTTAATTATAATTACTACATGAAATCAAATTGAGTGTACCATGTGAGTTTTGGGTTTAGCGAGAGTCCTTGGAAAGAATCTCGCGATCTTCAGTGGTCCATGTAAAGTACAAAAAATTTAAGGTTAGGGGAATTATGGCCGAATGCTTTTATGCCGACATGCACTACCAGACCAACATAGATCGTACAAAAGTGCACATCCATATATTTTTTTTTTTGTGCTGTTTAGGGATCTTCAACAATAATTCTAAACGATGAAATTCATCAACCGGGAATTCTTCAGAGCACCCCAATAAAATAAAAATCAAAAGTCAGAAGGGCAAAAGTAATTCAAACACTCTCGCGGACTATAAATATAAAATAGTCGTGGTTTCTTTCTTTACACGGTTATGAACCTGTGAAGTGTATACCCAACTTTTTTTTGCTCTGAAAAAATGTTATAAATACTGGAGTATCAAAATATGTCAGCATCTTCCACAATCTTTGACTGTCTTCATAATTACAGTTCACGAAGTTTATGAAATTCTGATCAGTTCTCTCTGTACTAGATTTAGATAATATGAATTACAGAATATGATATATTTCGATATTTATCTGCTTCACTTATCTTGCCCATATTTCCATTAGATCATATTTTGTATAAAAAAAGGAACCGGGTATATTGGGATATATGTAACAGAGAACAGTGGAAGTAAAAAAATCGTAGGCATTATTGTGTCAATGATAGGAATGGATTTTAATTCGGCATTGAAATTTCTGTCGAAAAAAAATCCTCGAGTCTTCTGACAAAGTCACCGGCGCTATTGTTGGCAGTTTCCTCGCAAAGACAGTTCTTTTCAAAACTCTCTCTCTCTCTCTCTCTCTCTCTCTCTCTCTCTCTCTCTCTCTCTCTCTCTCTCTCTCTCTCTAACAAATACGTAAGGACATATCTGAAAAGTGTAAAGGGAAAATTTCCGTTTAGTTTCACGCCATTTGTAATGAGAATCGACGCGCTACCAGAAAGTTTTGACGGAATGAGTAAAATAGGAAAAGGAAAGAGAAATACCATCTCGTCTTTCCAGCAGGAAAGCGGCTTCTTTTATTGACGAGTAAAACATCCTTCTTGAGTTTGGAAAGTCAAGGAATATTTTTCAGATAAGCCGTTTCGTGTTTGTTTTTTTTTCGCGCAAACTTCTCGATGGAGAGTTTAACCTCTTCCCTGATTTAAAGGCTTAAGGAATATTCTCTCTCCTAACGTCCTGCTTCCTGGTTGCACAATAACTTCTCAAGAGTCCTTGTCAAAATGATCATAGAAAATAATTGTTTAATTACTGCCTACCTGTAAGGAAATCTTAAAGCAATCCTAAAACATATCTACCCACTCCAAGATTCTGAAGTTTATCTTATAGAGAAGTGCCTTGTGATATATATATATATATATATATATATATATATATATATATATATATATATATATATATATATATATATATATATATATATATATATATAGTGTGTGTGTGTGTGTGTGTGTGTGCTCCCCCCCCCCCCGTATCTCTCTCCCCCTCCTGTTCTGCATTGCTTGTTAGTCTGGTTTACTTTACCATTGTGGGTAGGTGTTTTACGCTTCTTGCCTCTGCTTTTGGTTTTTCCCCTTGCTCTGTTTTTTAACCGCTAATGTGGTGTAAATAAGTGTGTAATGTGTATTTATCGTATCTTTTATACGCAAATACTGTCTATTTTTAATCGCTATTTCAGCCTGGAAGATGTATCAAGCGATACGAAACGTCGGCATTTTAATAAATGGATAAAAAACAGGATGCTTTTCCATAGCTCCATTATGTCTACTGTCTGAGTGTCTGCTCCCTATATATATATATATATATATATATATATATATATATATATATATATATATATATATATATATATATATATATATATATATATATATATATATATATATATATATATATATATATATATATATATATATATATACAGTATATATGAGTAAGGAATTACGTTCTTTCCTAATTTTCTCGTACTCAAGTATACACATGCATTCAAGAACACTCAATCTCCGCCTTTCTCTAGACAACCACTCAAACAGGACAGAGAACACCCTGAACCCAAAAAAGCTGCCGTTCCCCCGAGAACCAGAATAAGAGTCCCAAAAGCAGCAGCAGCATCTCCCTTGCCGCTGTATTTGTACCCAGCAGAGACTGCATAACTTCGCTTGTCCTCGAGAGGAGGGAAACGAAAGTATCACTCGCTGGATCAACATCGTATCCCCGGTCGAGATGGAAAGGCTTCAGGCTGTACAAATAGATCTATCTTTCGGTGGTCTCGGTATAATGCAGTATGGGCCGCGGCCCATGAATATTTAACTGCCGCCCGGTGGTGGCCTGTCCTATATCGTTGCCAGATGTACGATTATGGCTAACTTTAACCTTAAATAAAATGAAAACTACTGAGGTTACAGGCTGCAATTTCGTATGTTTGATGATTGGCGGGTGGATGATCAACATACCAATATGCAGCCGTCTAGCCTCAGTAGTTTTTAAGATCTGAGGGCAGAAAACTAAAAGGACTGTTCTCCTGATAAAGGTAAGATGATCGTCTCATCTAACTGAACAGAGAACCATTTTGAAGAGATGAAAGGAAGGAGATTATGATCATCACTGAATCGTAATCTGGCACCACAATGACACCGGTCATCTCCAAAGAAAACAAAAAGAAAAAAATTGCAATGCAAGAGAGATAATTTACTCCTTAACGTTTATACATGTCAAAGTATACTGTAAAGTGGTAATTGTGATAAAAGTTACACCACCATTCTTTTAAGAAAACGTGGTAGTTACAAGAAAGACAATATTAGAAAATAGAAAATAAGGAAGCTTTTAGGGACGTAAGTAAGCGAAACCAGCTTCAGCCACCCATACCAACCTGTTATCGCTTGTATAACACCGACATGTCTTCATACTTCCACATGTATCGTTCTTGTATTCGGAAGTGAAACAATAACTGTATGCATTCCATTTCGGAAACACGCGGAACCCATTACTTTTTTTTACGTAAATGTGAACCCATAATGGGATGAAAACCCACCTCAACATTATCGCCGAACGTCTCTAATAAAAATGCGAGATAAACCCGTTGGGAAATTACAGAAACGTCAGAGAGATGAGGACGAGGCTTCGTGTTTCATATTAACACTTACGCAAGGAGACCTGAAATGGGGCAAGGATCTCACATAAAAAGCCTTCAGCACCTGAATGACACCAACTACAAAGCAATAAAAGGAAAATGCTACAGCAGCGGATTGTTTCTAACAATATTCATATTCACTGTGAAAGCAAAAGACATAACCTGGAGTAGAATAGTGATAGTAAAGACACCTTTAATGAAAATGAAAATAATTAATAATTTCCCATATTTTGGTAATCATAGAATCAACTAAAAACGATTATTAAATAAAATTATCTAAAAATGAAAAAAATCCCGTAGGGTGGGTCTGCCCAGACCCAACTTGCACCAGATAGGGTTAAGAGACTGGCCAGTCTTGGAGGCCTTTGGGCCTCATCCTTGAAGTTCTTGGGCCCTCTCCAGGCCTGCTTCCCCAGCCTGGCAGGATACCTGCCTTCCTCCGAGGAAGCAGCCTCTGGGTCGGACCCTTCCCTTCAAGGCTGCCGTCAAGAGACTGGCCAGCCTTGGAGGACTTTGGGTCTCATCCTTGAAGTTCTTGGGCCCTCTCCAGGCCTGCTTCCCCAGCCTGGCAGGATACCTGCCTTCCTCCAAGGAAGCAGCCTCTGGGTCAGACCCTTCCCTTCAAGGCTGCCCTTAAGAGACTGGCCATCCTTGGAGGACTTTGGGCCTCATCCTTGAAGTTCTTGGGCCCTCTCCAGGCCTGCTTCCCCAGCCTGGCAGGATACCTGCCTTCCTCCGAGGAAGCAGCCTCTGGGTCGGACCCATCCCTTCAAGGCTGCCCACCCATCCCTTCAAGGCTGCCCTCAAGAGACTGGCCAGCCTTGGAGGACTTTGGGTCTCATCCTTGAAGTTCTTGGTCCCTCTCCAGGCCCGCTTCCCCAGCCTGGCAGGATACCTGCCTTCCTCCGAGGAAGCAACCTCTGGGTCAGACCCTTCCCTTCAAGGCTGTCCTTAAGAGACTGGCCAGCCTAGGAGGACTTTGGGCCTCATCCTTGAAGTTCTTGGACCCTCTCCAGGCCTGCTTCCCCAGCCTGGCAGGATACCTGCCTTCCTCCAAGGAAGCAGCCTCTGGGTCGGACCCTTCCCTTCAAGGCTGCCGTCAAGAGACTGGCCATCCTTGGAGGACTTTGGGTCTCATCCTTGAAGTTCTTGGGCCCTCTCCAGGCCCGCTTCCCCAGCCTGGCAGGATACCTGCCTTCCTCCGAGGAAGCAGCCTCTGGGTCAGACCCTTCCCTTCAAGGCTGCCCTTAAGAGACTGGCCATCCTTGGAGGACTTTGGTCCTCATCCTTGAAGTTCTTGGGCCCTCTCCAGGTCTGCTTCCCCAGCCTGGCAGGATACCTGCCTTCCTCCGAGGAAGCAGCCTCTGGGTCGGACCCTTCCCTTCAAGGCTGCCCTCAAGAGACTGGCCATCCTTGGAGGACTTTGGGTCTCATCCTTGAAGTTCTTGGGCCCTCTCCAGGCCCGCTTCCCCAGCCTGGCAGGATACCTGCCTTCTTCCAAGGAAGCAGCCTCTGGGTCAGACCCTTCCCTTCAAGGCTGCCCTTAAGAGACTGGCCATCCTTGGAGGACTTTGGGCCTCATCCTTGAAGTTCTTGGGCCCTCTCCAGGCCTGCTTCCCCAGCCTGGCAGGATACCTGCCTTCCTCCGAGGAAGCAGCCTCTGGGTCGGACCCATCCCTTCAAGGCTGCCCACCCATCCCTTCAAGGCTGCCCTCAAGAGACTGGCCAGCCTTGGAGGACTTTGGGTCTCATCCTTGAAGTTCTTGGTCCCTCTCCAGGCCCGCTTCCCCAGCCTGGCAGGATACCTGCCTTCCTCCGAGGAAGCAACCTCTGGGTCAGACCCTTCCCTTCAAGGCTGTCCTTAAGAGACTGGCCAGCCTAGGAGGCCTTTGGGCCTCATCCTTGAAGTTCTTGGGCCCTCTCCAGGCCTGCTTCCCCAGCCTGGCAGGATACCTGCCTTCCTCCGAGGAAGCAGCCTCTGGGTCGGACCCTTCCCTTCAAGGCTGCCCTCAAGAGACTGGCCAGCCTTGGAGGACTTTAGGTCTCATCCTTGAAGTTCTTGGGCCCTCTCCAGGCCTGCTTCCCCAGCCTGGCAGGATACCTGCCTTCCTCCGAGGAAGCAACCTCTGGGTCAGACCCTTCCCTTCAAGGCTGTCCTTAAGAGACTGGCCAGCCTAGGAGGACTTTGGGCCTCATCCTTGAAGTTCTTGGACCCTCTCCAGGCCTGCTTCCCCAGCCTGGCAGGATACCTGCCTTCCTCCGAGGAAGCAGCCTCTGGGTCGGACCCTTCCCTTCAAGGCTGCCCTCAAGAGACTGGCCATCCTTGGGGGACTTTGGGTCTCATCCTTGAAGTTCTTGGGCCCTCTCCAGGCCCGCTTCCCCAGCCTGGCAGGATACCTGCCTTCCTCTGAGGAAGCAGCCTCTGGGTCAGACCCTTCCCTTCAAGGCTGCCCTTAAGAGACTGGCCATCCTTGGAGGACTTTGGTCCTCATCCTTGAAGTTCTTGGGCCCTCTCCAGGCCTGCTTCCCCAGCCTGGCAGGATACCTGCCTTCCTCCGAGGAAGCAGCCTCTGGGTCGGACCCTTCCCTTCAAGGCTGCCGTCAAGAGACTGGCCATCCTTGGAGGACTTTGGGTCTCATCCTTGAAGTTCTTGGGCCCTCTCTAGGCCCGCTTCCCCAGCCTGGCAGGATACCTGCCTTCCTCCGAGGAAGCAGCCTCTGGGTCAGACCCTTCCCTTCAAGGCTGCCCTTAAGAGACTGGCCATCCTTGGAGGACTTTGGGCCTCATCCTTGAAGTTCTTGGGCCCTCTCCAGGCCTGCTTCCCCAGCCTGGCAGGATACCTGCCTTCTTCCGAGGAAGCAGCCTCTGGGTCGGACCCTTCCCTTCAAGGCTGCCCTCAAGAGACTGGCCATCCTTGGAGGACTTTGGGCCTCATCCTTGAAGTTCTTGGGCCCTCTCCAGGCCTGCTTCCCCAGCCTGGCAGGATACCTGCCTTCCTCCGAGGAAGCAACCTCTGGGTCAGACCCTTCCCTTCAAGGCTGTCCTTAAGAGACTGGCCAGCCTAGGAGGACGTTGGTCCTCATCCTTGAAGTTCTTGGACCCTCTCCAGGCCTGCTTCCCCAGCCTGGCAGGATACCTGCCTTCCTCCGAGGAAGCAGCCTCTGGGTCGGACCCTTCCCTTCAAGGCTGCCCTCAAGAGACTGGCCATCCTTTGGGGACTTTGGGTCTCATCCTTGAAGTTCTTGGGCCCTCTCCAGGCCCGCTTCCCCAGCCTGGCAGGATACCTGCCTTCCTCTGAGGAAGCAGCCTCTGGGTCAGACCCTTCCCTTCAAGGCTGCCCTTAAGAGACTGGCCTTCCTTGGAGGACTTTGGTCCTCATCCTTGAAGTTCTTGGGCCCTCTCCAGGCCTGCTTCCCCAGCCTGGCAGGATACCTGCCTTCCTCCGAGGAAGCAGCCTCTGGGTCGGACCCTTCCCTTCAAGGCTGCCGTCAAGAGACTGGCCATCCTTGGAAGACTTTGGGTCTCATCCTTGAAGTTCTTGGGCCCTCTCTAGGCCCGCTTCCCCAGCCTGGCAGGATACCTGCCTTCCTCCGAGGAAGCAGCCTCTGGGTCAGACCCTTCCCTTCAAGGCTGCCCTTAAGAGACTGGCCATCCTTGGAGGACTTTGGGCCTCATCCTTGAAGTTCTTGGGCCCTCTCCAGGCCTGCTTCCCCAGCCTGGCAGGATACCTGCCTTCCTCCGAGGAAGCAGCCTCTGGGTCGGACCCTTCCCTTCAAGGCTGCCCTCAAGAGACTGGCCATCCTTGGAGGACTTTGGGCCTCATCCTTGAAGTTCTTGGGCCCTCTCCAGGCCTGCTTCCCCAGCCTGGCAGGATACCTGCCTTCCTCCGAGGAAGCAGCCTCTGGGTCAGACCCTTCCCTTCAAGGCTGCCCTCAAGAGACTGGCAAGCCTTGTAGGCTTTTGGGGCCAATCCTTAAAGGGCTTGGGCCCTTTCCATGGGAAGGGTCAGACCCATAGGCTGCTTCCTTGGAGGAAGGAAGCGGCATCTGGGTCGGACCCTTCCCTTCAAGGCTGCCCTCAAGAGACTGGCCATCCTTGGGGGACTTTGGGTCTCATCCTTGAAGTTCTTGGGCCCTCTCCAGGCCCGCTTTCCCAGCCTGGCAGGATACCTGCCTTCCTCCGAGGAAGCAGCCTCTGGGTCAGACCCTTCCCTTCAAGGCTGCCCTCAAGAGACTGGCAAGCCTTGTAGGCTTTTGGGGCCAATCCTTAAAGGGCTTGGGCCCTTTCCATGGGAAGGGTCAGACCCATAGGCTGCTTCCTTGGAGGAAGGAAGCGGCCTCTGGGTCGGACCATTCCCTTCAAGGCTGCCCTCAAGAGACTGGCCATCCTTGGGGGACTTTGGGTCTCATCCTTGAAGTTCTTGGGCCCTCTCCAGGCCCGCTTCCCCAGCCTGGCAGGATACCTGCCTTCCTCCGAGGAAGCAGCCTCTGGGTCAGACCCTTCCCTTCAAGGCTGCCCTCAAGAGACTGGCAAGCCTTGTAGGCTTTTGGGGCCAATCCTTAAAGGGCTTGGGCCCTTTCCATGGGAAGGGTCAGACCCATAGGCTGCTTCCTTGGAGGAAGGAAGCGGCCTCTGGGTCGGACCCTTCCCTTCAAGGCTGCCCTCAAGAGACTGGCCATCCTTGGGGGACTTTGGGTCTCATCCTTGAAGTTCTTGGGCCCTCTCCAGGCCTGCTTCCCCAGCCTGGCAGGATACCTGCCTTCCTCTGAGGAAGAAGCCTCTGGGTCAGACCCTTCCCTTCAAGGCTGCCCTCAAGAGACTGGCCATCCTTGGAGGACTTTGGGCCTCATCCTTGAAGTTCTTGGGCCCTCTCCAGGCCTGCTTCCCCAGCCTGGCAGGATACCTGCCTTCTTCCGAGGAAGCAGCCTCTGTGTCGGACCCTTCCCTTCAAGGCTGCCCTCAAGAGACTGGCCATCCTTGGAGGACTTTGGGCCTCATCCTTGAAGTTCTTGGGCCCTCTCCAGGCCTGCTTCCCCAGCCTGGCAGGATACCTGCCTTCCTCCGAGGAAGCAGCCTGTGGGTTGGACCCTTCCCTTCAAGGCTGCCCTCAAGAGACTGGCCATCCTTGGAGGACTTTGGGCCTCATCCTTGAAGTTCTTGGGCCCTCTCCAGGCCTGCTTCCCCAGCCTGGCAGGATACCTGCCTTCTTCCGAGGAAGCAGCCTCTGGGTCGGACCCTTCCCTTCAATGCTGCCCTCAAGAGACTGGCCACCCTTGGAGGACTTTGGGCCTCATCCTTGAAGTTCTTGGGCCCTCTCCAGGCCTGCTTCCCCAGCCTAACAGGATACCTGCCTTCCTCCGAGGAAGCAGCCTCTGGGTCGGACCCTTCCCTTCAAGGCTGCCCTCAAAAGACTGGCAAGCCTTGTAGGCTTTTGGGGCCAATCCTTAAAGGGCTTGGGCCCTTTCCATGGGAAGGGTCAGACCCATAGGCTGCTTCCTTGGAGGAAGGAAGCGGCCTCTGGGTCGGACCCTTCCCCTCACCAATACTCTTTGCTTTCTCTTACCCTACTTTTCAAAACTGACACTTTCTGTCTCCGAAGGCTTCCAGACGATTTGAAGCATCTCGGAGATTGTTCTTGGACACTTTGAAGCTCGGCGCATGCGCGAATGGCATTTCTCTCGTCCTTCCAGGAGCCGGAGACTGAAGGATTCCAAAATGTCTTCAAGGAAAATCTCGAAGGTTTTAGATCATTTCAACATCGCGATAACCATTACTTGGAGTTCTTTTTCTGGCACATAAACAGCTTCTTTGCTTTAAGGAGTCGTCTTCTATAAACTTATGAGATTCCCTCTTACTGACAATATTGATCATCCCTTCGATTCTTCCTTGCTTCTCCGAAAAGTAATTCTGTGAATCCAAAATCTTTGAAGTAGTTTCTAACACCTCAGGTTATCTACTTTTTTCTTCGTCAGCATTCTTCAGTATACCTCCACGCCGATGTCGTCTCTTTTTTGTTCCTTCTCTTTCTTAATTAGAGCGAAGAACTGCTCCAAGCGGTAATTTTGGGCATCCAAAATCCCCTCTCAATCAGCTTAGAAAACACCTCAAATTCTCTTCCTTTTATTTCGTATAAATTCTTCAGTTCCTCCGTTCCACTGTCTTCCTCTCTTCTTGATTATTTCCTTTCTTATTTCGAATGAAGAGCTTGCGTCCGTGAGTGACAATACGACTGTAGAGGTGCCGAATAATCGCAGAAGGCGGGAACCTCGACTTCATACTGCTCCACGAAGTAGTCCATATTTTCAGCAGTAAACAATTACAGACTGAAGCTATCTGCCATTCTCGTGATGTACTTTTCCCTCTTGAAAATCTCTTTTAGTCGATCTGCTTCGTCATCCAGTTCATTTTAACCATAAACTTCACCTTCTTTGCTCACATGCTGTCTCTGAAGGCTTCAAGACGTCTTCCTGGAGGATCCCTGAGATGGCCACTGTAGTCCTTGGTGTCAGTGCACCTATCGAGTGATGACGCTATACGCATGAGCGGAAGAATTCTAAAACGACTGCAGGAAAAACACGAAGATATTACGGCGCCAGGCGACAATGATTCTTTCTTGCAGCAGAAGGTATGAAATTTTCTTGAAAGCTTTATTGCGACGAAAACATCAATATTTTTAAAAAAAGAAAGAAATTAAAAATTTAGTGAAAAATCATCATCGTATCCTTTTCTCTCGTCGCCGGGAGAAATATATATATATATATATATATATATATATATATATATATATATATATATATATATATATATATATATATATATATATATATATATATATATATATATATATATATATATATATATATATATGTATATATATATGTATATATATATATATATATATATATATATATATATATATATATATATATATATATATATATATATATATATATATATATATATATATATATATATATATATATATATATATATATATATATATATATATATATATATATATATATATATATATATATATATATATATATATATATATATATATATATATATATATATATATATATATATATATATATATATGTATATATACATACACATACATATATATATATATAAATATATACAGTATATATGTATATATATATATATATATATATATATATATATATATATATATATATATATATATATATATATATATATATATATATATATTATATATATATTCATATATGTATATATATTATATACATGTATGTATATATATATATATATATATATATATATATATATATATATATATATATATATATATATATATATATATATTATATACATATATATATATATATATATATATATATATATATATATATATATATGTATATATATATGTATATCTACATATATTTATATATCTATATATATGTATATATATACATATAGATAGGTAGATAGATAGATAGATAGATAGATATCTCCTCCCGACGACGAGGGAAAAGGATGCGATGATGATGATTTTTCGCTACATTTACATTTATTTCTTAAAAAAAAATGCTATTTTCGCGGCAATAAAGCTTTCTAGAAAATTTCACCCCGGGGAGGACAAGATCAACTTGGAAATTATTATTATAGATAGATACATATACATAAATATATGTTTATATAAGTATATATACATATATTTTATATATATATATATATATATATATATATATATATATATATATGTGTGTGTGTGTGTGTGTGTGTGTGTGTGTGTGTGTGTGTGTGTGTGTGTGTATACACTGGTTTGTGCGTCTGTGTGCGTTAATTTTTCCCAATAGTTAAAAATAAGGTGGTCTCAAGAATTTCTGTTTCCTGAAATGGTCATCACTAGCGCCCAGTAATCCAGTCAGCTTCAAGAGAAAAGTGACCTTTTTTGTTTTAACAAGGCTTCTCCATTGCCATTGATCACCTTATTAAGGGGGGGAGAGAGAGAGAGAGAGAGAGAGATGGCTGCCTCCAGCAAGGAATGATTAAGTTTTTTCGCATAGCAGAGTAAGTTATAAATATATAGTTTTTTTATGGTACCAGCATCAAATTATAATAGTAGATTTTTTGAAGGATACAGAGTAGTTTAAATCGCTTGTCTTATTTAAAGAAAAATTCTTCTTCGGAAAAGAAATAATTTTTAGATTCTTCAAGAACACTATTAAAGACGCACGGAAAACTTTTCCAATATTCCTGGAAAACCTGTCTACCATATACTTTGGAGGCTTGTATTTCAAGTCAATGGTCCCTGTATGCTTGTCCCGTATGAATTGGATTCATATTCTAAAAAAAAAAAAAATAATAGTAATAAAAAAAATACTCATAGTAGCATGAGTCTTAAAATGAAGAAGCAAATCCACAGTTGTATATTTATCTTCAAATATATGTACATATACATAACTGTGGAATTGCTTCTCCAATAATAATAATAATAATAATAATAATAATAATAATAATAATAATAATAATAATAATAATAATACTGAGATAATATTAAGCAAACTTTTTACTGATGAAGATGCAATTTTTAATAATTTTAGTAGAACATTTTTTAAACAACTTTTAGAGCTGGCCGTGCTGGACACGACCTTTGCCTTCAGTTTGTATAAACAAACAGAAGGGATGGCCATGGGATCACCATTTGGTCCAATTTTTGCTAACATCTTCATGTGCTCCCTGGAGGAGCGCATAATAGAAGAATGTCCCATTAGGTTCCGCCCTCTATTTTATCGAAGATATGTTGACGACACGTTCTCCCTATTTCGTCATGAATGTCATGCAGAGTCCTTTCTGGAGTTCGTCATCCGACAACATCCAAACATAAGGTTCGCTTTGGAGAAGGAGGTAAATAACAAACTCCCCTTCCTTGATCTTATTATTTCCAGAGGTGACTCAGGTTTTTACACAGGTGTGTATAGAAAAAATACATTTACTGGTTTGGGAATGAATTTTTATAGTTCGTGTTTCTTTCATTTGAAACTGAACTCTATTTTAACCCTCCTCCATAGGGCTTACACCCACTCGTCAAACTGGAAGAGTTTCCACGATGAGATATCCTTTTTAGTGAAATATTTCAATAATAATTGTTTTCCATCACGACTTTTTTTCAGATCCCTAAATAAACTGCTACTACAGAAAATGACTCCGGCAACACCTGAATCGACTGTGCCGAAACTAAAGATGTATGCAAGTTTCCCTTTCGTGCATGATGATACTTTTAGGAGAAAATGCACAGCCATTATTCAAAAGAGTTTTCCAGCTTTAAACCTGAAAATCATCCCGAAAAATCCCTTAACAATAGGGTCTCTGTTCAGAATCAAAGACCGGCTCAGTCCTCTGTTTTCGTCCAGCGCTGTTTACAAGTACACTTGCCCGGGATGTGATCACGGGATATACATATGTGGGATGCACGAGGAGGCTGTTGAAGGTCCGCATAGATTCCCACAGGGGCATAAGTCATAGAACAGGTAGCAGGTTATCTAATCCTGAGCAATCAAATATACGAAATCATTCAAAATTATGTAAAACTTATATTGACAGCAAGGATTTTTCCATCCTAGGCCGAGTGCAGAACAACAACGACTTAACCATCCTAGAATCCATAATTATCAGGAAGACTGTGCCGTCGTTAAATACTCAATCGTCCTCAGTGAAATTGTTTATAGCCTAGTTTGGGCAACTGGTTTTCCTCACTCTGTTTGTACTTATTTATGTTAGTCTTGTTCTTTCTTTCATATAGGTAGGTTGTTTTAAGATTTTAGTGAACTCCTTTTACTCATTATTGACTTGTCTTGGAATGAGGTGTTTTGTTTTAAATATTTTTACTACATAAAGAGCTGTTGCCATTGCATTAATTTGTTATTGATGTTCGCAAATTATATTATATTTTATAGCCTTGAAAATGCGACTTGGAATTCGTCGCGAAACATCGGCATTGAAAATAAACTGTAGATGATGATGCCTTTCCCTACTGCTTCCTTCGTGATGTATATATATATATATATATATATATTATATATATATATATATATATATATATATATATATATATATATATATATATATATATATATATATATATATATATATATATATATATATATATTACTAAAAGGACCTCATTCAAACTGCATGGTATCTATAGATACCATCCAGTTTGAATGAGGTCCTTTTAGTAATTTAGTTAATGCACAGAACAATTGTGTATGTGATAAAGTTAATATATACGTATGTATACATATATGTGTGTGTTAGTGTGTGTATTAACAGATAGTTAGACACAGAGATAGATGCATAGATAGAAAGATATATATATATATATATATATATATATATATATATATATATATATATATACACACACATATATATACATATAAATATATATATATATATATATATATATATATATATATATATATATATATATATATATATATATATATATATATATATATATATATATATATATATATATATATATATATATATATATATATATATATATATATATATATATATATATACACACACATATATATACATATAAATATATATATATATATATATATATATATATATATATATATATATATATATATATATACATATATATACATATATATATATATATATACATATATACATATATGCATATATATAGTAGGGAGTACGGATAGGAAGAACAGTCAGCTCATCATTGATATATTTATTAATAGGTGCGCTTCGGGATCACCCATATCCCATCTTTTCTGGCTAAAAAGATACAAAAACACTAATTAAAACTGACAACAGAGCTTACAAAATTAAAATGCTTTAAAGATTGAAAAATGACAATGACAAAACAAGAAATAGATTACCTTCAGTAGTAAAGTCCAGAGGATGAAAACTGAATAAGAGTAAACAAGGTTAGCAAGTAAACAAGAAAGGCGGGGGGGGGGGAGGGTTACTATAGTACGACCGTTTTAGGAAGAGACTTTGCCCCTCTTAAACTGACCATTAACCTTCTGACTTCAAGCTCTCATTGTTTGCGCCTGTTATCAAGCACGTGTACTATAATAGAAAGTTCTGAATGAAGTTTTGTTGTCCCACTTAAATTTTAGATAAAAAAAAAAAAAATTCAATATATGAAAATGATAGATGCAAGAAATTTGGAAACCTAGATGTGCTTTCATTTTCAGTTTTGTTTATTTGGATGCTGTACTGAGCAATGTTCTTGAGTTACGTCATCTACTATAGTTTTTTATTACTGTTCCTTTGCTGTTATCGAAGTCATATAATTGTGATATAGTTTTGAGCTTTTGAATTGTTTTCTTTCGTGTATGCCGTGATCCGTCTTTACCTCCTTGCTGTATCAAGGTTGAATTTTCACTGTGCACCTATAAAATAGCTCATAATAAATATTCTTTAAATATTGTTACACCCATATATTATATATATATATATATATATATATATATATATATATATATATATATATATATATATATATATATATATATATATATATATATATATATATTGGGTGTAACAATATTTAAAGAATGTTTATTATGAGCTATTTTATAGCTGTACAGTGAAAATTCAACCTTGATACAGCAAGGAGGTAAAGACGGATTACGGCATGCACGAAAGAAAGCAATTCAAAAGCTCAAAACTATATCACAATTATATATATATATATATATATATATATATATATATATATATATATATATATATATATATATATATATATATATATATATATATATATATATATATTACACATTTATACAGTATTAGATTTACCTGTGCTTTTAAAGCACTGTCATATGATACTCATCACTGCTGTGGCATTTCTGTTATATGTAGATTTTTAAAGATATTTCTGCCACTTTCTGTCGAAAAACAGATCTATATTTCAATTTATTTCAATTTCAGTGTTCAACAGGATATCACACAACAAGGGAAAGCAATAAATTTATTTACAATCGAAGTATGAGGAGACATTACTTATGAAGAATCCTCGTCAGAGGATGCTACATCGATAACAAAAGAATCTATATATTTATCAATGCAAACATCTCTTGAAGCGTCATCTCTTTTTATATCTTCGGCATGTCTCACATCATTAGCCCAGTTGTCAGAAGATATGGATTCAATTGCTTCTTTGACCAAAGGAAGCAGGTCTGATTTTTTAAAATGATTCTTCTTTGCCACGTATGATTTCACCTGCGCCCATATCAGTTCTGTTGCATTATACTGGCAGTGATATGGAGGCAGCCTAACCACTATGTCCATGATCTCTTGCCAGTCTGTCAATCACGTAATCATTTTCTTTACATGAATGTCTTTGCAACTTTACTAATTTTTTATTAGCCAGTCTTTAACTTCATCCTTTTTGGCAGACATTGTCGGAGGTTTATTAATTCGAACTGAATGATAAGAAGCGTTATCCAACACTATGATGGCAGATGGCCCTATATTGGGAAGAAGCTGGGTTTTAAACCATTTTTCAAACACTGCAGAATTCATCTGAATTTCTAGATTGCGTATCCCTTGTCAGCTGGGTGCTTGATCATTGATAAAAATATTACCCAGAAATGTGGTTAATATTGTAACCAATATTGTGATTGTGTCTACTTACTCTCCAATGTTATTGATGTACAATTAGAAGGAATAAATCATAGGTAAAAATTTTTATTCTGTCACGTCTCTCTCTCTCTCTCTCTCTCTCTCTCTCTCTCTCTCTCTCTCTCTCTCTCTCTCTCTCTCTCTCTCTCTCATTTTTTTTTTTTGCCCAGCTAGTGGAATAGTAAGCGGAACCATAAAGATGATGAACATTCTTTATGATTAGTTTTCTGACGAATATACAAATAATTTTTAACTATAATACACAACTGTGATGTAGCTGTCCTTTACGGATTCAAACAGAATTAGAGAAAATGACAAAAAAAAAAAAAGAAGACTGTCATCCTCAATCAGTGCAGTGCTTATACCTCTGGCAACACTAAACCCCGATATATAGTACTTATCCTATGTTTATTTATTTGTGTTGTTACATTAATTGCATAATTTCTATATCACGGATCGCTACTATCACAATATTATCATATAAATAAAACAGGTTAATTTGCAGCAAAACAACAAATACAAACGCTATTACAATGATTGTTTACGATTTCGTGCGTCTGGTAGCATGCTACGGGTGACTACCGTCTGAAAACCCTCCGGATTGTGGTAAGTGTGAGGTCTCATCTCGGCCGTAATCAAAGGGTTAACTCGTGGCCAGGCACAGAGGTTAAGGTTAGTAGAGGTGCTACATCTGAGACAGATGGAGCTTGACACTGTTCAGGGCTCTCATGTGGCACTGGCAGAGAATTGGAAACCCACTGGTGCACGACAGTTGATAGCTGTTATTAAATGGTTGTACGTTAGCTCTGTGAAACGCACACGCGCGCTGGCTGAAGCACTCAATGTGAAAATGGATATGGTAGACAATTCACTGAACACGGGCGCGTAGGTAAATTCGAGCACTATGTGTGAATGAGTAAAAGGAAGAATTGATGGGGGATCTAAAATGATCAAAGTTTCGGGTAAAAATAAAAAAATAATATTGTCCTCGGCTTTTTGAAATAGTGGGTTTATTTTTCAATAGGCATTTATTAATTTTAGTATTCTCCTTGTTATGATGGAAGGATATTACAGTTCTTTCTCTCTCTCTCTCTCTCTCTCTCTCTCTCTCTCTCTCTCTCTCTCTCTCTCTCTCTCTCTCTCTCTCTCAGAGCGTATTTGTATGGGAACGTATTTGTTGCGTGATTTACTTTACTCTAATTCTCCCTATTATGATAAATTACATTTTGAAAAATTACACTAAGTTACATTTTTTTCTAAAAATGTACTTTTGGTATTTACATAATTTAATACCTAGCTCATGTCATGACAAGTTATATGGTGGAAAGGGTTTTCAAATTACTATCAAGATATTTCATTAGGCTTCACGTTAGGGGGCAAAAAGAAATGCAGTTTCGTTCAGCAAGTGAACGATGAGAAGTGGCATTGCGTGCGCAGGGGAAAAGCAGCTGATGGTTACTGGTGTTGTCGATCAAGTGATACAACAATCGATGTTTTAAAATTTAAGAAAAAGAACATTAAACTTTTCTCGCTGAATTATTGGTGGTGATATGCAGAACTGAATTATTTAACTTGGAACATCAATAATGCCTTTACTTTACTTAAACATTAAATGTAAATTTTAACTGGACATGACGGTCTTTGACTTGGGGGAGTGAGACAATGGAAGGTGCATGAGCCGAGCTGCTAGAGGTTGTCACACATATCTTAACAACACGAATTTTCGAGCTATGCTTCACTAACACAGGAATTGTATGCTTCTTCTGCCATAACTGTTTTCGAACAACACACTTAGCTAACTGTTCACGGCTAACACATGCAATAAATCCCTGGCAAAGCACTTCCTAATTCCTAACTATCATACTTTTGGCATCACAACACAGCTGCTATTCTTCTCATGATGCAAAATTTCGTGGTCAGTTATTCTGCATCGCTAGTTTAAGAACTTTTGTTCTAACTAAGAGATTTGCTACTGATCACTTCTTTTTAAAACACTTCCTCCCTATCTGTTCCTAATGCATCCTTAATTTTACAATAATTATAATAATAACCCTTCTCATGTTATCTTTAGCTTCGGCTCTGTCACCCTTATGTTCCCTTGTGAATAATGGAATTAAATTATTTACGAATTATATAATTTCTCGGTTCGTCTTCCTTCCTAGTCTAGTGATAGCAAAGCTCGTGTTACTAGTTGACCAGGATTGTTGCCAAGATCGCCACTGTTATATTCTGAGGCTGGTTGGAAGAATGTAGCTGGATTTTTTTTGTCAACTGCCTTAAGGGCCAACACATAGTGCTCAGAATATAAGCGATAAATGTAATGAATAAATTGACTTACCTTGATATCACATCTAAGTAAACAGAGAAGTGGAGGTCGCCTTTTTCAAAACCAGTCAATGCTTTAAACTGAATTTATTTACAAACGGAGCAATCAGAAAATTTATATGAAATGGCTGACTGAGCAGCAAGTAAGCACATACAATGTGCAATAACAGTTAGACAATGTGTAGCAAATAACTGAATCTGAAGGGGCTACAGCCCGGAAATAGTTTGCCAAGCAAATGAATTTCTGCTGTTGAACTGGTTGAATGAGTTTGGGTAGTTCACACAACTGTTGGCAAAGGGGGAACTGTGATTAGCGCCCTTGGACAGCTTAATCAGAAGACTCTTGCACGTGGCAGGATGGCAGTAAAACGTCTAAGGCTATTTTGGTTCACAAGGGCAGGTGCAGACCACTCGAAGAGCCAGATAACAGGATTCTGGAAGAGAATTCCCGGATAGCATTCAAATCAAATTACTTTCTCTCACATGAAATTACTTATGCACAATGGAGGAATTAATCAATTAGATTTGATTAACACATGGTAACACTATGGTGGGGATGCTCAAATTATTATCACTGAACTAATTTTATTTGAGCTTGGGACAAGTCATGAGGGCCAAATGTGCTTGCTAGGCTGTGGAAACAAAGGGGGTTTGTTTTAGGAGAATGGAAAGTTGGAAGTACTGAAAATGGAGAGAAATTCATGAGAAGAAAAAGAATCTAGCATTAGTGGGAACTTCAAGACATACCTCACTGCATCTGTGCATGGAGCTCACTTGCAAAAGACAAATTTCAGCTGCAGAAGTCTCAAAATCTTGCCAGTGTAAAGGGAAGGGAGACCGCACCAACTGGGTGCTTTTGCGGTCCGCAACGGAGTGAGCCGCGAGGTTGCGATCT
>JANJGK010000041.1:398960-408960 GCA_039081455.1 Macrobrachium rosenbergii
ATAATAATAATAATAATAATAATAATAATAATAATAATAATAATAATAATAATGATGATGATGTTAGATTACTTTAGGGTAGGTCGGTCATGTTTTCCGCTTGCTGCATTTTCCTTTTATTCTTTGTTTATTGACTACCGGTAACATTTTTTCAGTAACAGTTTTGAGTTTTATGTTTTCTTTTAGTACACTAAAAGTGCTTATACAAGTAATACGGCTAAAACTAAGAATAACTAAAACGTCTAAAGAAGCTGCTAGATCGTAAAGTGTCGGTGCAGTTTCATATTTTCCACAAAAAAAAAAAATGAACGATATATGCACTGTAAAATGAGTGGAGGTATGAAATGTCTGAAGACTGTTATGTCAGAAAAACCTTTATTATCATTTTTCATCTCCAGCCATGTCTCAATTTTCTCACAATCCCAGAATTACTTTTCCTAAAAGAGAGTCTCTTGCCTCTCCCTACGAACATGCTCCTGGCCATATGCATTTATATCTGTTCCCGAGGAAAACATTATTTGAGTCTGGTGAGACGTGATCTCATGAAATTTCTTCTTTCATAAGTCGTAGCCGTTTAGTCACTTTCTCGGTCTTGCAGATGAAAAAGAAGAAGAAGAAGAAGAATAAGAAAATGGAGATGGGCGAGGGAGGGAAGGAGAAAGCAGGACTGAGAAAGGGGGAACTAGAATAGCAAAGGGAGATTATTCTCGATCACTTGGAACCGATGATTTCCTTTAATAACGCCATCCAACATCTTCACTCATCCGAGAGAAGTTAAGGATCTTGATATGAACTTACGGATTCGGAATTCCATGGGACAGGAAATGGAATATTATCCATGCCAATATAAAGCTCTCATTTCTTTTACCTTTGGCAACATCCACATTTCTTATTAAAAGGAAAAAAATATAAAAACATAAAACAACCATATTTGAAGATACGGTATTGAAATACATTTTTTTTTATAAAGAATCGAGGTAACGTTGACAGCTTATTTCTGATCCAAAACTAGCATTAAAGCTGAAAAAGTAGGAATTATTTGGTTTTACTGTAATGTTGCGTAAACTCAAACAAAGAGTAGTCCTTGGAAAAAATCACAAATTACTTATTAATTAACTATGGTATTGTGATCCATCAGAATAATTATTGCAACATATGGACCTTGGGTCTTAAAAAACATCCGAAAGATATCTTCTTTCATGTCGACTACTCAGATTACGTACAGATAATTAAAAATGAAAATGACTTCTAATCACTTTTGTTTGTTGGTGTAATTATGAGATTAGAGGAAGGAGCTGGGATGAAGCGAAGATATTGCCATAGCATTATTTACATGTTTAATCAGCAGAAATAACAATTTATTGTTTGTTCTCGGTGTGAAAGAGATATATGACCTTGCATACACCCTCACACACACACACACAAGCACTGAAAAGCATATTATGAGTTTATTATAATTTTTTTTAATTGGGCATAATACAACATAGTCTTCTTCCTACATATTTTTGATATTACTGCTAAATTTTGCTCTTTAGTCTTTGTTATTACAGTCATTTTTTAAATAAGTCTCTCATAAATTATCTCATAAACCAGCGGCAGCACTAAAGCTCATTCTCTTATTTAAATGTCATTTACATAAAAATTTATTAATATCAAGTGAAAAAGGTAATTTAGGGTATGATCTTTACTGGCGTTTTAGAGAGATAACTAGGAAATTATACCTGAGGCCGAACGGGTGGGAGAGAGGCTGGTGGCCCAAGAGTGGCATTGTCTTTGGAACGGGAGAATATACATACACACACACACACACACACACACACACACATATATATATATATATATATATATATATATATATATATATATATATATATATATATATATATATATATATATATATATATATATATATATATATATATATATATATATATCATCTATTGTCTGTAAATGACAAACGGTGTATCCTGTTCACTTTCAAACCTTTCCCATATGTAATAATTACGTAATGTGTACTTGGTTCTCAAATCCTCTTATTTGTCTAAATTTCCACTGTTCTTTTCATATTAGTCCTTCCGTCACTTATCTTACTTTTCAATAAGTGATGTAACAACATGTGTGTGTGCGTCTGTGTGTGACATGTATTGTAATAGATTATTATTGCCTTTGGACAAAACCATGGGGGTAGGGTTGAGGGAAGGGGTTAAAGAACAAACGTGTATGTATACAGTCATGTGAAAACAAGAGGTGTATGTTGACAGTCGAGTAACTAATTTTTGCAGATAACTGTGGGAAGTGGTGATGATACATATAGAATCTAGGCCAAAGGCCAAGCACTGGGACCCATGAGGTCATTCAGCGCTTAAACGGAAAATGACAGTAAAGGTTCTGAAAGGTGTAACAGGAGGAAAACCTCGCAGTTGCATTCTGAATCATTGTTAGGAGAGGGTGAAAAGTAAGATAAAAGATAGAGATTATGAAAGGAGGCACAGTAAAAGGAACGAAAGGGGTTGCAGCTAGGGGCCGAAGGCACGCTGCAAAGAACCTTAAGTAAAGCCTACAGTGCACCGCATGAGGTGCACTGACGGCACTATCCCCCTACGGGGTGATGATATATAGGAGGTGCAGTTATTAACAGAGAAACTTGAAACGTATTTCTGAGAGTAGACACCTGAAAGAGAATTTTAGGAAGTGGAAATGTATTGGAAGAATTAGGATGAGGATATGCGATATCCAGAGTGTGTTAAGTATGAAAGGTAGCAGATGAGTTTCAGCGGACTGGAGGGTGGAGGGAAAGTATCCTAACTAGAAAAATGGGAATGTATGAATGGATTTAGGAACCAGTCATATACTTCGGAAATTAAAGGCTTGAATATAGAATATTATAATAAGAACTGTTGAGAGGAAGATCAGCGTAAGAGGTAAGCAATGACTGAGAAATGCTAAGTAATAACTGATGTAACATAAAAAACTTAAGCATTTATGACAAAATGGAAAACGAATTTTTTTTTTTTTAATAAGGTGTGTATCTTAGGAGAATTTGCGAAAACGGAGGAAAAGAAGACCAGACATTTTTGGCTATAAGGTGAAGCATAGGTGAGAGAACCGAAAGGCTTTAACATTAAGAAGTGGAAGATTTAGTACAAGATGTAAGTGAGTAAAAGTGAAAGGTTTTCAAGGGTCATTTAAGCTCGGAAGAACCTGCATGGAAGTTGGCTGTAAGTTCATGTCCTTTCGAACAGAATGTGTACGATCGCTGTCAGTAGAAGTGCAGAAGTAGAGTTTGATTTCTATTCAACCCAGGGACGTAAAACGAACCCTACAGCCTTCCATTGGCCAAAAATAAGCTCGCGTTCACCCTGATAAACCACATTGTTTTGAACTAGACTTTGCTTTCAGACGAAAATATTGCCTTTCCAAAACCCTCGTAGATATTTCTCCGAAGAATGGAAACGAAGTTCATGTTCCCGGTCCAGTTTTATTACCACTGTGGAAAAGACTGAATTACTTTATATCATGGACCCAGTAATTGTATTTTTCCTAATTTTTATCAACTGGGTAACGAGAATTTTCCTCTTTAGTGTTTAATATCTTATGAAAATTACTGAAGAAATAGTTGTCACATGAGTAAGTTTGCAGACCTAAACATCTATTGCGGATATGTTATGTAGTGTAAATTTCTTTAAAGTTATTAAAAAGGTTTATAAACAAAGTTGACTCTATAGGAATGTACTAGTTTGGTATAATAGTGTGCCATGTCAAAAGTGAATCATGCCTCTGTGTTGTGGTCAACAGTTTTAAGGGCATTTAGAAAACAGGGCAGGAAAAGGACAATAATTTTACGGAAGAAGAAGGTCAAGAATGGAGTGTCAAGTTGCTTTATGAGGGTAATGGTGTTAAGGAGTCATCAGAAGAGAATTTATGATGTGCTATAAAATTAACAATGACTATGGAAAATAAGCTCTTAGTTCATGGAAGTAACTGGGATTAGAAATGGCGAATGATGTTAGAATAAGAATAATCACTTACTAAACAAGTGAATCCAGAAAGGATTCATGCAAAATCTTTTCATAGGAAGACTATATGCTGAATTTGGAAGGATGATGTAGGATGTACGAATGGGATATTGAGTTACTTTCCTTAACGAAGGTGAAATAAGGTGCTGAAGTGACATGAGAATAAGAAATGATACACCATTATTTAAAAAATAAGAGGTTGTTTACTAGTATGGAGAAATAGAGGACGATAGGCTGGTGAATTTATCTTTAATGAAGACTTAGTGAGAGAAAGACCAAGAATGTTACCACAATGGCGTCCCCCAAATATGTCCTCAGGATAGATCAAACGTAACAATATATCCACAGGCAATGACTGTTAATGTCGAAGTAAGTAAGGTGGCTAAGATGAATGTAAAAATGCTTCTTATTTGGAAAATTAAACGACTGTTCACGTATTGCAGAGTAACCTCATTAAAAAGAAAGACTGTATTAGGTTCATTTATTCATTTTACCGTCGGAATAACGTTTAGTATATTTTAGTTTAAATAAGCAAAGTATACGAGATTCAACAAATATAATTTGTAGATATGACCAGGATTAAGCTCATGTCAGCTGTGAAAGAACGATAGCCAGCATACTGACACGGAATGGGTGTTTTGATTTTCTTCCAAAAAGGGGTTTTGAGTTGGAAATGAATCAAGATATATCAGTGAATCAAGAATAGAAATATTGATGGCAAATTGAATACCCTCACTGACTTCCTCGTTTCAAATTCTACAACTTTTCGGGTACATACCAGTGCAAGAATTCAGCAAAGTGTGAAAATAAGTGACAAGCTTTTCCTTGTCTCATGGGATTCGAAGCCAGCAGAATGAGGTTATCGATCAATCTGGCATGCAATGAAGAAAGATAAGGTTATCCTCGGTTTAATTTCATATCTCCAGTTTCAGTTTTACTTCGGATTTCTAAGGCGTTTCAGCGGGATCCTATGAAAAAAATCACTGTTCTTGGATTATCCATAGACGTGGCAAATGTGACAAGGATATTTCTTATATATATGTATATATATATATATATATATATATATATATATATATATATATATATATATATATATATATATATATATATATATATATATATATATATATATATATATATATATATATATATATATATATATATATATATATATATATATATATATATATATATATATATATATATATATATATATTATATATATACATATATATATATATATATATATATATATATATATATATATATATATATATATATATATATATATATATATATATATATATATATATATATATATATATATATATATATATATATATATAATCAGAAAGCTACAAACGTCCTTTAATATCCAATTCACTCTACCTCGGAAATAATATATTTTCATATATGTTACCGAAGGGGAATTTTTAGTTGATAATAAGTCCACCGTCCCGTGGGGTCGAACCAGCGACGGACGAGGAATCAGGACTACAGTGACGCACTAACGAAATCGGCCACAAGAGAGGTATAAGTGAATAACGTCTCCCATCAACTCACCCGTCGAACTCAGGTGTTTTGCGTTTGGAGACGATATCCACCCACCTCAGCCATGTTGACCGTGTAGTGCGTTTGTCGCACGTAGCCATATTATGACTATTTATCACATCACCGTGATTCATATACAATCAGAAAGCTACAAACGTCCTTTAATATCCAATTCACTCTACCTAGGAAATAATATATTTTCATATATGTTACCGAAGGGGAATTTTTAGTTGATAATAAGTCCACCGTCCCGTGGGGTCGAACCAGCGACGGACGAGGAATCTGGACTACAGTGACGCACTAACGAAATCGGCCACAAGAGAGGTATAAGTGAATAACGTCTCTCATCAACTCACCCGTCGAACTCAGGTGTTTTGCGTTTGGAGACGATATCCACCCACCTCAGCCATGTTGACCGTGTAGTGCGTTTGTCGCACGTAGCCATATTATGACTATTTATCACATCACCGTGATTCATATACAATCAGAAAGCTACAAACGTCCTTTAATATCCAATTCACTCTACCTCGGAAATAATATATTTTTATATATGTTACCGAAGGGGAATTTTTAGTTGATAATAAGTCCACCGTCCCGTGGGGTCGAACCAGCGACGGACGAGGAATCAGGACTACAGTGACGCACTAACGAAATCGGCCACAAGAGAGGTATAAGTGAATAACGTCTCCCATCAACTCACCCGTCGAACTCAGGTGTTTTGCGTTTGGAGACGAAATCCACCCACCTCAGCCATGTTGACCGTGTAGTGCGTTTGTCGCACGTAGCCATATTATGACTATTTATCACATCACCGTGATTCATATACAATCAGAAAGCTACAAACGTCCTTTAATATCCAATTCACTCTACCTCGGAAATAATATATTTTCATATATGTTACCGAAGGGGAATTTTTAGTTGATAATAAGTCCACCGTCCCGTGGGGTCGAACCAGCGACGGACGAGGAATCAGGACTACAGTGACGCACTAACGAAATCGGCCACAAGAGAGGTATAAGTGAATAACGTCTCCCATCAACTCACCCGTCGAACCCAGGTGTTTTGCGTTTGGAGACGATATCCACCCACCTCAGCCATGTTGACCGTGTAGTGCGTTTGTCGCACGTAGCCATATTATGACTATTTATCACATCACCGTGATTCATATACAATCAGAAAGCTACAAACGTCCTTTAATATCCAATTCACTCTATCTCGGAAATAATATATTTTCATATATGTTACCGAAGGGGAATTTTTAGTTGATAAGAAGTCCACCGTCCCGTGGGGTCGAACCAGCGACGGACGAGGAATCAGGACTACAGTGACGCACTAACGAAATCGGCCACAAGAGAGGTATAAGTGAATAACGTCTCCCATCAACTCACCCGTCGAACTCAGGTGTTTTGCGTTTGGAGACGATATCCAAACACCTCAGCCATGTTGACCGTGTAGTGCGTTTGTCGCACGTAGCCATATTATGACTATTTATCACATCACCGTGATTCATATACAATCAGAAAGCTACAAACGTCCTTTAATATCTAATTCACTCTACCTCGGAAATAATATATTTTCATATATGTTACCGAAGGGGAATTTTTAGTTGATAATAAGTCCACCGTCCCGTGGGGTCGAACCAGCGACGGACGAGGAATCAGGACTACAGTGACGCACTAATGAAATCGGCCACAAGAGAGGTATAAGTGAATAACGTCTCCCATCAACTCACCCGTCGAACTCAGTTGTTTTGCGTTTGGAGACGATATCCACCCACCTCAGCCATGTTGACCGTGTAGTGCGTTTGTCGCACGTAGCCATATTATGACTATTTATCACATCGCCATGATTCATATACAATCAGAAAGCTACAAACGTCATTTAATATCCAATTCACTCTACCTCGGAAATAATATATTTTCATATATGTTACCGAAGGGGAATTTTTAGTTGATAATAAGTCCACCGTCCCGTGGGGTCGAACCAGCGACGGACGAGGAATCAGGACTACAGTGACGCACTAATGAAATCGGCCACAAGAGAGGTATAAGTGAATAACGTCTCCCATCAACTCACCCGTCGAACTCAGGTGTTTTGCGTTTGGAGACGATATCCACCCATCTCAGCCATGTTGACCGTGTAGTGCATTTGTCGCACGTAGCCATATTATGACTATTTATCACATCACCGTGATTCATATACAATCAGAAAGCTACAAACGTCCTTTAATATCCAATTCACTCTACCTCTGAAATAATATATTTTCATATATGTTACCGAAGGGGAATTTTTTGTTGATAATAAGTCCACCGTCCCGTGGGGTCGAACCAGCGACGGACGAGGAATCAGGACTACAGTGACGCACAAACAAAATCGGCCACAAGAGAGGTATAAGTGAATAACGTCTCCCATCAACTCACCCGTCGAACTCAGGTGTTTTGCGTTTGGAGACGATATCCACCCACCTCAGCCATATTGACCGTGTAGTGCGTTTGTCACACTTAGCCATATTATGACTATTTATCACATCACCGTGATTCATATACGATTGCGTTAGTGCGTCACTGTAGTCCTGATTCCTCGTCCGTCGCTGGTTCGACCCCACGGGACGGTGGACTTATTATCAACTAAAAATTCCCCTTCGGTAACATATATGAAAATATATTATTTCCGAGGTAGAGTGAATTGGATATTAAAGGACGTTTGTAGCTTTCTGATTGTATATGAATCACGGTGATGTGATAAATAGTCATAATATGGCTACGTGCGACAAACGCACTACACGGTCAACATGGCTGAGGTGGGTGGATATCGTCTCCAAACGCAAAACACCTGAGTTCGAAGGGTGAGTTGATGGGAGACGTTATTCACTTATATCTCTCTTGAGGCCGATTTCGTTAGTGCGTCACTGTAGTCCTGATTCCTCGTCCGTCGCTGGTTCGACCCCACGGGACGGTGGACTTATTATCAACTAAAAATTCCCCTTCGGTAACATATATGAAAATATATTATTTCCGAGGTAGAGTGAATTGGATATTAAAGGACGTTTGTAGCTTTCTGATTGTATATGAATCACGGTGATGTGATAAATAGTCATAATATGGCTACGTGCGACAAACGCACTACACGGTCAACATGGCTGAGGTGGGTGGATATCGTCTCCAAACGCAAAACACCTGAGTTCGACGGGTGAGTTGATGAGAGACGTTATTCACTTATACCTCTCTTGTGGCCAATTTCGTTAGTGCGTCACTGTAGTCCTGATTCCTCGTCCGTCGCTGGTTCGACCCCACGGGACGGTGGACTTATTATCAACTAAAAATTCCCCTTCTGTAACATATATGAAAATATATTATTTCCGAGGTAGAGTGAATTGGATATTAAAGGACGTTTGTAGCTTTCTGATTGTATATGAATCACGGTGATGTGATAAATAGTCATAATATGGCTAAGTGCGACAAATGCACTACACGGTCAACATGGCTGAGATGGGTGGATATCATCTCCAAACGCAAAACACCTGAGTTCGACGGGTGAGTTGATGGGAGACGTTATTCACTTATACCTCTCTTGTGGCCGATTTCATTAGTGCGTCACTGTAGTCCTGATTCCTCGTCCGTCGCTGGTTCGACCCCATGGGACGGTGGACTTATTATCAACTAAAAATTCCCCTTCGGTAACATATATGAAAATATATTATTTCCGAGGTAGAGTGAATTGGATATTAAATGACGTTTGTAGCTTTCTGATTGTATATGAATCACGGCGATGTGATAAATAGTCATAATATTTCTACGTGCGACAAACGCACTACACGGTCAACATGGCTGAGGTGGGTGGATATCGTCTCCAAACGCAAAACACCTGAGTTCGACGGGTGAGTTGATGGGAGACGTTATTCACTTATACCTCTCTTGTGGCCGATTTCATTAGTGCGTCACTGTAGTCCTGATTCCTCGTCCGTCGCTGGTTCGACCCCACGGGACGGTGGACTTATTATCAACTAAAAATTCCCCTTCGGTAACATATATGAAAATATATTATTTCCGAGGTAGAGTGAATTAGATATTAAAGGACGTTTGTAGCTTTCTGATTGTATATGAATCACGGTGATGTGATAAATAGTCATAATATGGCTACGTGCGACAAACGCACTACACGGTCAACATGGCTGAGGTGGGTGGATATCGTCTCCAAACGCAAAACACCTGAGTTCGACGGGTGAGTTGATGGGAGACGTTATTCACTTATACCTCTCTTGTGGCCGATTTCGTTAGTGCGTCACTGTAGTCCTGATTCCTCGTCCATCGCTGGTTCGACCCCACGGGACGGTGGACTTATTATCAACTAAAAATTCCCCTTCGGTAACATATATGAAAATATATTATTTCCGAGGTAGAGTGAATTGGATATTAAAGGACGTTTGTAGC
>JANJGK010000041.1:411460-418960 GCA_039081455.1 Macrobrachium rosenbergii
ACAGGAGGTATTTATACCAAGAGTTCTCTTGACGTCAGCCGTTACGTCACTCCAGTTGATAGCTTCTTAATCTTCTTAATCGCTGGTTGGAGTAAGATTTTATCTATAATATCTGAGCTCCAAGCTCCTTTTGAGAAGTTCAAGTATTTCTTTGTTTAATCAGGGATGATTCTACCATCTGGCTTTTGAACTGAAAATTGCTGCTATAAATTATATGTGAAAAATTCCAGTTTATCCTGTGGTTATGGTTATTTACGTGGTTGAAAATAGCTGATCTCTGTTGGCCATACTGCAACGACCTTTTATGTTGTATTAATCTCGCGGGTGAGTGATTTACCAGTAAAACCAGTCGAGCCAAGGGATTTCATATGCTACTGTGTCTTTGAGGACTAGCTTTTGTTGGATGTTAATTAGGGATATTCCCAAAGTAGCGTGAATTGGATATTTAAACGGCATTTGTAGCTTCATGATTATATATATATATATATATATATATATATATATATATATATATATATATATATATATATATATATATATATATATATATATATACGTGTGTGTGTGTTGTGTGTGTGTGTATGTATAAAGAAACAATCAGCAGGAAAGGTGCAATTAAGATTTGATTAAGGAGGTAAGATGGGTGAGAAAATGAAAGATAGAGGAGCAGTGCTTGTTTACATGGAAGATTAAATGCTATTAACTTGTACAATAATATGTGTAATTATAATGGGCGATGGCAGCTTGGAGGGAGAGGTGAGCAAAAGAAAATATGAAACAAGGAAAGGTAGCTGGGAATGTGCAAAAGATTGGGAGAGGCTGGGAGTGTCATGCAATCCAAGGTAGGATGTGCTTGAGCGAATTTTAAGCTTAATCTCCTTCATGCAGGAGAAATAAAGTTTTTAAAGCATGACAATGAAAGAGTGCGGAATCTGATGATGAGAATAATTTTCTTAGGTATGTGGTAAGGGTAAGAACTATAGGTATTAGCTTCATTGCGCAAGAGCGCCATTTATAATGAAGCAGTTAAAAGGTAAACGGATTGACAATAAAAAAAAAAAAGTCATGCTGAGTACAAAGTTAAGTATATCTTAGTTTAACCAGACCACTGAGCTGATTAACAGCTCTCCTAGGGCTGGCCCGAAGGATTAGATTTATTTTTACGTGGCTAAGAACCAATTGTTACCTAGCAACGGGACCTACAGCTTATTGTGGAATCCGAACCACATTATAGCGAGAAATAAATTTCTGTCACCAGAAACAAATTCCTCTTGTTCTTCACTGGCCGGTCGGAGATTCGAACTCGCGACCAACAGAGTGGTAGCTGAGAACGGAATCCACTCACCCAGCGAGGAACTATGCTGAGTACAAGTGACTAAGCTTCATAAATACCAAAGTGTCGGAAACTTACCAATCAGCTATCATGGTGGCAATGGGTTGATATCGATTCTTAGTACGCAACCTGAATTAAACAGAAGTATGTATAGCAGAGTCGTTATAAACCGAAGACCCACGTTCGAATCCTGTACTTTGAAAACAAGAAAAACACAGTCAAGTAGACATTACAATTATGCAGCATTCTCTGTGACAATTTTTGTCTTATATTTATCATAAAAATTATACAGACAAACGCTTCCATTACTTTCTGTGACAGCCACAGTGCCATTATAACTCTATAAGGTGTCGGTCAAAACCAAATGTATTAAACTAAAGAGATAGCGACAGTTGTCGTCTGGCCATTCTCCATTTAGTCTGTCTACCCTTGGCCGTTTTGTGTCTCTTGCCTTGCATGAATATTCTCAGAATTGCACCTCTGAACGTAAAGGCCTTGAATAGAGCAGAAGAGGTACAATGGAAAGAAGATATTCTTCAGTAACAAGGCCAGCACCGGTTGGGGTCATCTTTTGTTCCTGCGAACAAACTGATCTTTTTCTGCGCTTGGCATTCGCTTTACATTTGCATTTTGCTCTTATTTTTACTGTTGTCTCAATTTCTTTGTAAAATGGGTAGGGTCCATTATTCTTTTGTTTGGCGATAACAATCTTTTTTATGATACGTAGTAAAAAAAAAATTTTTATTTACTCATTGCATGACTGAGTTAACAAATTTACTTGCTCTGAGGAAAAAGATTATGCAGAGTATTTAAAAATATTTAGAACATTTTAAATGACACTCTGGAACAGTTTTATTTTTGTTTACTCGATGATTAATTTACGGAATGTACTTGGCATGAAGCAAAAGATTTATGTAGAATATTTTACCGCTAAACTGGTATTCCGATGATTACACATCAGGATAGCTTGAGCAATCGATCACAAATGAAGTTGTCGTAAGAGGAACAATATTAAATTTTTTTAGTGTCATGTTCTACTTTATTCCCCCTGAAAGTGGTCTGTTTCATATTCAGCTTATAAAAGAAAAATTAATATCATGCGAAACATTATTTACCTATATAGAATCTGAATACGGATCGCTATCATAAGAAGCTTAAAAGGCTGACTCCTGATCCCCTGTGACAAACTCAAAGGAGATTGTTTTTCGAAACAAAGTAGGAGTTGGTTAGTTGTCTGCTGATGCAAACAGCTTAACCTAAAAATCACAAAGCGTTTGTCCCTCTACAAAAAATCTAATTTGAATTATTTATGTTGATTCAGTGTTGTTATCCAGTGAGCCTGAAAGTACATTATGCATGGTCATTCTGCTGTTTTTCCAATGTTTCAACGCTTCAGTTCCTAAATATCTTTTCTTGCCCTTTAGAATCTGATCAGTGTCTGATATATTACCATATTTCTTGGGAAAAGAGAAACAAATGATTCGTCAATAATTTTCCTTCATAACTAAAGACAAACCATTTATATATATATATATATATATATATATATATATATATATATATATATATATATATAATATTGCAGAATAAAAAAATGCGTTCATATCATTCCAACTGGTTTATCCGTCACTCCTTAGAAAAAAAAATCTAGAAACTTGAGACGGTCGACTTTTTGCAGTTTAGTCGCAGCTTTTTCTTTTCTAAAAAGAATAAAACACATGTACTTAAATGGAACTTGTCAGGCAGGCGATTACTTTCCGACTCGCGGCTAAAATTTAGAACATGCTCCATTCCAGAAACTGTCGCCATCGTCTTTTTCGTCAGTATAGGCACTATCGCAAAAATGAAACATACGTGGTTCTATTACATACGATGTCAGAACCTCTCTACAGAGGCAATATCAAATACGAGCACTTTTGCCGCCGAAATGCTCATTTCATACGTTCAGTTATGTCTTGTAGCCGGTAATACGTCGGTCCTGATGTGCAGGGACAGAAATAACTGACATTTTGAAATAATAATAATAATAATTTGGCAGCAGACCCTCTTTTAAACAGGTTCTATTGAATATTATTGCTGCTTCAGCGGCATTTATTTTGTAGAAGACTTTTTCTATTTTCCTTATTGCGGACTTCTCTTCAGTGGAGGTGCGTGCTAACAGCTCGCCTATATTTGTCATTTCATGGGGGAAAAAGTCAAAATCTGGATTCTGCTTCTTTATATATTCTATACAGTTAGTTATATACAATTGTTGCCGCGACGCGTTTCGACAGACTCTTCTGTCATTCTCCAGCGGGAGCTAGTAGAGGACTGGCAGATTGCATAGGTCCTTCTGAATTTATACACGGGCTTCAGCGGGGGGTCATGGATGGCGAATTCTGATTGGTTGCAGTCAGCGAACTTCAAGCCAAATTTCTGCGGCGAAGCTCGATCCTGACAGATCTTCGCAACCTGGGAATGTCATTCATTCCAGCGTTCCCATTGGCCTGCCGTTGCGTGATGTCATGCCGGCTGACATCATCGGTAGTTTGGCTGCTATTGGGCTGCGGATGAATGATGTCATTATCTACTCTTTCTGTCGTAGTCGGGGGATTGTCTCGAAGGGCGCCTCCTGAAAACGACAACCCTGAAAATGGAGATGCTCCTGATGAGCGAGGCGCCCTTCGAGACAATCCCCCGACTACGACAGAAAGAGTAGATAATGACATCATTCATCCGCAGCCCAATAGCAGCAAAACTACCGATGATGTCAGCCGGCATGACATCACGCAACGGCAGGCCAATGGGAACGCTGGAATGAATGACATTCCCAGGTTGCGAAGATCTGTCAGGATCGAGCTTCGCCGCAGAAATTTGGCTTGAAGTTCGCTGACTGCAACCAATCAGAATTCGCCATCCATGACCCCCCGCTGAAGCCCGTGTATAAATTCAGAAGGACCTATGCAATCTGCCAGTCCTCTACTAGCTCCCGCTGGAGAATGACAGAAGAGTCTGTCGAAACGCGTCGCGGCAACAATTGTATATAACTAACTGTATAGAATATATAAAGAAGCAGAATCCAGATTTTGACTTTTTCCCCCATGAAATGACAAATATAGGCGAACTGTTAGCACGCACCTCCGCTGAAGAGAAGTCCGCGATAAGGAAAATAGAAAAAGTCTTCTACAAAATAAATGCAGCTGAAGCAGCAATAATATTCAATAGAATAATAATAATAATAATTCGGGGTGAATTCTTAAATTTTCACATATCTTATGAAATTATCCGTTTACCGAGAATAATAATGATACTTTTAACACAAATTCCAACACGTGCTAGCAACTGTATCCCAGAACTGAAAATAAATAATAAAATAACAAGGTAAAATAAGCCTTAAGGATGGGTCCTGCAGTAAGAATGAAGGAAATGAGACACTGTTCCCAGAGATCTTACCTGAATATGCTTCATTAACTGGGTTGTCCTGGCTTTCTTTCATTTTTTTTTTATCACCAGAGACTTTGCACTTTATAACCTCCGGTATCAGTACCTTCCAGGTCACATCTTTATTTCGTATTGGATAATAATCCCGAATAGAATTATTGGACTACGTTATTTCTTCATACAATCTTGGAAAACCTTTAGAGTTTTCTCAAGATATCCTCGAAGGAGGTACCTCGTAATTGTGGTCAAGTGTGAAGGGAGTAATAGGCCTGATGTGGAACCCTGGATTCGATGACAGAGGCTAACTGAAAGTAAAACGAATCTACTGTTGGCATGATGACTACGTCCAAAAATATACATGCTCTTAATTCGGATAAATCGAAGATGACCTCAGGCCCTAGGAGAAAAAGACAAAATCAGAATTCGCCATCCATGACCCCCCGCTGAAGCCCGTGTATAAATTCAGAAGGACCTATGCAATCTGCCAGTCCTCTACTAGCTCCCGCTGGAGAATGACAGAAGAGTCTGTCGAAACGCGTCGCGGCAACAATTGTATATAACTAACTGTTTAGAATATATAAAGAAGCAGAATCCAGATTTTGACTTTTTCCCCCATGAAATGACAAATATAGGCGAACTGTTAGCACGCACCTCCACTGAAGAGAAGTCCGCAATAAGGAAAATAGAAAAAGTCTTCTACAAAATAAATGCAGCTGAAGCAGCAATAATATTCAATAGAATAATAATAATAATAATAATTCGGGGTGAATTCTTAAATTTTCACATATCTTATGAAATTATCCGTTTACCGAGAATAATAATGATACTCTTAACACAAATTCCAACACGTGCTAGCAACTGTATCCCAGAACTGAAAATAAATAATAAAATAACAAGGTAAAATAAGCCTTAAGGATGGGTGCTGCAGTAAGAATGAAGGAAATGAGACACTGTTCCCAGAGATCTTACCTGAATATGCTTCATTAACTGGGTTGTCCTGTTTTTTTTTTTTTTTTTTTTTTTTTTATAACCAGAGACTTTGCACTTTATAACCTCCGGTATCAGTACCTTCCAGGTCACATCTTTATTTCGTATTGGATGATAATTCCGAATACAGTTATTGGACTTCGTTATTTCCTCATACAATCTTGGAAAACCTTTAGTTTTCTCAAGATATCCTCGAAGGAGGTACCTCGTAATTGTGGTCAAGTGTGAAGGGAGTAATAGGCCTGATGTGGAACCCTGGATTCGATGACAGAGGGTAACTGAAAGTAAAACGAATCTACTGTTGGCATGATGACTACGTCCAAAAATATACATGCTCTTAATTCGGATAAATCGAAGATGACCTCAGGCCCTAGGAGAAAAGACATATGGCACAAAGTGCAAAGTTTCCACGGCAAGAATCCATGCCAAGAACATGATGAATATAAATCTATTACCTCATCTGAAAATTCTGGTAACTTTAGTATTACAAACAGCTTTGTTTACTGGTTAACATAAGCAGGAAAATCCATTGTTGAATACTGGAACATAAATGAAGTTTTCTGCACTTTCTGTTAATTTACTTAGCTATGTAATATCATTAATAATGGAGATATTAACTTGAAGTAAAATGGGAATACAATGGCCATCACCATAAAACTGATAATGATATTAACCTAACTTGTCTCCAGAAAACCAGAGTTAGAAAATGAAAAACTTATACATTAAAATTGGCAACATGAATACCTTTGTGTATAAACAACTGGATTAGCAAGATTTCTATTTAGTTCAATAGCGACATTTTATTTAGGTTAGAATCGTATTCATTTTTCAGCACACAGAAATATCCATCCATTAGTCGACCATACATTTAGATTTTTACTTTTCATTTTTTTCTCAATAAACAGAGCGCATTAACAAATAGGTCACCTGAAATCGTAATGTTGCCTAGATATTGATTCACTTTTACCATTCAAATAAAGTATCATTGTTGGGTTAGCTTATGGCATTCGATGATAGTTGGTTATTTCTTATGCTTTTACCAATATGCAGATAAAATTACCAAAAATTCATAAATATATAAACTTATACATCACCAGATTAGATGTTGCACGATAATGAAGTACTACAGGATCTAATAAAATATTGCAATTTCCAAACATTATTTAAGCCCAAGTGCTTTGGCCTAGAACACTTAACAGCCATGATGACGAAAGTGGACATCGGTGAGGATAAAGAGGTAATATAAGAAAAATGTGACTAACAATAATAGTGACAATAATTAATAATAGTAATGATATGTATGTATGTATGTATGTATGTATGTATGTATGTATGTATGTATGTATCTATGTATGTATGTATTATTATTATTATTATTATTATTATTATTATTATTATTATTATTATTATTATTATTATTATTATTATTATTATGTAGAGGATTTTATTTCTTCTCAACGTTTCAGAACCTTCCACAACAAATATTCTGTATTAAAGCAAGTGAGATGGTTAATTTCCACGAGTGTCACTTGGATAAGATTGGTTTATAGTTCCAGAATAACAATTATGATGAAATCTCAAATACATCTGCAATGATTATCTTCGTCTACAGATAAATTTGAACCGTAACAGATCTCTAAACAGATTTATGAAATATAAAACGCAGTCTATTGCTCACTTTTATTTCATTAAATTTCACTTTGAACCTTTCTCCTAATTAGCTAACATTATTGCATTTTCTTCTTTTAGCGTATAAAGAT
>JANJGK010000041.1:421460-426460 GCA_039081455.1 Macrobrachium rosenbergii
CTCGTGACTTGCCGATGCCCATTATAACACCTGTCTTATCCCATCGCTTAGAGATAGGGTCTTGAATCCGGACATTATTATTGAACTTGAGTGGTGCCAAAGGGTGTGCATGGCTGTCATACAGTCTTTTGGCTGCTTCAGAACGTAATGCTACACGACGGTCGTATTCATTTGCTTTCTCTTGCCACTTCATGATCGGAAGGATTGGCCATATAATATCTGCACTGGAGAATGGCCAGCATAGTTATGAGTATTCCGTATCTCCAACAAACCTTTGTCGAAGTCTTCGGTGTCGATGTTCCCAGAAGGTGCTACTTTCAGGATAAAATGTTTGATCTTCATTACAGCTGCCTCAACATGGCCGTTACTTTGGGGGTAGTGGGGTGTGGACATTACATGTTGAACACCCCATCTGCCTAGAAAATTCTTGAATTCAGAGCTGGTGAACTGAGGCATCATCTGTCATCAACCTTACTGGAACACCTAAGTCTCGGAAGATGTGGCTGAAGTGTCGTGTCGTTGCTTCTGTTGTAGTATTAGTACCAAATTTTACCACTACAGGCCATCCAGATAGCCTGTCTACATACACCAGGAAAGATTTCCCAGCAACACTGAAGAAATCAGCCGATACTGATTCAAAAGGCCAAGAAGGGTTCTCGTTGCTTAACAGCGGCTCCTGCTGTTGGCTTGGCTGCATTATCTGACATGGCTCACAGGCATGGACAGTATTTGCTATATCTGAATTAATACCTGGCCAATATACAGTCTGCTTAGCCTGACGCTTAGTTACCTCCACGCCACGATGGCTGTCACGAAGGCGTGTTAAAATTTTGCGTCTCATAGCTGAGGGAACCACTATCCGGGCGCCGTACAGGACGAGGTCATCATCGGTGTATAAATCCTCCCTTATTTTCCAATAGGGTGGTATGCCATTGTGGATATTGTAGCGGTGATTGGGGAATCCGTTGGCAACATTCTGGAGGAATCTTGTGTATGAGGGGTCCTCGCGTGCTGTGGTGCGAATTTCTTCCACGATAAGATCTTGCATAGTGGATGTCTTCACATCTGAAATTGCGTCGACGGTCTTGGCTACTACACTCCTGAGGGAAAGATGGGCTTCACTATTTAGCATATTGTCCTCGGACGTTGGGTGGCTCACAGGGGAACGTGAAAGGGCATCGGGGATGCAATGTTCCTTGCCTTTACGCCACACTGCAGTAAAGATATATGGTGAAACTTTCTCTTTCAGGCGCTGGAGACGTGTGTTTTCTACTGCATCCAATGTATAGGTATTCAAGATGGGTACGAGAGGTCTATGGTCAGTCACCAATGTGAAATGGGGTAATCCAAGTAAGTAATGGCGATATTTAGTCATAGCCCAAACTGAAGCTAAACATTCTAACTCAATGGTGGCCCATCTAGTTTCTGCATCCGCCAAAAATCGTGAACCACACTGGACCAAACGAAAACAGCCTTCCCCATGGTCTTGTAGAAGGGCATATCCTAAACTATATAAACGAGAAGCGTCCATTTATAGTATGGTGGGGCATGTCGGGTCAAAATAAGCCAGCACAGGTGGCTGAGAGAGGGCCTTTTTAACACTGGCAAAGGCAGCATCATGATCAGCCGTCCATGTAAAGGATCTCTTTGGGCTCATTAGTGGTCGAAGTTGATCTGCTGCAGCTGCAAGACCGGTTGAGAATTCTGTTAACTGGTTAGTAAGGATAACCTCAAATCTGCCAGATTTGCTGGCTTTGGGAGCTCTGGTATAGCTCGAACTTTCTCCTTGTCAGCTGCAATTCCATCGTCAGATAATGTATATCCACAAAATGATAAAGTAGGGCTAGCAATAATAAACTTTTCTGCATTTAAAGTAATACCATGAGTCCTACAATGTGACAAAACTTTGTTGACCCTGCATAAGTGAGAATAATAATCCCTATCATATACAAGAATATCATCCACCACTTTAACACAATTTTGGATGCATTGCAGAGCAATATCACCTCTCCTGCAGTAGGCATCTCCTGAGGCGCTGAATCCCATAGGTGAATGACGATAGCGATACCGACCATAGGGCGTGATGAATGTTGTAAGGGCTTGGTCCTCCTCTGCTAGCGGGATCTGCTAGTACCCACATAATGCGTCCATGGTGGAGAAATACCTGGACGTAGTATTGATACTCCTGATTGCACGAAACGGTGATGGTGAAGGATGAGCTGGCCTTTGCACCTGTGAATTTAACTTGCTTAAATCTGTGGTGACACGAACTCCACCTGTAGGTTTGGGCACAACCACTAAGGGGTGACACCATGGGGATGGCTGATCCCCGACAGGTTCAATGATACCTTGTGCTACCATTGCCTCCAACTCAGTCTTGACATCCTCTTGAAAGGGTAGTGGTATTGTACGTGGAGTGTAGATTGCAAAAGGCTTCACATCCTCTTTAAGGTGAACACGCATGGGTGGCCCAGTCATTGGCTTAAGTTGTGCTCCTTGATGAAACTGCTCCTTTGTCATTAGCACATCACTATATTCCTTGAGAAAATATTGCCTGGCTTCTTCAGGTGACGATGTGGCAGGGGGTGGAGGAACAGACATAGGTTCAGATGCGTTAACTTGGCTGGCTGACACCTGACTGGGTTCTGCTGAAGTCCTGCTCAGTTTCCTCTCTTGCATTTGACGAGGGAAGTCCCAGGGAATAATCCTTAGGTGTCGAAGGGCATTGAAACACAGTAGAGGTGTTGGGAGAGAACTGAGGACATCAATATACCCCTTGTATGAGATATCACCATATGTCATCACGTCATCCATTGATCCCAAAACTTTACCTTCTATGGGTGATCCATCAGCGTTGGAGAACTGCAATTCAGGGGGAGGGGAGACAATTCCTTAACACTGATGCCCAATGCTTGTAGATGCTGCACTCCAAAAACAGTGGTATCTGCACCAGTATCAGGGATAACATTGATCTTCCCTGATTTGCCACAGAATGTGACTTGTAAATTGATAGGCGGTGAGGGACTACCTTGAGGGCGTAAAGAGATGGAACGTATAGCTGGAGAAGATGTTTTGACGGTGTTCAACTTAGTTTCTTTTGGATCCTTCGACTCCCTATTTCCCTTTGACTTTTTCTGTGCACAGCAAACATCATAGTGACCAAATTTACGGCAAATTCAGCACTCCTTAGCCAATGCAGGACATACAGCAGTATATGGAAAATGACCAGTTTTAGCACAGTTCCTGCACTTATTAGATGCTGCCCTACATGTGTCACCTTTGTGCTGTTGACCACAAGTCTTGCATCTGCTACTTAAAGAAGGGTTTTTTCTCCTGCAAGAAACTTTTCTTAGGTTGCCCTGGTTTAGCAGCAACCTTCTTTTGCTTCTTGTAGTTTGACACGGCATGTACCGAAGTCTGTGGAGCCTTTAGCTCAGTCGTTGTCTTCTTTGCAGCCTCAAAAGCCCTGCAAGTTAGCTTTACTTCCTCAAGTGTTGCTGTAGTTGGCATGTTGATGAGCTTCTTGGTGAGTTCTTCATTCCTTATGCCAACCAAAATGGTATGTTTCATTTGTGCCTCCACACAGTTAACGCCTTTACACAAATCAACCTCCTCTGAGAGCTGTTGTAAACAAAACAAAAAAATCTTTTAATGACTCGCCTTCTGCTTGTTTGCATTGCATAAAAGCTAAACGGCAAAGTGCTTCATTCTGCTGACCCTTTATGTAAGTTTCAATTTGATTTAAAACACCATCCAAAAGCATGGGTGAATCTGGTGGAATACCTAAATTGTGTTCTAACAAGCGTCTCTTCTCAACACTTAGACATGCCCTTAGCTGTATTAATTGCTTAGGTTGAGGTAAATTATCCAAATCTACCATAACAGCATAATCCTTCCATCTCTGCTTCCATTCTGTGTACTGTCTATAGGTGACATCATGAGTTAATGGTGGAGGCAGATTTGCTGTAACCTTAGGCATTTGCACAGCTGAATCAGGCACTTGGAGAACACTTGCAGGTGTAGGCACTGGGGTGGGGGGCCTATACCAGCACTTGCTTGAGGTGGGGGGTGCCTGGGTCCTGTCATAGCTTCAATTAATGCTTTAAATTCTTCCTGATGCCTGACATTGTCTTCTTTTCTTCATCTTGTCTTCTTCTTTCTTCATCTTGTTTTCTTCTTTCTTCATCTATTTTATCCATGTTGGGGAAGATGCGGGAGAAACTTCAGAAGTCTTCGGTCTCCTCCCTTTATCGTATTTCAGCGGCACTAATAGAAATTCCAAACGAAATAAGAAAAATATCGCTCGGCGCCGTCAGTAGTAACGTCACAATAACCTCACAAACAATAGCCAATCACCGACTACGATAGCTCAAGGCATTAGAGCGAGATCAGAGCTGGCATCTTCGCGGTTGCAACTTGCACCGCACGAATGGTCAACGGTGGGTGGGAGTCAGTAGTCTCCCCTTAGATACTTCCGAGTATGAATGTGACACTCTGTTCCAGCCTCTGCAGACGGCCAACACACATTAATCTTGATCCTGGGAGCCACCAAGATACACTGAGTCACTGTGATAAAGACCCAACAAATATACTGAGTCCACTTTACTAAAGCCCCAACAATGTACAGAGTCACTGGAATCACAAAAACTGACTACCCGTGTATCCATCCAAGAAGTTTGGGTTCACTGCCGCTAAGTAACTTGGTTACGATGAACATAAACACCCGGTTCTTGCTTTGACGATTCCAACTTGGAAGAGTCCAATAAATGATCGAAATTCACTTAAGGCAAATCCTACTCACTGTGCCATCTTCGTTATCCTTTCACAGATAATTAATAAAGGTTTCACTGAAACACTTGCGTACATTCTTAAGCCATATAATAAGTGAAAACAATCAATACAAAGTAATACACTGGAGGAGCTGTGAACAGTGGCGGGCTACCGGGAAGACTGACTGCAAATATACCCAGATACAGATAATATGATATGCACGCCACATA
>JANJGK010000041.1:431282-617149 GCA_039081455.1 Macrobrachium rosenbergii
TCTCTCTCTCTCTCTCTCTCTCTATATATATATATATATATATATATATATATATATATATATATATATATATATATATATATATATATATATATATATATATATATGAAGTCACGTTCTTGTGTCAAACACACACACACGCACACACACACACACACACACACACACACATATATATATATATATATATATATATATATATATATATATATATATATATATATATATATATATATATATATATATATATCATATGTATATATAGATATATATATTGTGAGAATTTACACACACGTTTATTATCAAATAATTATATACTATATATATATATATATATATATATATATATATATATATATATATATATATATATATATATATATATATATATATGTATATATATATATATATATGTGTGTGTGTGTGTGTGTGTGTGTGTGTGTGTGCGTGAAAGATTCTAGAGGTGAAATTGTCCCCTAAGATGTCATTAGGATTCCTCTCACAGGAATTCTAGAGTCCAGGAATGAATTGATAAAATAAGAAAATTATAACACCGACACTCAGTTCAAGGCAGCATGAACGGAAGATCAGTAGAAGGTTTATGTTAGAGTGCATGAGCCTCTCGCAACCTGGAAGAATTTGACAAATTATGAACATCAGGTGGTCGCTTCTTGGAGGAAAGGGGCTAAGGTCCCCATTAGCCAGTGGGTTTCAGGCCTGGTAAAGTCCTTGGTGTTGCGAAATAACAGATGATTTAGAGTTATAACCAAAATGATTCTAGGAATAAACGAGAGCAGCAGTTTTTTTTTTTTATGGCATACCAAATTGCATACCAAGTTACAGTGAGCGAACTAGTCTGTGTATCTGGAACTGATGGTAAATGTCTGCAGCTGATATCACTTAAGCCTGTACCTTGCTTCTAATTGATCAAAATACTGCGACAGGGGAGTGCAACTCGACATCTCCGAACTGTTTCAGAGACCGAAATATCGTGATTATTATCCAAAAATGACAATCTACTGTCACTACTTCGTAAAATTTTGCTAAATAACGAGGTAATAATAAAGTCAAAGATAGCACGTTTCAAGGCTGAAAATTATCATATAAAAAAATCTAAGAAGCGCAAAAACATTAATTCAGCGATGAGTCTCAGTTCCGCCAATCACGATTAGCATCAACGATATCGACTGCCAATATTTACATCTACTCCAAAAGAAAAAACTGGAGGTTTTAAATACGGCGAAATGTGGGGATCCCTTTAAAGTCTTCCGAACAAAAAAGGCTCCATGCAAAACTGAAAAGGTGTTTCTGCGGCTGGGGGAGCTGCGCAGAGGAGAGCCGAGTAATGCAAGATAAGGGCGGAAATTGTATAAGCAAAATGGAAAAGAATTACCCAAAATGAATTGCTATTTACTCGTAGATCGCCATTGTTCCTTAAGCTGCCCAAGGGATGCTCATTTCTGGAGGATATCGATAAAAGTGAAAGACTAGAATGACGTATGATAAGAAAAATATTCAAAATTGTGGATATACTCATCTGCTGATGAATGAGAAGAGAAATGCATCTATGTGTGTGCGAGATCTTTTATTGCTGGAAAAAAGTATATGCCTTCCGTCTTCTTCAAAAAAACGTATAATAATTGTAGACTTGATACATTTTCTTCTTTTATCTGCACTTTGTTTTGTGTTTCCTTTTTTGACCCTGTTTTTTTTATTTCTATATATATATATATATATTTTTTGCACAATACCATTGTCTGCGCTCGATTTTTTCTTATAATGGAATTTCCTGCAGACGTTTGCGAGATTCAAGCTTGTCCTTGTGAATGCGCGCATATTGATAATAATCACTTTCGCCATGTTATGGATAATGAAAAAATTAGATCATTCTGAAAGAACATCAAAGTGAACGGGAATACGAGAGAGAGAGAGAGAGAGAGAGAGAGAGAGAGAGAGAGAGAGAGAGAGAGAGAGAGAGAGAGAGAGAGAGAGAGATGAGGGTGGCAATTTGTTAAAACGCTTTTATAAATACAAACCACGTAGTATCTACTTTCACAACTTCTAATGTTTATACCGTGTACTAATCATATTTCATTGAGAGAGAGAGAGAGAGAGAGAGAGAGAGAGAGAGAGAGAGAGAGAGAGAGAGAGAGAGAGGTGTGTGTGGGGGCGCAGGCGTCTGTTCCTATGGTATAGCTTTCCGTCAGAGAGAGAGAGGGAAGGGCGTCTGGTCCTTTGATACCCCTGCGTATTAGTATGGGCACTGGGTTTTTGGGGTATAACTCGTCTTGAATACCAATCACATGTCTGGCAATACGCTAGAATGAAAGGGATATTTTGGGTCTGATGACTTTGCCCACATAACGGTAAAATGGCTTTCAGTGCGTTACGTAACGCGTCATGAACATATTAAGATGCTCTGTGGGTTGGGTTAATAGGTACGTAAGTGAACTACGTGGGCATTCTGGCATTCAAGTAAATATGGACAAGTCTACATACGAGCAGTACGATAATTTAGGAAAATATAAGTAATGTTTTTGATATGGAAGAAATGAATGGTAGAATTTAATTGTTAATGAAACAGAGTGGTTTCGTCAGTACTGAATATGACATAGAAACAAATAGATGACTTTGAGATCAAATGTTCAGACAGAAGTGCTTCACTCACTTCACTTTGGCACCATATTCATGCGCCCTGCAAGTTACATTATCTGATTTTCCAGACTTACATTCCTGATTATGTATTGTAAAAGCTTGCTCTGCAATTTTGTGTCATTTTGGGCTCGTCCCATGAGAACGTTTCCTTATTTTGTGTCCTTTAGGTTCATCCCAAAGGAACATTTACTCAGTTTGTATCCGAGGATCGTTTCCTCATATTGTGTCCTTTTGAACTCAACCCACAGAAATGTTTTCTGATTTTGTGTATTTTTTGGGACGCTCCATAAGAACCTACCTTCATTTTGCTTCTTACTTGCCTCATTTCAAAGGAGCGTTTCCTTTTGCTGAGTCCTTTTGGGCTCGTATGATAAAAATGTTGTCTGATTTTGTGCCCTTTTAGTTTCGTCCCATAGGAACCACCCCCATTTGGTTTTCTGTTGGGCTCATACCATAGGAGCGTTTTCTAATGTGTGCCCTTTTAGGCTCGAGCTATAGAAATGTTTCCTGATCTTGTGTCTTTTTGGAGTCATCCCACAGAAACGTCTTATCTTGTGTCCTTTTAAGCTCGTCCCTCGCTCTGTGGCCTTTTGGGCTCGTCCTCGAGGAACACTTCCCCGTTTTCTGTCTCACTGAGATATAAGGAGGTTTCCTCATTTTGTCCCTTCGGACTCGCTCTAGAGAATCTTTTGAGCTTTGTGTTGGCTTTCAGACTCAGCTTAGAAGAACGAATCTTCATTTCATGTCCTTTTGAGACTGATCCAAGGACGCGTTTGCTCTTCCTGCAGGAACGTCTCATTGTGCTTCTTCTTTGGTTTGTCCCACAGAAATATTTCCTCATTTCGCATACTTCTGGGCTCGTCCAACAGGCTTTTTTCCTCATTTTTTAGTTTTCCTTAAAAGAAAACTATTGTGCCGGCTTTGTCTGTCCGTCCGCCTTCAGATCTTAAATATTACTGAGGCTAGAGGGCTGCAAATTGGTATGTTGATCATCCACCCTCCAATCATCAAACAGATCAAATTGCAGCCCTCTAGTCTGAGTAGTTTGTATTTTATTTAACGTTAAAGTTAGCCTTGATCGTGAGTCTGGCAACGACGTAGGACAGGCCACCACCTGGCCGTGGCTCATATAGCATTATACCGAGACCACCGAGAGATAGATCTATTTTCGGTTGCCTTGATTATACATTAAACAGAAAACTCGATTGCGCCGAAGCTTCGGCGCATTTTTTTTTTTTTTTAGCTCGTCCAGCAAAAGTATCCCCTCATGCTGTGTCATTTTTTGGGCACGTACTAAAAGAGTATCTCCTCATTTTGTGTCTTTTTGGGTTTGTCCCATGGGAGCATATCTCACGTTCTTTTGGGCTCGTCACTTACGAACGTTCCTTATTTTGTTTCCCTTGGGGCTTGTACGATGGGAACGTTCCCTCATTTTGGGGCCTTATGGGTTTGTCTCCTAAGAATGGTTCCGTATTTCATGTCTTTTGGGGCCCATCCTTCAGGAAAGTCTCCTCATTTTGTGTCCTTCTGGGTTCGTCTCACAGGAACGATTTCCACATTCTGAGTTCTTTCTGGCTCCCCTCAAAAGCACTAAGAATCCTTATTATGCATCCCACTGGGGCTGTCCCAGAGTAAAATTTGCTTATATTGAAGACTATCATTCATAATCTTAGTGGTGGCTGATCTATTATTGAATATTCATACACAGACATACAGACAGACACACACGAAAACTATATATCTATATATATACACAGATATATATGTATATATATATGCATGTGTGTGTGCATGTGTGCTTGTGTGTGCGTGAGTGTGTTATTAAGGAATATTTAATCATGCAGTATTTTCCCAGAATTCATAATGAGCATAGTAACTGAAAGTGGGTTGATCGACTGGGAAGAAATTAATGTGAAGCAGAGAGCTCGGAGGGGTAACACGCCTATTTAAAATTGCGCACAGGACTTGTGCGTTCCTTGAATATTAATGTCTTACCCAATATTCAAAGCCTCTGCAACGGTTCTTTCTTCTTCTCTCGTTTCCTTCTTCTTATTCTTCTCTTTTTAATAAAAAAAAATCGCATGAGAAGCATAGTTTTGGAAAATTATTTAATTTCGTTATGTCTTCTTCCCTCTCAGGCAAACTGTCATCAGCGTTAATGCGCTTATGTAGGTCGTAAGCCAAATAAAATAAGAGCTTTGGGCGTAGGCAAAGGCCCCATCCTGGTAAACAAATATAATTAGATAAACAAATAAAACCATTTTGCGTCGTAATGGGGCTGGAAGTAACAAGGTAGGTTAATAGGTAAATACTGAGTGAATGGACTTATTGTCATACGACGAGAATAATATTTCAGAAACTTATCTCAAACCGTCTTTAAAGAACATTTCGAATCTTGAACTCAGACAAGCTGAAAACCAAATGACACCTCGTATACCACTTAGACTGTTCTACAGTTCCTCGTTGGATGGGTCGGTATAGTTCTCGGCTAGCACTCTGCTGGGCCCCCGTTCGAGTCTCCGGCCGGCCAATGAAGAATTAGAGGAATTTAGTTCTGGTAGGTCCCGTTGCTAGGTAACCAGTTGGTTCTTAGCCAAGTAAAATAAGTCTAATCCTTCCGGCCAGCCCCAGGAGAGCTGTTAATCAGCTCAGTGATCTGGTTAAACTAAGGTATATACTTGACTTAGACTGTTTTACAGAATATACAAAGGGGAAACGCAACCTGTTGACTGAGACTGGAAGTCAGGACAAAGAAACTAAATAAAGATGACCTGCCTGAATGTGGTAACCATAGAGGCGCTGCACTTGCGTCGGTTACGATGAAAATATTCGGTATCCTCATTCTCGAACGGGCTGGAGAAAGAAATAAGCGAAATGCCCAGGAATGAACACGGCGAGGAATGGAAGAAGTTGCACGGATCACACATCTGTTCGCGACATGTTATGCAACAGTGTATGAAATTTAAAGATCCCCTTCTGGTGGCTTCTGCTAGATTTGTAAAGCTAACTGAAATTATCTACGAACGAAACAGATGCCAAATTAATGGTATGTTGATGGAGTCTTTTCAAGTGAGCTGTGGTGTGCATGTTAGGTAATGTTATGTTATGTTACTTTCCTCTTTGCCCTTCTCGTGGATTTTATAATAAAAGAAAGACTGGTTGTAAAGGAAAACATAAACGTATAATTGGTTCAGCAAAATACCATAAGTTTTAGTCTGTGTAGACGGAATTCAAGATATATCTAACAAAAGCGTAATGAGAATAGAGAACATACAAAGAGATGACTTAGCACTGTACGGAGAAAGGATTAATGAGGTCAGGTCTTTCTAACATTCAGGAACAATGATATCCTATGTGGGCTCTCTTGAGGCGGAATTTAGCGAAAGACTAAGAAAGGAGAACCAAACAATGGGCAGGCTGAATAAGACTTCGCAATCAGAGTAGACTGAAACTGCATACGAAAGTAAGACTATGCGTGGATTATCCCAGGGCAGGGAAGCTATGAAGCAAAGAGCTATTCTGTTTTAGAACAGAGTATGAGAACTTTCACGGCTGGATAGTGAGAAATGATGCCCTGAGGGAAATTACAGAAGCTCTATATGTACACTATAAGAGATAGTGAAGAAGGGAGATGAAACAATTGTGATGATGACATATTTATGGTGCTGTGGCTGATCAGTGCAGCGCTCGGCTGACGTTTGCACGGCATCTGGGTCGCTAACGGCCTACCGCTCACCAGTCCACCCAGCTGTAAATGGATACCATCGCTTGCAGGGAACAAGAAAAAGAGCTTGGTGTCGATAACCGCATCTATAGAGATTTGCTGAAAAACTGGAAGACTGAACTAATCTGGTGCTAACCACTCCAAACGGAAAAAGATGCATGAACACACTTTTATATATATGCGTATGTGTGAGTGTGTGTGTGTGTAAGCAGGACTTAAAGGGTAGCCAAGAAAAAAAAGTGAGAGAAATAAACGAGAAGAATAACACAATGGAGGGGAGAGGGTGCGCAAAAACTTTAAGCGCTGTCACGCGGACGTTTTTCTCGGCATCTCGAGATGCCGAGTCGCCAAACGGACACCAAAAGGTGTTTATGTCGATGCACGAGCCGAAGCTTTTGATGACTCAGTCAGGTATTTTTCGTACTTCGGGAGGCAGTTAATATGCATTGAACCAAGTACGAACTTAACACCATCCACCAAGAGCGCTATACTTAGAGTAGAAAATATCCAGCTTTCTGTAGAAGTGTTAAAATAAACTGTAGCCTTGATATCCGTACAAAGAGTGCAAAGTGAGAAGTTACGCAGAGAACAGCAGATGAAGGTGCAAAGTTGTAGGATAAGAAAATGAGTTGTGAATGAAATGTGAAATGACTGATGTCTGGAAATTGCTCAGTAATGAATGCGGCTGTTGAGGAGAAACTGCAGAGGCTATTAAAAGAGTTCAAATGTGTTTGGAAGAAGAGAAGATTGAAAGAAAACGTAGGCAAGATTAAGGTCATTAGGATAAATGAAAATCAGGATGATGGAGCACTGAATATGAGCAAGGACGGTGGATATGCAGAAGCAGTAGATTTGTGAATGCATTTTGGAGTAAGTGTAGTGGATGAAGGTGGGCTCAGAGAGGAGGAGAAGGGGTGATGCTTGATCAGTTGAAATCATTCTGCCGAAAGGGGGTGATCTAGATGTAGATGAAGCGCAATACAGTAGCATAAGTTTAGATCATCATATCAAAATATAATTCATGAGTTAGACAGGTAAAAAATGCGCCGAGTTTTCTGTACAGCGTATAATGCTGTATGAAACTCTCAGCCATGTCCGGTGGTGGTCTGTGTTGTTGGTACCCACAGCGATGCCAGAAGTACGATTACGGCTAACTTTAACCTCAAATAAAATAAAAACTACTGAGGCTAGAGGGCTGCAATTTGGTATGTTTGATGATTGGAGGGTGGTTGATCAACACACCAAATTGCAGCCCTCCAGCCTCAGTAGTTTTTAAGATCCGAGGGCGGACGGAAAAAATGCGGACGGACAGACAAAGCCGTCTCAATAGTTTTCTTTTACAGAAAACTAAAACTGAAAAACAGTTAGAAGGCACATGCTTCAACCATCAATCAAAACAGAAAACTGGTTTTGTATTCGGGTGACACTCGCAATGGATTCAACGCTCCCTTGGCGCATATCCTACGCGCCCAAAAAGTGTCATTGAGATTCTTCGGCGACGCTTTGCGGCGTCTTGTGAACAGGCAGACTAGCAGGCAGACACTGGCGAATACATTACCTCCGCCCAACTTTGTTAGCGAATTCAATCAGGCATTTCCACGGTCTGTGCAACTGCTTTTATCTCAGCCAAAGGGGGGTTAAGATGATTCTCCGAAATTTTGAGTGGCTAAAGTGCCTGGAAGTTGTTTTATTAGAAAACGGAAAAGGGAAACAACAGTAACAATAACAGCAACAGTCGCTACATGCAGATGAAAGATCAAAGAAGAAGAAGAAGAAGAAGAAGAGCGACACTTCATCAGAAACAAAGATCTGATACCGATCAAATCTTGAGTCATGATTCGCAGAATAAGAACGGAAAGAGGAAGAAAGAGGAAGAGTAAGAGGAAAAAGGGGAAGGAGAGAAGAAAACGAAGGAGATTGACTGCTAAGGGAACAGCAGAGAACCAAAGCGTTCAACGTTTATTCAATTCTCTGAACTCAATCACAGCGTTTCAAGGTCATGAACAGGCATATGCTGGATAGACAGGGGGATAATATAATTAGGAATAAATAGATATATGAATGAATAGATAAATAAGTATATGTGTATATATATGTGTGTGTGTTTGTGTGTGTGTTTGTATATACATATATATACAGTATATATATGTGTGTGTGTGTATGTATGTTTTCGTACATGTTCTCAATTCAGAAAATCATGAAACTGAAATTAATAAACAAAGATAACTCCTTTCACAAGGGCTTCGGGCCTGTGTTAGAGAAAGCCGGATTTTAACAATATCTGTTACGTAGATAATATACCTGTTAAGGTCATATATTTTACAAGAGATGAAAGTTACCTCTCCATGTTGTGGTTTAAACCTATGTCTGTAAAACTGACCGACAAAAACTTCAAAGGAACCTTAGAATAAATCATTAACTGGGAGAGCCCTAGACTGATCATCAGCCTACAAACCACAAATAACGTCCCACGCCATCTAAGCAGACACCCTGAATTATACGGACCTTTTACAACCATCTACTACCTATAAATATCACACCACACCCTGTTTAATTTTCGCTGGTCATTCCTTTACTTGTTTATTTGTTCAGTCATTTATTTATTTTGGTCAATTTTTATCCAGTGATTTGGATTGGTCTCACACGGATTTCTGTCATGGCGAGAGTATTTTTTTTTTCGCCAGTTGATTCCTTCCCCAGTCTTTGATCAATTTCTTTTAAACGAAGGCATCTGTGAGTATCAGAATTTAGAATTTGCTTTCCTGGTTGACCTTCAAGCCCAGACAAACACAAAATTGTCTCACCCTCTAGATTAAATCAAAGTGTGCATCGGTTCTAAGTTAGTTGCGAATTATTATGCTCGCCTTTCGTCGATCTTTTTTTTTCATAGAGATGTGGTAACTTATCTTTTTTTTCATTTTGGAGGATTAATTATGGTTTCTAGCCTGTCGATTTACTGGTATTGTTTGTGTCATAATTTTATTATTTGTCCTGAAAAAAACTATGTTTATTGTTCAAAAGCAAGTTTTTTTAGATCCTCATCGGAAGGAGCGAATGCTTTCACACTGAACCGAAATATTTTACCAGTTACCACAAGCCATCAACACTTGTAGGATGGCTCACTCGCCCAAGAGTTTCTAAGGTACAGTTTAGTGGTGCTCAGGGCCATGATGATTTTATTCCCAGCAGTGTTCAGAAAGGTCTGAACATCTGCAAACTTCATATATAGATTCTTTAATGACATTCTCTTTGATCAGTTCTCAGTCAATTTGGTTGAAAAGATTGATTGATTGTCTATTAAAATTGGCGTTACAACATCTAGTTATTGACGCCGTAATAAATTTAAATAGAAAACTAAAAATAAATAGATAAGTTTAAAAAGAATTTCATATAAAACAAAAAATATATGTGTGTATATAATCATATTTGTTCGAATATATTATCAAAACTTACTTATACTTTATATGTATAATCTAAATTTTGTTGAGGAGACCCGCCTCCCACGTGAAGGTATATAACTGCTCTATATTACAATCCTCACCGCGAATTGTAGCTAGAATAAAATCACCTTCTCTGTCACGCCCTCAAGACAGGAACCTATGTCTCAAATTCCTAAGGCTGGGACATTCGACCAGCAAATGTCTTACAGTTAAGGGCACAGTACAGTCATCGCAAAATGGAGGATTTTCACTGGACATCAAGAACTCATGAGTGAGTCTTGTATGTCCAATCCTCAATCTGCAAAACATCGTTTCTTGTCTCCTTGTCAAATAGGGATATGACCAAGGAGACACTGGTGACGTGATACTAAGCATTTTTTTTATTCGTTGCAATATTTTCGCACAGACTGCGAAAACTTTTTAATTTTCTGACCTACTGTAAGATATACATCCCGATATGGCAGGAGGCATCTTCTGAGTTCCGGGGAGGTGACTGCTAACTTAGCAAGTGGATCGGCTTGCTCATTCCCAACCATCCCAACATGGGAAGGCACCCAACAAAAATTAATTTCTTTCCCTCTTCTTTTCACTAACAGCAGCCATTCCAATATATCTAAAATCAGAGGGTTTAAAGAGATAAAAGATTCCAGTGACTAAAGAACACTTCTTGAGTCATAATGTATAATAAAAATATTCCTTTAAAGCCTTTAAAATTGCATATCGCTCTGCTGTAAAAATAGATGCAACAGACGATAATTTCCCGCTTCTTTCAATACCAGGGAAGGCCACTCCTAGGCCGACGCCAGCATCTGACTTTGAGTTATCATGTTGCAAGGAATGTTCTAAAAACATTGACCACATGGCCTCACTGGATAATTTTGTCTTTATAAAATGAAAATATCTACAAAATTTTACCTCTGGAAGATTCCAGGGGCGCTGACTGAATATCTTCCCTGTAAAATCTCCATCCTTGGCATGTTTAATTCACTGATAATGAAATGTACTCTAAAAGCGAATGGTTGAGGTTGCTTAGGGTGATTTTCATAAAACTGCCAATGCCTTTCATTTCTCATACAAATGCTGATTAAAGACTTAGAGAGCCTCTGAAATCTGTACCAGCTCCGAACCAGCAGACGCTGCAATGAAGATCTAGACGCATCTCACCGGCATCTCAGTGGTCTGGTAAAACTAAGGTATACTTAACTTATGAGTTTCCTGGCATTTACGAGTCCACCAGGGAACTGGTCGACGCATAAATATGCCCGAAGTCCTAAGCATACAGTAGACTGAATACCAGCCGAGAACATTATTGTATTCAAAAAGTCAAGAGCATCATCTACACAAGGAAAGTCATCAGCAGAGTCATCTGTTGAGCTATGTTCCTGGAATGTTGCCCGATCAGCTTTACCAATGTTCCATATAAGTAGCCTTGGAGATGGAGAATTTGAGACTACACTCAGCACTATTGGAAAATGGTCACTGGTAAATCTATCATTTATAACTCTCCAGTTAAAGTTAATAAGGCAATCATCACTGCATATAGATAAATTAATTGCTGATAATGTGCCTGTTTGAACGTGAAAATGTGTAGACTCCCCAGTGTTGAGGATACCCACATTTTCGCCCTCTGTGATGGAACACAGGCACCTTCCTCTTTGATTGGTGACGATGCCACCCCAAAGAGGGCTTCTGCTGTCACATCTCCCAGAATGACAAAGGGACGTGGTAACTGCTGAATAAGGGATTTAAATTCATCAATGGGGAAGACTTCACTAGGTGTAGATAGAGAGAGCATACTGTATATTTTCTTTGCAAATGGATCTGCACACCTATCACTTGCAATGTAGATTGGATACTAATAGGATTTTGTGGGGTGTCGTTTCGAACATACAAAGCTATACCGCCGTGGCTTCCAATATCTAAGTTATAGGTGGAATAATAGGCCGTATAATCTCGTGGGCTAGGGGACGTATTATTACCAATCATGGTCTCCTGCAAAGCAATACAGTACATACAGGAGACACTTCTAATATGAGCAGTTTTAATTCTTCCCATTTAGTTCTTAATCCCTGACAATTCCACTGGAGAAAATTAATGAATTCTACTTCCCTTTTGAGGCTGTTAAATTGGAGCCTCTTTTAAGAGCTTTAAACTTACTGCCTTGCTCCTTTTTTCCGGAAGGAGACCGATTGTGTGCGCTGCCTTCCTTTTCAGAGGGTAATCAGTCTCAGGAACAGACAAAGATGGCCCTGCCTGAGGAGGGGAGTGAGGGTCAGACATTGGTGCATCCTCCAAAGCATCGGAAGCACCATTTACAGCTGGTAAACTCTCCAAGGAGACAAGCATCAGATGTTGAAAATAAAGCCTCCAAAGAAACCGTCACACCAGATATAGCTGGTACAGCCTCCAGAGAAGTGGGAGTGACAAGTACATCTGACACTGCCTCCGAAGAGGCAAGAGCACCAGAAATCACTGGCGCCACCTCCAAAGACGTAGGAGCGCCAGAAACCAACGGCAATGTCTCCGAAGAGGCAAGAGCGTCAGAAGTCTGTGGTACCACCTCTGAAGAGGCAGGAGCACCAGAAATGTCTGGCGCCGCCTCTGAAGAGGCAGGAGCGCTAGAAATCTCTGGCGCCGCCTCTGAAGAGGCAGAAGCGCCAGAAATCACTGGCACTGCCTTCGAAAAGGCAGGAGTGCCAGAAACTAATGGGGCAGCTTCCGAAGAGGCAGGAACGCCAGGAACCACTGGCGCAGACTCCAATGAGGTGATCTCCCCCTTACATTACAAAGGATATTCCAGGTCTAACATACTGACTTAATACTTCCTCTTTTGCCTCTCTACATGTGATACGTTCACTTACCATTAATGTCTACATCTCCTTTTCCATGATGCACACATCGCAAATCTGTGAAGAAGATGGATGATTCTTTCAACAATGTATACATCTTGCTTCTTTATAACATACACCATGCTCTGGTTCACTACATTTAACATATGTGACAGGCTTGCCTTGTAGCTTCTGCCTACGAGACCCTAACATATGGCAATAAAAAGATCTCCTCGGTCTTTGGATATCCTATTTTACCTTAAAACGTAACCATGCTGCTTTTATTGCATTAGGTAATCGTTTCGAATAAAATGTAATAATTAAATTTGGAAATGGAGCCAACTCCATTGATCTTCTTCATTCTTTCAACTCTAATTACATCTTGATCCTTTAATTCTTCTACCAGCTTCTCTTCTGAGAACGTCATCAGTTGGGATGCAAATATTCCTGTGGGGTGATTCCAAAAAGCATGTACTGAGCAGTCCACTTTAACGCCTCCAAGATGTGATAATGGTTTTAATTTTTCACTTTCGTTTGCTGAGGCTGTTTCTAATGTCAGTTTTCCTCGACCTCCATGTGATATCTTAGGCTCTCGGGCACAACGCTTCACAATGTTTCCATATACATTAAAAATATCACAATTAGAATCTTCCAAATTAAAGATCAAATACTTGTCATAAGGTTTCCTAGTCTTTTCCAAACAAAGGTTGTCAGAGGAAGTTGCAGCAGTCGTCAGCTGTGCTGAAACGGTATCATCAGAGGCCCCAGGGGTACTCGAATCTTTATTCCTACTATTCATAAAGATCGAATATAAAAAATAATTAAACCTGAAAACTTTAAAAAGATGTCATCAGCCTTTCATGGAGTTTATTCTTCCACCAATGGCACAAGTGTGAGCCGACTCCTAAATATCCGCCCGCTACCCTACCCTGCCCTACCCTACAAGGGATGGCACAACACGATTAGAGTGGCCCAAGTGTAAGTCAACCCGCTTGCTGGGACCGACAGTATTACAAGAATACAATCGTTCCCACCCTAATCATATTATGGGGAAACTGGATAGAATGCCGAGAGTCTTATTCCCAGAACCGATCCCGCTTGAATCCGTGGCGCAGCCCTAAAGAATAGTTCCGCCCTTGAGCTGTCAGTCTACCTCTCAGGTCCAAACTTTATTGGATAGTTGATGGTCTTACCACAGTTCCCACTATTTAGCTTCAGATATTCAGATAGAAACCCAGCCCCAACTATGATATCTTTTCCTGTTTATCAGGTCCAATAAATTTTAGCAAAAGTGGAAAATTCCACAAAAATTAATCCAAAGAAATATATAATGATATATGGGACTCTTGAACCCAAAACCAGGAACAAATTCCTGGGGTTCAAGAACCCCCTTGCCACGTCATGGTGGTCCCAAGTCGAGGGGTAGTGGAAATGAGCTCCAGTTCCGGTTAATATGTAGGTTATTCACAGATTTCTTTGAAATCAATTAAATTGTTGGCAGATGTATAAGAGAAGAGATTCCAGTGCATGTCACTAATTTTTACAAGCTACCAATGAAGAGAGACCTCTTGCACTGGCTCTCAGTCTTACTCTCTAATCCCTAACTTTCAGTCTTAATCGCTCATCCTTGGCAGATAAGATAACTGGTCCTTTAAGGGACTTTCTGCCAGATTTGGTCCTTGATGTTCAACAGTTTTTGCACTGATATTTTGCGAGTTCAAACATGTTTGCCTCAGTATTATGTAAAGTCCTTCAATATGCATCATAGGCTATCAAAGCTTTGGCGCAATACTAAGAATTACCCAAACTAAATTAACCGCGTAGGATTACTTTAAAACATTATAGTAATAAAGATTCTTTATTGAGAAAGCAACCGCAAATGATCGAAGTTCTCATTTAGTACCAATGGATCTCCTTTAATGATCGGTTAAGTCTGGGATAATCTCTCGCTTCAATTTTTGAGTAACCTTTCTCAGGCAAAGTGTAATCCAAGACAGATCTCCCACCAGAGCGGTAACAGCGCCGGCAAAAGAATCAGAGAGGACTCTTTCTTCCTTAACACCTGGAAATTCCACCTCAAAACCTTCCTGCAGGAGGAACGACGTCTTTCATCCTTATGATGTGAAAAGTGTATGCAAAAATTGTTTTATATGTCATTCTTTGAAGACCCAGCTCTCCACATCTGAGATTTATATCACCATTGATGATTACATTAAGAACAGGCTTTCTCTCTCTTTCCCCAAAGTCTGGATCATAAGACTAATGAATTATGCTATATTATCACTCTCCATTTTATAGTGTTTGGAAAGTAAATGATAAATGATGTCTTCCAATCTCTCACTGCACCTGCCTACTGATCCTAGTGGTGCAATGGCACGATTTTGTCCCCTCCGGCAAAAAGAGCGGGGGTGTGTTGAGCTTGAAATACTAATTGTTCAAAGGCTTAAAGGTCGCTCATGAGAGGAAAAGGAAAGAGACGGGCCACTGTGCTTTTGCACAACGTCCTAGAGACCGAACATATGCACATATGATTAGTGCTTCAGCCCCCTCTCGTCCCAAGCTGGGATCAGGGAGAATCAGGTAAATGCTGATAGAACAAGAGGAGGAGGAGGAGGAGGACCTACGTGGCCCAAACCCCCATCCCTATCTCATAAGAGCAGTAAGGTCGTGTTGCCCATGAAACCTATCAAGCCTTGAGCTGGGCTCAAACTCGGGACCACCACGCTGAAGTCGAGGCTAAAACAACTGAGCTACCGGGAATGGCAAATTTAGCCTGTCATGTCCTGAAGAAAATCCACCTTCCACATCCCAGGAATTACACTTTCTCTCAGGGTGGCCTAATTTGGATTTTATCTTGTGTGTGGGAGAGGGGGTGGGGAGAGGGGAGAGTTATTGGGGTGGATATTTGTGGTTTTCCAGTTTGTGAGTTTGTACATCTGGCCCTTGGAAGGAAGGCATGGGTCAAGTTGCTCGGGAGCATCTTCATACAAGGCTCCGCGACGCTGTATAGGGTTTTGGCTAACCTTTCCTTGCTAATGGCTGACTTAATCTGTCATTTTCGACAGATGTTACACGTTGCTCAATAAATTTAGTTTCTAGAAAAACCATTTCAATCTTATGAATGAAGTTATTAGTGATCCGTTTACAAGAATCCTACCTACAGATTATTGTTTATAGATGAGGAGCATAGCACAGGCGTAGTAATTACCAGTGGGTATTTAAAATGGCTTATTTTAAAATTCGATTAATAGTAGTTCCTTTATTTTTTCCTGTCCTTTTTAAATCACAATAATTTGATCAATCTCATTCATTTAAGATTTTAACGATAACATTCAGTTAATAATCGTTGACCCTAGTTTTACTTCCTTTTTCTCTAACTGATGTGACAAATTCAGCAAAGTCAATCGCATTAAAAAAAAACACACGAGAATTTGATAAAAGATCCTTCAATGACATTTGCCACGATAATTGCTAAATCACAGCAATCAATCCGTCTTGTTCGGTACTTTCGAATCAAACTTAGACTAAGGCGCCAAACTAATCATGGTGACAAAAAAAAAAAGCGACAGCTCAGCTAAAAGATGGATCAGCGACATTTGCGCTGACAACATCGTTGCAAAAGGCTCATTAAGACAAGCCTCACCTGTCAGCAAGGTGACCAAAGCGTTTAGCATTCTTCAAATCAGACATTCGACACCCGACCCGTTCCGACTGAATATTGATGTCTCCTGTTCTTTAATGCAATGAATTAGTCTTCTACCAGTTTGACCAAGACGATTCTTGTCGCTGCCCTTTTACGGAAGGATGCAAATGCGAGGGTTAACATGTTTTCGTGGTTGAGCCCTCAGCGCAGATGATTGAAAACCACCTCTCTCTGATGTTTCTTACACGTGGGACATCGGCGGTATTGTGACTTACAGGGGTACAGACACGCAATCACACAGACATACACAAACACACACCTATTGTGTATATATATACGTGTGTATATATACATATGTATGTATATAAATTTGTATATATATTTATGTATATACATACAATTATATGTATACATATATATGTATATGTATAGATTTTTACTATCAAATATTAAACCATGAACAACCCTTTAATGTCGAATCTATTGTACCTCAGGAATAATTAGTATCCAAAATGAATTATGTGCGATAAGTGCGCCTACCCTGATTGGTATCCGAACCCACTCTTTTAGGGTCGGTGCATGGTCAACAACTGACTTTATACACTCAACCATCAGAAGAGTTACAAGTTGAATCCGACTCTGCGAAAGGAAATGACAGATGAACTTCTTTTTCCGAGGCAGGTGGTACTTATTGTTTTTACTCATGCGGGGTACCGGACAAAGAAACTCTGTGTGGTGTGAAATACACTGTATGGCCTGAGTCATGGGGTTTGAAGCCCATACCCTGAACTGACATTGTAAGCAGTGATTTATGTACCTGGAAGTTAATCAGCTGTCGTCGATCCTTGCAAGGGGGATTCAGGAAAGCCCGTCACAAAATGACAAAATAAGGGGCAGTGCCATCAATGCACCACATGTGATTCACCGCAAATATTACCAAAGGTTGTTTGCAGCGTCCCTTCGGCCCCTAGCTGCACCCATTCCGCTTCCTTTCCGCAATCTTGCGTCCAACCCCTCATATTCCCACTTTTCACTGCGTAAAACACTGAATGACTGAAAGTGCCGCAGTGCTTGGCTTTATAGCCGAATTTTCATAAATACAAGACAATAATCAATCAAGCATTATAAAATCAGCGCTGATAATCAGAATGGATAAAACTCTCTGGGGCCAGTTCTTCAGAAGAAAATACAGAAGTGGATATGATGGTGATAGTTAACATTATATACATTTTTTACAATCGTTTTGATTATATTATATTATAGGATATATATATATATATATATATATATATATATATATATATGTGTGTGTGTGTGTGTATATATATATAACTATATATAAAAGTCTGATTTGTGTTGGGCTTTTAGTACAGATGCATTGAAAAGGTGATTATAGTTCAAGCATCAACAGTATGGTTTACAGAAGCGGACATTATAGAAGTTGTCACAGTGATGGATGGTGTAAGGTTTGTAAATAATTACATGCACCTCTTGTTTATTTACGAGTCCATCACTGACTTTACTTTTACTTTTTGCCTCTATTTCCACTACTTTTATTTTCTGTAAAAATAAGTAAAAAATGGGCAATCGAGTTTTCTGTACAGCCGCTGCAGCGTATAATCAAGGCCACCGAAAACAGACCTATCTTACAGAGGTCTCTGTATAATGATGTATGAGCCGCGGCCCATGAAACTTTAACCTCGGCCCGGTGGTGGGGTTTGCTATATCGTTGCCTGAAGCACGATTAAGGCTATTTTTAACCTTGAATAAAATAAAAACTACTAAGGCTAGAGGGCTGCAATTTGGTGTGTTTGATGACTGGAGGGTGGATGATCAACATACCAATTTGCAGCCCTCTAGCCCAAGCAGTTTTTAAGATCCGAGGGTGGACAGAAAAAGTGCGAACGGACAGACAAAGCTGGCACAATAGTTTTCTTTTACAGACAACTAAAAACTTACACGCCACATGCGATATATGGTTGTATATATATAAAAGTTAACTCTGAACTACTTCTTGGTCTAAAGTCCAGGTGTACATACACCGCAGATGCTTGTATAGTTTTGTTATCTTATACTTATGTTACAACTAATTGCTATACCTCTTGAATTTTTCATCAGTCTATCGTTTTCTATATATCATTTACTCATTTTACTTGATTAAATTAGATACTTTACCTCTAACATGAACATATTGATGGCAATAGGTAAAATTTGCTATATGTATACTCTTAGTAACTAGTAACATTGATTTATTACATGATTAGTTAATATCAACCAAATAAATAACCCCAATCAATTCTGAGAATACTCAACTGTCACATGCAGTGGCACGGTTATTCCAATGACTTATACAATTGAAAGGAAAGGAGGTTGTGCACTTCTAACTACCCAATGGAGAAAACATTTATTAATCTCTTTATTTCTTGTATATTCGCTCTCAGTAAACAAAGCATCGACACCAAGATCTTTAGCCGTCTCAAAATCTCATCAACCCTTCATTGACCATAGCCCACCCCCGCACCGAATGACATTGGAATCCATCAATAACCTTATGAGCCATCTTGCAGACAGGCAGGCAGACCCGCGCCAATTCATAAGCTCCGCGCATGAGCAGTTCACCGCAACTGGGTGTCCTGATCAAGAAGAATAATTAGTACGTCAGTTTAGCAATGCACACCGCGTTGAAGTCCTGCATGCGCTCCTGGAATAAATAACACATCGCTTGTGGAGGCTTCTGCTTTTCTTTCTTTGACTAGAAATAGGATATTAATAATGCAAGACCAGGCAACGATGCAGTGGTTGGTCGGAGCGTGCCCTTGAATCTTTCCATCTTTTACTGAAGAGAATATATGGATGACGTGAAGGTAATGACCTTGTGAATGACTCGTTTCTTACTTTTACCAGGCGTAGCGAATAACGATACCCCACAGTGCACATACATACATATGGACAAACGTGTTTATGTATTTCCTTTTCTGTGCCAAAAGCAAGGGGACGGATAAATAATGGTGCTTTGATCTTAGGGAAAACTTTAGAACTGTTTATGGGTCAGAGGAAAAGTTACATCTTTTTTAATGCACTGAAATTCCTTTGGTAGATAATGAAACCATCATACTCACAAGTCTAGGATGCATTGAATGGTAAAGGATTAATATTATTCAAATAAATAGGACAAGGCTGTTTTTTTCCCTTCTTAATGTATTTCGTACTCTGCATGCGACTTTACATACCTGTCGTCTCTTTATTTCATATCTGGACATTCTAATTTATGATTATATGTGCATTATGTATAATAATAATAATAATAATAATAATAATAATAATAATAATAATAATAATAATAATAATAATAATAATAATAATGATAATAATAATAATAATATTAATAATAATAATAATGGTACACTTTGGGCATAGGAGGAATTGCCAAACTCGCTCTATAATTCATTGTGATTAGGAAGAGCCAGGTTCGTGTGCTTTCAGCTAGGCTGAGGGATGTCAGTCCTAAAAAAAAGCCTTTCTCTTTTAAATCATTGAGCTGTTTTTTTCTAAGTAAATTATCTGCTGGAGTAACTTGTGAGGTAACACTACGGACAGGGGAGTCTCTGAAGATGTCTGGTATGGACTGCTTTGTCAGAAATGGCGACTTCAGAACTGGACGAGAGCAGATATTAGGTCCATCTGTCTGGGAGACCAGTTACAGAAGAGCCTGGTCAGTCTGGTAATAGCTATATGAGAATTGGTTAGAGTTGTCATGAAAAGCGTAAGATATGTATTGAAGAGCAAGTTAACTCGGCGTATGATGTAGTGAGGACTAATTTAACAGAGATACATGATAATGACTATGAAGTAAGTCGCGTCGGCAGCAGGGGGCAAGGTTCTTTATAAAATAAGATAGTGAAACAAAAACTGACAATTGCAACTGAGATGAGTGTTAGATGAGTAATACTAAATGAAAGAAAAACAAACAGGGAAAATCAAATACTGATAAACGCTGGGCAGACAAAATAATCGCAAGAAACCTGTGCAAGTAAGAGCGGGCAAGAAACAGTCCACCTCTTGAAATGTAGTCTGTGCGCGTACGAGACCAGGAACCAGGAACCTAGGACCGAGTTCTTATTTGTCTGTTTGTTTGTGCCCACATGTCTGTTAGTGTCATTAGAGAAGAAGAGTCTGACAACCCTGGTAGGGTATATATTGTGACAGGTACTGTTTGGAAAAGAATATTGCATACTTTGTGTTGAGATATCGTAAATATGAAATACAATCCAAATATAGCAATAACACGTCAAAAAGTCTAGAAGACAAATATAATGAACTATGTTATTAGCGTTTATGGATACCAGTTATAAATAACGTCAATCTTGCACCTCAAAAAGTGGAATAAGGAACTCAAGAAACACAAAGGCAGAAACTCCTAAAAATTACCAGTGATTTGGGACGAAAACTAACCAAAGACGACGATTCTGTGGGGTGTGATACCCGCCGCGTACGGCATCAATAATTCATCAGACAATGGATGATCGCAGCTCGATTTAAACCGGTAATCAATTTGTCAAATAACACCTGTGAAAGTGGATAAACAGGTGTGTTGTCGACGACAGACGAGGATGGTTCATAAATGCAGTCACATAGGGATGAGTCATTTGTGGTATTTACAGAAACGCAGTCCCATCTATGTGTGCATTCAGTTGACACAAGACACTTTAGTTATCTTCGGTCACATCTAGAGACGCGTAAACCAGATTTTGCGAGTGATGCCTTTTTCGGAAGACTGAACATCCGAACTTCAAGGAAAAACTAGATTCATATCACATTCATTTAACCATAAATTAACGCAGTTTTTAATGTGTGAGGCAATGGCTCAGTTACGATAGTTATTGCACAGCTACGGAACGAAGACCAAACTGCAGGAGTACCTTTAATGAAGAGGAACGATTCAGGACTTTGTTTATTATAACCCGAGCGACGGAAGGGTTTGTGAGTGCGTTCTGAAACACTAAAGAAGAGGAGTGATTCTTTTTTGAACTTATACCTCAGAAACGGATTCATTTGCAGGTATTTATGAAAATGAGAGAGAATAAAAAAGATTTGATTGCAATGTCATTTGTTGAATTTAAAGGGCTCGTAAAACAGCTTACACAAAAAACCATAACAGCAGAGCTCCCACTTTTAGGGAATTTTCCCTAGATTTGGGACTTTTGGGGAGCTTCGGGAATAATTTGGGGATTTCTGAAAATCTAGGAAATCTAGGGAATTTTTTACTATCAGCCACTATTATAAACTTTTTAAATACCAAATAAAAACCCACGATTATTTATTATTATTATTTTTTGTCAGTGGAAAGACAATTCAGTGCTGTAAATCGTATCAAAAATGAGTACAGAAACAGTCTCAAACGAGAAAGCCTTGTAGCTCCACTTCATGCAAAGGAAGTACTAGCTACCACTGGAAAAAATGCCCACCAACTGAACTTGAGTGACTTTCCCGAATTATTGAAATTAGTTCGAAACGTAAAGAGCAACGCCACTGATACTAAAGCTCATGAAATCATAAAAAGACATATGGATAATTAAGACAGAGATTAGTTTAATTCATACCGAAGTGGTTATTTTTTTTTTTTTTTGTAAGAAGTCCAACTTTAAGTTGTTTATACTGGAGTGGTTATTATGTATATATTTTACAAGAATTTCAACTTTAAGTTATTCATTCAGAAGTGGTTACTTTGTGTGTGTGTGTGTTTTTTTTTTTATGTTCAGGCAGCATAACTTTCACTTAATTGGCAACTGTCAAGATACCAGACTCATTTCGTTTTCTTCAAGTATGCAATTGCTCCAACACTGTATAAGTATATTAAAAAACAAATCTACATTTGCTTATTTAAGTCCTTTTTTATAGACCTGCATTTTACTGTTAAAATTTAAGAGTAAACATATTTGTGGATTAGAATTTAGTATATTTGTTGATTTTTATTAATGTTATTCAATGGATATTAACATAGCAAGTTATTTCGGGAATTTTGAACTTTTTTAGGGAATTTCGAACAGCTGCCTAGGGAAATACTGTTGAAGTATAGTGGGAGCCCTGCATAACAGTGCTTTAATCCTGATCATTGGTGAATGCGGACAGCTGGTAGGTGACAGTGGCACGGATATTAATATAAATTTGCAGGTGTGGAATAACGGCTTTGCGAAATTAGAAATGGCAACGGTCCTGTGGTAAAATTGGTCAATCCATCGTTGTTTTAGAACACCTTAGCTTACACCTGGGTCGAGTCTGGTGGATAGATCCGTTGGAACACTTGATTCAAACTAAAGTAACGACCGATTGACCCATTTCATCACAGGTCCGCCGTGTTTCGTATCCCGCAAACTTCGTTACTCTGCGCCTGCGTATGATGCTGTCACCGACCAACTGTAGTGATCAGGATCAGGACTGAAATGCTGTTGTTAACTGGAATACATAGTTTTTTTTTTTTTGTGTTGTGTTTAATGGGCCTTTTAAACTTCTTGGAATGTTGTTAGATTATAGTAACAAGACACACACACACACACACACACACACACACACACACACACACACACACACACACACATATATATATATATATATATATATATATATATATATATATATATATATATATATATTGTTAGAGTTTACCATGTGGGGTCAGTTCTGACTGCAGGTGTAGACTCAGGTAACCAACATAAAGAAAAAAAAAGTTAGGTTGAAGGCTTTACTTCAATGGGGAGAGTTTAGATAAGCACTTGAAGTTCACTAAAATCACTTATATTTATATTAACAAAGTAAATCAGAAGAATGGGGAATTTGCAAAACCAGACAGGGTGAAAACTGATTCCTGTCAAATAGCTAAAATTACAGTAAGTTACACAATAACAATAATGGGAAAAATCCTCTTCGTAGGTTAAGTTAAGTATACCTTAGTTTAACCAGACCACTGAGCTGATTAACAGCTCTCCTAGGGCTGACCCGAAGGCTTAGATTATTTTATGTGGCATTGAACCAATTGGTTACCTAGCAACGGGACTTACAGCTTATTGTGGAATCCGAACCACATTATAGCGAGAAATTAATTTCTATCACCAGAAATAAATTCCTCTTATTCTTCATTGGCCGGTCGGAGATTCGAACTCGCGGCCAGCAGAGTGCTAGCTGAGAACGGAACCCACTTGCCCAACGAGGAACTGAGGGACACCGTTAGGTGAGGGGCAAAAGTTAAGTATACCTTAGTTTTACCAGACCACTGAGCTGATTAACAGCTCTCCTAGGGCTGGCCCAAAGGTGAGGGGCAGTGGTTGTAACCACGGCACAAGCTCAGGGGTAAACAGATCATTCCACAGCTAGCAGCTCCGTCTGCAAACGAGAATGCATCAGTTACTCAGACAGATTTAAGTAGCAAATTATGGAATCAAGTAGGTTGCACATGAGGTGCCAAAGCAACTCGATTCTAGGCACTGGAATGAACGTTAACTGGAATAATTTACTCACTGCACTAAACAAGTCAGTTCTTGTGAAAAGATCACACTTTAGAAATGAAAATAAATTCAGTAGAAGATTAATAGGATCGTGACTGATTCAAAACCTCACTTTCGGTTACTGTTCTGTAGGAGACAGGGGACCTCATCTTCAGTGCCAACAGGGAGGGCATGAATTAAGGGCTTCACCACAAAGGAAGACTTAGGCTCAGAGCAGCCACATGGGAAAATCAGGGCTCTGATGGAGCGGATGAGGCAAGGGACAAGTGTCTGAAGTCCTGGGCTGGGCATATCTGACTAGCGCCGCCCTGGCATCATCTTTTAAAACCTCAGTGGATTATGATTTCTTCCCTTCTAGGTGTCAGTGTCTGTGCACCTCATGGTCCATGTGCTATGCTTTCCATGCTTTCGCCATGCAGTGTGCCCTGGCCACGTGGTGATTCTGTTGTTAAGGCGTGGGGACTTTCTCTTTTAGAATTAATCCTCTTCAACAGCTCATCTATGCCTCTGATGGGAATTTGGCTTCTCGGAAGGCAGTACCTGAAAGAGAGGCTTGAGCAGTCATGGTCAAGGAGGAGAATTAAGAGATTATTTTTAAGGGATGAGGAAGGAGAGATTCTTCCAGGAAAAGGCAATGTTTTCCCATAACCTGTCTTTGTTAGTCAGCAGTGTTGTTCACCCGCGTACCTTTATCTTAATAAAATACGTAAATTGCGTTAGAATGGTGCATCATTGCACTTTTAGAGGGAGAGATGACTTATTTTTGTGAGAATATATTTATATATATATATATATATATATATATATATATATATATATATATATATGTATGTATATATATGTATATATACATATATACATATAATACACACACATATATATATATATATATATATATATATATATATATATATATATATATATTATATAAATATATATATATGTATATATATGTGGTAAAACTCTGAATGACAGTCGATCATTTACCTTAGAAAGGAAGTAAATAAAGCAATGAAATCCAGACAGAATAATTAATCACACAAAAGAAAAGCATTTTCAATGATAGTACTGATGCTTTACATGACAAAAGAATTCAAAGGTGATGCAGGAAAATTTGTCTAAGCATGGCCGCAAGTCCAGTCACTATACTTGGCCCGACACTTAGAGAGAAAATGTGTGAACCTACGTTCCCGACACTCCACGTTTCACGCCAGTCCAAAATGTTATCCCATGGCTGGGTCTTTGCCGAGACCCGCAGGAAATAAAGTACCTCAGATGGCGTGGGTACAGGGTTGAAACTTATGCGAAAACCTTCCTTGAGTCAAATGAGGGCCATGTGCAAATTTTCGTCTAGATCAGTCAAGCAGTTCGAATTTCTATAGAGCCCAAGTTTACGCACAAGTTTAGTTACATTCAAATATATATCAAAACCACAGGGAAGAATTGAAACATAGTGGTGTCAGCTTTATTGCTAACTAAGATGGCTTACCAATAATGCCAACACTGGTCAGAGTCTATTACCATGTTTCATGTCTTCCCTGCAGTGTTTGATATATAAAATCACATCTAGGAGAGATTGTAAGCATATATATATATATATATATATATATATATATATATATATATATATATATATATATATATATATATATATATATATATATATTATCATGAATATGGTGGCTAGATTTAATTTACAATTAAATCAATGGAGTGGATAGATTAAATGGTACAATAAGTTCAAGATTAATTAAATTTCATAATTAACTGTAGGATTTTTCATGCAGAACAGAGCTCTTGGGCTGGAAACAGCAGAATATGCAGTGCGCAAGACTCTGGGTTCCTCTTTCAGTTTATAGGAACAATACACAGGTCATCGACTCCTATAGGTATATATGTATACAATATATTTATATATATGTATATATATACATATATATGAATTCAATAACATCAACAAGTGATTTGTTTATCACAAATTACCACTGGAAAGTGGGCGAAGGTCCTGACTGGTTTCGATTTTATTTTTAAGCCATTAACAAAGGACTAATACATAGTGGTAGAAATCACAATATATATGTTTGGGGGACAATACGGACAATCCTACAAACCGTTGGAGACCGAAACTGGCAGGCGTCAAAGGGAGGGTTGGGGGGAGGCGACAAAATTGTTAGTGCTAGGCCCCGGTACTGTGTTGACAAATATGATCATTCTTTTTTCATACATATCTACTCCCTTCCTTAAAATGGAAAAGGATGGCTGCCCACAGTTTTTGGATTGCCTACTACGTAGAACTTGTAATATGTTTAAATACAATGTGTACAGAAAACCTACTAATATTTCTGCCTATGTGCATTTTTATTCTGGTCAAAGCAATAAAGTTAAGCAATCAGCGTTCATATCTGTTTTTAACAGCATTGCGTGTATGTAGCCCTGAATATATTGATAATGAAATTTGTAAGGTTAGGCAAGAAACTGAACTATCCTGACTATGTATTAAACAATGCATTAGAAGCAGCAACAAAGACTGTATCAAAACAATAAAGAATCTTGCAACACAAAAAATTTGCTTGTGCTACCACACAATAATAATATGAAGACATCCCGTATCGTCCTCAGAATTTTTGAGTTAAAGTAGCATTTAAGAACAATGGAATATAGGTTGGGTGACTTTTCATCACTCGTCATTATTTTAATCACCCGACACATCGTCATATGGCATTTAATCGTGCGTCAGATTATCTTCTGACATTTCATCACTCGAACTTTTCATCGTCGTTACATGTCATCATCACGACTTTTCATCACTTTCTTATGACTGAAAATCCATTATGTGATAATAATCTTGCAAAATTTCTACATTATAAATAATTTACATGAATTTTTTACCCCAATAGATTGCATTTTATTTGCAATTATCTTATCAAGGAGTAAAAAAAAGAGGGTTTAGTTAAAACATTTTTATTGAAAGACATAAAACACAACGAAAATTTCCCAAGAACTATAAAACAAAATATAATGATAAGATTAAAATATTTTAAAGCCGTAATATAAAAATAGGGAAACGTTAAATTCTTAATGTATTTATTTCCATGAAGAATATTGAACAGCTTCAAGATATATGTAATAACATCCGATTGTCCGAAATAACTAACAATTTGTTGTATATTTCTTTTAACAGACAATTATTTTTTAGCGGGTGGTAAAGTGGCACTGGCAATTCCTTGCATTAAATTTAATTGATGAAAGGCAATGTCTTTAAGTAAGCCGTCCAAAAATGTCCATAATCTTGGATGGCTGCACTGGAATATCGATTGAAGGGCATAATGCCAACCTTCCACCGCATCTGTAGTTCGTGCAACTCCCTCCGCTGCATTTTCAAAATGATTCCATTTTTTAAACGAAAAAAGGGCGTCTTGTTGCCGCATTTCGTCTACATCTTCCACGGATTTACGTGTGCTCAAAGTACGACAACAGCTCATCCATACGCCCATGTTCAGGCACTGCATCTGCTAAAATATCAAATGATTCTTCCACTGAATTAGGTGGAGCAAGAGCCAAGGCTGGTAAGCAGAGTATTAATGCTGTCAATTCTTGATTGGATTCCATTCCAGTTTTCATCCCCAACTCATGAGCTTTCCGGCACACACACTGGGAGAGATGAAAGAAACAGCCTTTAATTTCTGTGTTAGGATAGGAGATTTGAATTTTGGTCATGGTTGCGCTTTCGAGGTCTACTAGAATTTGGCTAGGATCAGCTTCTGGAACTATTTCTCGAACAGCTCTTTTATCCTTCTCTTTCGAAGGTTTCAACGGGTACTGGGAAAACATCAAAGTCCGATAAACTGACAAAAGCCCCTGTATCAAAATCAAAACCTCAGAACCAGCAACGGTCCCCTTCACTGCAGGCTTTGGCTCTGGAGCATCTTCCAAAAGTGCTACATGACAAGAACAGTTCATTATCCTTTTTCCTTTTGTTGATCGGTCTTCCAAAAACTTTGCCCTTCCCTATAGATCCCTTTGAATAACCCCCTTGAGGAGCTTTCTTAATGGGACTACCAAGCTCTGGGCTGGAGGTCTAGCATTACCCCGTTTATGGGACGGACCAGACCGCCAAGAGTGACTCACTCCTGCATCCCGCACAATATCTAACTCGGCAATTCTTCGTAGTATGCCGTACTCTGTTACAGTTAAAACGCCGAAACTGTTGCGTACGATCTATGAAGGTCCAATCACTGTTTACCCTAGCACTAAGACTATTTAGGGCTAAAACTGGTTTTCTATCAGTGTCTACCTTACCACAAAAACTGTCGGGGGGCAAAACCTTTGGAGTGCCCGCAGAAGCCTTTGGTAACCCATTGAAAAAGGTACTGTCAACTGCAGGACATTTCGACATGTGTTTGCGTACCTGAGAAAAAATCAGCGCCTCATCAGCCGTATGCTCTATATTCCTATCAAAACTATCCACTATAGCATCGGGGACCTCGTGTAGAAGCCACGAGAAATGTAGAAACCTGCCTAAGTCACCCAAGAAGATAAAGTTACCATTTGCCCAGTCAGACCCTTTCAATTTCTTTACTAAATCTATAGTCTGATCACAGAGCCTAGAGCTATAGCCAACCATCGAATCTTGGCCTTTCCTTGTTTTAAAGAGTGCCCGAACGTCACGAACCACATCCCCCGTTTCAGCAACGCCATATGCCCTCCTAAGGAAACCTTTGAGATCATCTCATGTTTTACACCTGCTAAACAAATAGCCACGACAAAGTTGACCAATATCCCCTTTGTCGAGGGCGAAGAATCCTGGAGCTTCGTTAAATGCTTCATTGCCATTTGTAATTTTCTTAGCAAGGAGGTAATTATACATCTTCTCAATAAAAATCTCTACCGGTTAGGGAAGAGTCCCATTCACTAACCCGGAAAATGGTTGAATTCCAGAGGCCACTGTCGTGACCTTATGGACCAAGGTCTTTTTGTCTTCATCCCTGCCTGCCATATTGTCTAGACCGAAGGAACTCCAAGTATCAAGAACGCGACCGGATCTCATTTCCATACAATACCGAAATCTCAAATAAATATCCTCTAAGTCCTTGAAAGAAGACCCAGAGAAAAAAAAACGAGAATAAGATATTTATTTCCCCTTTATCTAAGATAAAACAAACAACGGGAGTAGCTTTCTTGCGGGTAGGATATGCCTGTGAGAGCAATTGTACTCTGAACACTAAGACTATACAACAAAATACCGCCTGAAGTGAAGGGCGTACAAGAAGAAAGCAAATTTAAAGAAGAACTAAAGACTCCTATTCTGATGGAGCTACGATACTGACGATAAAACACTGAAAGACAATTATAAAATGTAAGAAGCACCTTATTTTGAAAACGTACAAGGGTCCACCAGAGAGAGAATTATCCCTGTGGAGGGTTGTGCATAAAACCAAACAAAGTAAACAAAGTGAACAGCAGCAAGCACCCTCCTATGGGTATTCCTATTTTTGTTGCATAAAAGCGCATATATTGCAGCTGGATTATGACCCTTCCCAAAATGAAAATGAATGGTATATAACTGGAAAAATATAGATGGTACTATTTTAAGCCAAAGATCGACACAGGATAAACCCAGCTACCATTTCTTGGTCGCCGAACAATAAGAATCTTTCTGGGTCTTCAATACCAGAGTCATGCAAAAGAATTTCTTTAAATTTCTCAGGTACCTCAAAATCTATAGAGTTTGGTGAACGACCAAGGGCATCCGGATTCTTTGTAACTCGTTGCAGCGTACGTTGAAGACTTGGTTCCTCTGGTAATCTCAAATAGCTTCACTTGATAAATTTTGACTTTGACTTCCTATAATTGCCAAGGGTGTTGCTCCTATTCCAGTTATCAAACTTTCATCTCTGCTACCACTGCCCTTGCCTCAATGCCATTCCCATCCGAAAAATAGGAATGTTCTGGGTATGGAGGTGAGATCACACGATTTTCTTTTGTAGTAATAAATGTTTTACACTTTTTTACTGGTATTCTTTGCATTGCCAACGGATAGAATTGTCTTTATTTCCTTTATATTTGTAGTATCCACACTTCTTGAAGCAGACAGTGTTCTTTCCTTTAGAAGTTTTTCCAAAATCACATGTGTCTTCCATCTTGTACAATTGGTATTATTCGACTGTTTTAAAATGGGTATGAAAGTGAGATCACACCATTTCCTAATTTAGTAATAAATATTTTACATGTTTTTCGCTGGTAATATCTGAATTGTACAGTGGCTATACTTCGACAGTTTTCTAATTTAGTAATAAATGTTTTATACTTTTCGCTAGTAATATTTGAATTATGCAATGGCTATAGATCGATAGCTTTAATAAGAGTAATAGGTGATTAGTGTCGTATGGTGACATGAACTATGCTCATCTGTCGAGGTGATTAACTGTCAAATGATGAATTGTCCTAGTGATGAAAAGACCAGTGGTTAAGTGACGAGTGGTTAATTGTCGGCTGGTGAAATGTCGTGACACCTAAATATATACTTATAAAGAACTCCCTTGATAACAATAAAGGATGTGTATATGAAATTCCATGTAAGTCTTGTAGTAACTATTATATTGGTCAAACTGGAAAAACATAGAAAAAAAAAGAACTGAACGGTATAAAAAATGTGTAAGATATGCTCAGGTGAACGGTGGAATTCTTGTACAAGTTAGTGAGAACAATCTCAGAATCAACTGGACAGCGGTAAAAAAAAGATAGCTTATTCTAATAATGCACTGGAAAAGAATAATTTTGAGTCTAGTTTTATCAAAGAAAGATATATTCATAACATGAATATCAGTCAAGGCATGTATAAACTTGATCCTATAATTTCAAAAGAAATTTGTGAATGTTTAAATTTAAAGGGAGTAGATATGTTTGGAAAAGGATTATCATAGTTGTAAACATAGTACCGGGTCTTAGTATCAATGAGTTTTGCAGCCCCTTCCCCTTTGACATCTGTCAGTTATGGAGTTTAAGTCTCCAGCTGTTTGTATGTTTGCCTGAATTTTCCATCTACATATATATTGTGAGTTCTACCTCTAAGCATCAGTCCTTCATTTAATGGCTTAGTAATAAAGTCTAAATCGGTCAAGATCTACACCCACTATCTTATTTTTCACTGGTGGTGATGTGTGATATATGTATATATATCTAAATCGGTCAAGATCTACACCCACTATCTTATTTTTCACTGGTGGTGATGTGTGATATATGTATATATATATATTGTAAAGGCGTCAGACGTCTTCTTTTCCCATTAATCACGATCATGTGTCGCATCTATCAACGCAGCAAGAATCTCATGTATTTATTTGTATGTAGAATTTCCTGGCCTTTTCGCCAGTATATATTTTATCACTGTATGTACATTGTCTTTTATTATTGCTATTTGATTGACCGTTAACAAACACAAATTGCTCTCACTCAGCGTACGGGTCACGGCAATCGAAGGTCGGGTACTTCGTTTTCCGTCCGCACGCTGCTATATATACCTTTGCCCAGGTAAATAAATTAATCAAAATCACTTTCATGCATCATAATAAAGTTTTCATCTAACCTACCCTCTCACAGACTCGTCATCAACATAGCGTTACGGGCTGCTCTAGGAGCAAGAGCCCGTGCTGGCACAAGGCCAGCTAAATCTGAAACAACATAAATAAATTAGTCAGTACCCAGTTCTGTCTCTTTGACCTCACAAATGGTGACCCGAGGAGCAACGGTAAACACAGCGGTTTTGGCTTCGCCATTAACGGACTCACTACGGCCACTTTACCTACAGAGAGCCTTTATGGAACCATACGGTGACAAAGTCTAGACCTCTAAAAGCTCCTTGCTCGGAGAACACCCACGCCACTAACGGACTAATTACGGCATACCTCCTTCAGGTACATTCTGGCGTTCCCGAATGGTTTGGCCCTGCCATTTACGATTCGCGTCGACTGTATTCAGAAGTCATTAACGGAATCACATGGCATATAATTTTACTTTTGACAAGCCCCAAACACCATTAATGGACTAAATACGGCGCTTATTTCGCATTTTGGTGTGAGGCAAAATGTCAGACACTGAGGCAGAAAGTCGTTCCGAGGTCACAGATCCTCTGCATCCCCCTCTTGCCTTTGAAGGCAGCAATAAGCCAGGCGATGAAACTCCCACCATTCTCGCGGCAAAATACCGCATCCTGGTTCCTGTGGGCCGGATAGCAAAAGTCACAGACGAGGCAACCAAGGCGGACATCACCATGACAACGCTGCCGGAGGAGGTCCTCAACAAAATCACCCCATGGTGTGACTCACAGCTGGGCAAAGTCAAGTACAGAGACCTACGACAAAAACTCATCGACACATACTCCATGCCCGTCCCAGAGAGAGCCCAACATGCCTTCGATCTGATGACCCAGCCCCTGGGGGACACATCACCCAGGGATGCCTGGGATGACTACGAGGTCTCCTGATGCTGCCGGGCGTCGACTCAGATGGAAGGAGGAGAGAGATCAGCTTGTTGTGGGAAATATTCCTGTGCCGCCTTCTGCAGGAGGTGAGGGCACAAATTCAATGGACGAATTGGTGAACATCGCACACAAACTCCACGAGGCACCAAGGCCTCCAAACATGCTGCAACACTTGCAGCCTGGTAGCAGAAGAATCCGAAGTGGGGGACATGAACGTGGTATACAAGGCTGCTATGTATACCTTTGCCCAGGTAAATAAATTAGTCAGTAGCCATTTCTGTCTCTTTGACCTCACTATATATATATATATATATATATATATATATATATATATATATATATATATATATATATACATATATAATAGATGGATAGATATAGATTTATAGCTCACATCTGCCATTGGGTTTGTTTGCAAGGCGTAGTGCCATCAGGTACTTCTCGTGGTACACTGTGGGCTTTACTGAAACGTGTTTGTAACGTCCCTTAGGCCCTAGCTGCACCCAGTTTTTAGCCTTTACTTATGTTTCCCGTTATGTTTCTTCCAACTTACTGTCCAACCCCTCTAACTATTCTTAGTACAAATGTGGGGTCTTCTCCTAGTATCCATTTTGGATCCATGTACTTCATCTCAGTTATTTTCTGGATCGTTTCTATCTTGCTATCCAACCACTCCAACTCCATATTTTCTCCGTCTTAAGCAACAAATGGCTGAGAGTGCTCTAATGCTTGGCTTTGCAGCGCAAGTTTCACGATTCATTCATTCATTACTCAGCTGTCAAGAGAGATATAAGATAATTTTGGGTCTACTTTAGATATTCCTGTTGAATTCAGGTTCTGTGCTTAGGACTGAAATCATCCCATCTCTACCATGGTAACTGATTACTAGGTTTGTGACACTTAATTATGAAGCTTTGTCACATAGACATAAGAACTTTTTATACTCACAAATATTGAATTCTCTTTACCTTGGGAATAACTTACTCCTAAGGAATGTTACAGCTGGCAAGTGCATCCATCCTGGCCAGGATTCAAACATATGCCTTTTGGTTCAGATACAGTGATATACTGTCGACTTATGAGATTCTGAGTTTCAGACTTGGCGAGGCAGTCAAATATTCACAGTAAAGGAGGAAGTTTACATACACAATTTGCTGAATGCCATTTTGGCAGGAGATACATTGAATTCTTCCTTTAGGACAATGCAGAGGCCGAGAACCCACTGAAGTTGTGACTTCCATTCCAGGCTTCTGCATCTGAGGATAAGGGGAGCTCGGGCATTTTCTCCCATGACATTGACAACAGGGTTCTAGGCAGTGGCGTGGTGGATTTTTGACCCATTAATTTGGTCAGGACGGTCCATATCTTGGAGGTGAAGGCTGGTCCCTGATAGGAGGTTATGTCATCACGTATGCCAAAGTGGCTGACCCACTCACTGAGGAGTGCCTTGCCGCAGGTGTTTGATTTTACCTCCAGTATTGGGATTGCTTTTGGCCAATATGTAGGTTGTTCTGTGGCTGTGTAGCGTGCAGATGTATCTAGGGTCATTGGATGGCGGTAGGGGGCCCCTCTAGGCCGATGAGGAGGTGGCTGAAATGATGTTGGGGTTGGGAAAACTCACTGATGCCAGATTCTGAGTGACAGGTTATTTTGCTTGTTAGGCACTTGATACTTTATTTAACCTATATTTTCACATCCCTTTTGGATACGGGCCAAACAAATTTTGTGTTACTGATTTGGTTGTTGTTATCCCAGAGGGGTGATTAAGTCCATGAATGAGGTTGAACACCCTCCTCTGTAGAAAAGTTAAGTATACCTTAGTTTAACCAGACCACTGAGCTGATTAACAGCTCGCCTAGGGCTGGCCCGAACGATTAGATTTATTTTACGTGGCTAAAAACCACATTATAACTAGAAACGAATTTCTATCACCAGAAATAAATTTCTCTAATTCTTCACTGGCAGGTCGGAGAACCGAACGCGGGCCCAGCAGAGTGCTATCCGAGAACGATACCAACCCGTCCAATGAGGAACTCCTCCTCTGTAGAGTGGCTAGTACAAGGAGGTGAGGCCAGCTGGTGCGTTGCTGAAGGAGACATTTCCCCATCTTAGATTTGTTATAAAGATGTGCCAGGCTCTGGTTTTGGTGTCTCGTAGTTGGGCAACGGTGACCTTATCATATTTATCCTCAACTGGAATTTGTTGATTTCTATTCTGGATAGTGCAACTGCCACTGGATTTTTCCTGCTGGGTATATGTTGTATAGTGCACCCAAATTCAGTGAGGGCTAAGAGTTGGCATTGCTGATGGGCGGAATTAATATCTTGGTTTTTGGCGAAGGTGTGTATAAGTGACCGGCGGTCCATTAGGATGGTAAAAGGTGTATCATGAGTAGTTGCCTAGGATGTCAGATGCTTAGGTGCAGGGCACAAAGTTCGTTGTTGAAGGTACTGTATTTCTTTTTGGTTGGGTTCAGTTTCCTACTGAAAAAGCCAAGGGGTTGGAGTTTCCCACTGACAATTTGTTTTATTATGGCGCCTGTGACAACATTGCTGGTGTCCATGGTTAGCATGAGTATGACCTGTGGGTTGGGGAATGCCGGAGTGGTGGAGGTTGCCAGGGTGTCCTTTATGGCTTTGAAAGTGTTTTGTCAGGTGGAGCTCAAGGTTATGCTACTGGTGTTTCTGCTGAGGGCATTTTAGAGGGAGTCATGATATGTGTAATCTTCAGCAGTTATTCCCGTGAATCCCTGAGGATCTTTTATGGTAGTTGGAGTTGGGTATTTCCTGGTGGCTGATACCTTGGAGGACTGGAGATGGACGCCATTTTTCAAGATGTGATGAGGCCTCGAAGACACTCATCAGGGCCGAGCAGGGGCGTCTGGACATCAGCGTCAATGAACTCCCACAGGCATTTCTTCTCCAGTAAATGGAGGGTGAGGTATTAGTGGCTATACAACGGCATGTGGTTTCCTTTGACAGCCCATGGTGGAGGCTGCTGTCTTGGGGGCTTGCATCTGTCTTCTACTGATGAGGGAAAGATCTTCTTGAAGGTGACTGTGTCTGCCGGAAACTTCTTACTGGAGGTGCAGTCAGTGATGTAGAACCTGGTGGAGCTGGCGCCTATCAGAGTTGTGGCAGCCACCGTTACTTTCTTGAATGACCTCCTTTCTCGTTTTTCTCTTGCTACAGCTGGGAGCACAGTTTTTGGTAGCTTTTCTGAGCATTTGATGATGGGCCCTTCTGCATGGTGTTGGACTGGTTTCCGATGTCATGGTCTTGGTTATACATAGCTTGACAGACGCTGAGAACAGTGTGTTGCATGGCCTTGGAGGACTCAAGCAACTCATTTGTGTTCCTCAGGAGGTCTGCCATCGATACTCCTTCTGTGCTGGGGAGGACAGCTCGGATGTTGGGTGGGAGGTGATGGAGCAAGTGGGTCGACCTTCTTGGGTTCCCATCAGTGTCCCATTCAGGGAGCACTGACAAGGACTCCAGTTCCTCCAGGCTGTGGTGTTCAGCAAGTTGGGGGCTCCTTGAGCACTGGATGGGGCGGGGGGTGCCAGGAAGAATTTAGATATCATGAATTTGTGTAGGTCCTCATATGATATTCTCTCGCCCTTAGCATCGAACCAGCGTGAGATCCAGGACTGACTTTAGTATGTACTGTAGTATGACTTCTTTGCAGAACTTGTAATGTTGTGCACACGGAATTGTATGTCCGACCTTTGGAACCAGGCAGATGGTTCTTTTGTTAAGAATGGAGGCAGACAGAGGTTGACTTTCTCTGTATTTGTTTCTTCATTCATGGACATCCTGTGTGTTTTTTTCCTTAAAAATATTTTACTCAGGCTATTCGTCTATATGTTCACTTAGGACGAAGCAGGTTGTGGTTCCAGTTGAGGTTGTGACAGTCCCATGAACCCTGGTCACCTTCTACCTTGACTTGGTTATATCAGCATAATTTCTACAGAATTCAATGATGCTCTTCTCAAACTTAAAAAAATCGTGCAGAAAAAAAATCATGTGTGTGAAAGTGACAAAATTTAATACTTAGCCAAGTGCTACAAACTTAGCAATCAGCTATTGTGGTGGAGACACTGTAGGTTGACTTCGATTCCAGGTACAGAGCCTAAATTTGAAAGGAATATGTACAACAGGGTCGAAATCAGCTTACAGCTTTCCCGACATGGCAAAAGTAATAAGTGGACTGTCTATCATCGTATCTAAACCAAAAGACATAGGTTCAGATCATGGCCAGGAGAGAAGCACTTATCAAATATAATTCTCCACGGATGTAAGTTTTTCTTAAGGTGAATTCGAGATACATATATATATATATATATATATATATATATATATATATATATATATATATATATATATATATATATATATATATATATATATATATATATTCAGCTAAGGCCACAGGAAAAAGTAAAAGAAAGGAGTACCAAGCGCTTTCGTGTTATTTTCGACACATTCTCGAGGTACAATGCTAAAACACCGAGAGTAACCAACAAAGTAAACAGAAAAGATGAAAAAAAATGGCAACAAAAATATTCAAAATCATTGAGCCACGTTCAAACCAGTACAGCAGGTACAGACACAGCCAACAGGTGATTAAAAAGAAACAATCTCAATTTTAAAGATCTCTCTTTAACAACAAATGCGTCTAGTCTGTATATACCCTGGCTTACATTCAGTAAGTCACTGTGATATATAATCATAGCAGATTCGATAACTTTTCTGCGAGTTATATTGCCCCCTCCCGATGACTCATGTGATTAAAGTTATTAATGTGTAAAAATAAAGCATTCGACATTTGTCCCGTTCTCACACTATAACTGTGTTGTCTAATTCTTGTTTCCAGTCTCTTGCAAGTCATGCAAGGAATCTTAAAATGCAACCCTGAGAAACTCTGGGAGAATTGTTTGTTATGTTTTTCAAGGTATTTGAAAATTTAAAGACATTAATACCAAAATTCTTGCAAAAACTTGGAACCCTACGTAGATCACTATATGGTAAAATTAGTGCAATTTGATTGTTAAAAGCCACTCTGGTAGTTACTGAATAAAACGTTCTTTGTCTTGTTTGCAAAGCACATTCAACAAAATATTTCAGGTATTTCAATTTTTCTGATGTGCTAAAAATGTTTTCAAACTTTTCCTGAAGAAATTCATAGCTATAGAAGACTACGGTATAGAACATTTCCAGACCGGTGGATTGGAAGGGATGGCCCAATTCTCTGGCCACCTCCTTCACCAGTCACTCCCCTGGACTTCATTCTATGGGGTTATGTTAAAGATATCGTGTATCGAACAAAGATACGGGACATCACTGATCTCAAGCAAAAGATCAATGATGCCATCAACACCACTGATAAGGCTATGATAATGCTACAGCGAATATGGCGGGAAATCGCGTACCGTCTTGATGTGCTTCATACAACTAATGGTGTCCATATAGAGGTGTATTAATTGAGGCAAAAAATCTTAATATCTACTCCTCATTTTGCGATAATTAATTTTCACATATTTGTGTGTTTATTTGCTTTTGTAATATATTTTTTAAAATATAAAGAGACTTTATGGACACCCTCAACACACACACACACACACACACACACACACACACACACACACACACACACACATATATATATATATATATATATATATATATATATGTGTGTGTGTGTGTGTGTGTGTATATATATGTGTGTGTGTGTTTGTGTGTGTATATGTATGTATGTATGTATGCATATCCTTAAAAAATCACAGTAGATACACGTGACTTCAGTAGCCTACATAAGAGAATACCACAAGAAAATGATAGGCAGAAGTTCCTGTGGTATTCGCTTGTAATATATATATATATATATATATATATATATATATATATATATATATATATATATATATATATATATATATATATGTAATGTGTGTGTGTGTGTAATGAACAGGAAAAGAAGAAAATACATAGGAGAGAAAGAAAGGGACAAAAACTACCGTATATTGTTAAAGAATTATAATAACGTCAGAAAGCGAGCATGTCGACCGCGACCTCGCCCCAGGCGGTGAGTTACAGATTCTATGAGCAGTCAAACTTCCTCAGCCACATGCAATCACGAACTCTTCCATGTGAGTATTGATAAACAAAAAGTAGAAAGAAAAGAAATTTATTTATTTGAGCATTTGTGTTTTATTTATTATCTGCACCACACATCGCGTGCGAGTGTGCAACTTCAGGCCATTGCTGCCTTAACCTCACAATACTCTTAAAAAATGTCAGACTCCTAACGAGGTAAAGGGTTTCGGCGATCACATTCTTGTATGCCTAGATTAAGTACACGTTCATGAGATATTGAACATACGTGCAAATAACGTTACCATTAATATTACCCGGTAATTCTCTGGGTTTGCTGCTAATGAAAAGATGAGTTCAAACTAACCGAGTGGACAGGTCATGTTGCGTGCCTTTGTCGGCAACTACAGGAGGACTTGAGTGAGTCATCATGTGGACTGCTGGTAATAATAACATGTTAGCTTAAGCTGGTAACTGAGTATAATGTGCCATAAATTACAGAAATGTTTACAATGCATATTATGTACGCATAACTATATTTTCGGGAAGATTGGTTGTTACATGTTAATTTATGAAGTAAGTAAATAACAACAATAGCTATAAATACTATACTCATATATCTAATTTATGTAGAAAAAGTTAGTTACTGGTACTTTAATATATATGTAAACTTTCCATTCTAATAATGATGGTATTTTGTGAATGAGGTTTGAAAACTGCGTAGTTTTTTTTTATTCCTTATAAACCTTTAAGTATGTACCAGTGCGAGCTAGCGTTCTGGAAATAGAAGTGAGTCATATTTTAGTGTAAACAATACCTTAGCATTTTTTGAATTTATTATGCTGTGAACCTTTTCTTGTGAATGCTGAATGAGAAAACAATTTTGCCAGACTGGTTCATTCTGACATCTCATCATCAACAAAAAATGGGATCGTAACATTGATATTAATGTAGTTTTTTACCTTTAATTTTAATTTAATAAAATTTAAATGGTAAATAATTTTTAAATACGTTATAAAAATATCATTCAAGAGGTTTTCATTTGGAATAACTTTGCAGTGACAATTTTTCAAAGTGAAACGCATCTGGCAACGGTGGAGGACAGAGAAACCGAGGAACGGAACACGGGTGAAAACAGCTGGCAACGCAAGAACGTCTCATCAGCTGTCAAAATATTAACTTCGTATATGGTACGCTCTCGTGGAAATCATTTGTGCTTTATTGTGACCGGTGAAGTTTCTGTGCCTGTTGCTATTTGAGTGAGAAAGTGGCGCGAGTTTTATTGTGTCGTGAATGAGGAGTAGCGATGAGTAACGTAGGTGGAGGAGGCTTATCTTAATGACACAATCAGCTCAGGTAGGCCCCAAAGACGAGGCACAGGTAGGCTCTGCTTGTTGTATTTTATAGTCGACACTTGAGTCGTTCGACTTTTTTCAAACTTACGGTGCCGAAGAGCTGATCGTCCATTACAAACTATGTAGTGAAGTGTTCATTTCGATAGCATGCCGGCCAAAAGGATAGGGCCATAGCTGACTAGTCTAACCTTGGACCGAGATGAAGGTAGGCGTAGGCTAAACTAGTTTGATGCATTAACGGAATTCAGGAAGACAACAAGAACATATCGTAGCTGTTCCCATTAAATGCAGTAGGGTGACATTTAGGCTCTGTTTGGGTAATAATGCCTTCTGGGTGGGGCACGAAAATTAAGTTAGACCAGGCAGTGCAAGGATAGGCTAGTTGAGGTTATTCATGTTGGTAAAACTGAACACTACTACCGCGGCCTAGTTCTCGCCAGTCGCCGACCCGGATATTTGCTGCCTTTTCTTTATGTTTTTGTTTATGTCTTTTGTTCAAGTTTGTGATATTTAGGCTACTGTCTTTTGTTTATGTTTTTACTTTCATCCCCAAGTGGCTGATACTAAACACAGCACCTAAATTGCACACAAACTGGTAATTACTAAACCAGAGGGGTGCAGCAGTAGTCTTCAGTTCTACCTTCATGTTAACCTTTGGGTTTAGTTCCAGGCATAGTAAGGCATACTAGTGGGTTGTGTGGATGACAGGAGAAGAGTTGAAAATATATAGTACTCGTGACCAGTGTCGGCTCTCTTGAAAATACCATGGATTAAAAGTTGTAACCAAGGCCATGTGGTTTTTTGCCTCTTTGTCATGTAGGTTAGGCTTAGGTATGATTGCTAACTGCTACCTTGGCCGTGTACCTCGGCAATTAGGCTACTGGTTTACGTGTAGGATGAGCACCATGTTCGGTACCAGTCCATTGAGGACAAATGTAAAAACTTAAAGGATGGTAAATATCATTAATGTTAAAGACAAACGTAACAGTAAACATCTCGTTTGGCAGGAATCAGGCCTTGGCTGTAGTCCGCAATTTTACTGGGTATGAAGACTACTACTGACCCCTCTTTTGGTAATTACCAGTTTGTGTGCAAAATGGGTGCCATGTTTAGTACCAACCTTGTGGGGATGAAAATAAAAGGGTATTATTACAGTTTCGGTCAAATTCGGGTATGCATTATTTTTTTACTTGTTATCATTCATTTTTTAGATGATTCATATGAAAAACTTACTTGAATCTTGCGCAAATTAATGGTTAGGGAGATATTTGCCGATGAATATTGTTCCTTATTGTTATCCCATCAAAGTACGAGTTACAAGGTAAGACAATAACACTCCCCCCCCCTAGGCTAACACGGCAAAATTGTAACCAGTCAACACCGAAACTGTAATTTTACCTAAAAAATAACACCACGTGACCTAGGGGTGTTGACTGGTTACAATTTTGCCGTGTTAGCTATGGAGGGGTGGGGGTGGGTGGGTATTGTTTTGCCTCGTAACTCGTACTCTGATGGGATAACAATAAGGAACAATATTCATCGGCTAATATCTCCCTAACCATTAATTTGCGCAAGATTCGAGTAAGTTTTTCGTATGAATCATCTCAAAAATGAATGATAACAAGTAAAAAATAATACATATCCAAATTTGACCGAAACTGTAATAATACCATAAAAGTATTAAAGATGGTTAATATTATTATATAAATAGAAGACATAAACATAAAAAAATCATAAACAAAAGGCATTAAGCATTCCCGTTAGCAACTGGCGAGAACTAGGCCACTATAGTAGTCTTCATTTTGGTCTTTTACCAACACACAGGGATAGGCTAGACTGGCAGTTCCCTTAGTTTTCACAAGAGCATGAAAACAAATTTGTGTTTGCATATCTGTGAGTAGGCTAGCCTCTTAGGCTGCATCTAAAAAGAAATAATTGCATTTCTTTTGTCTCATCAACTTAGAAATTGTTCTGACATGATATACAACCCATTGGTCCTTTACATTAGGAATTACTTTCAGCGAAGCTGGAAACGGCCGTTGGACTTTCAGACAAGGTGGTTAGGCAGTTAACTGCCATCCGGGAGGCGGGAGTCCCGCGTGCCCGGATGTAAACATTCCAGTTTGCTTTTGGCTGTCGTTGGGTGTAGACGTGTTTTCTTTGCTCTCTGTCCAGACTTCCGTTGAGCTGCCTTTTCTCAGTGGGATCTTTTTCTTGTTTTGTACTTTTTATGATGAAAGCCCTCGATAAACCCCATAAGCCCACCTTCCCCCAACGTGTGTTTTGGGGTGTGTGGTAAGAAGTGTAATGGCTTTTGCTCCAGTATTGACATGGACCCACACACCCTTTGCTCTTCTAGCAGGAGGCATCTGTGTTCTTGTATTCACCTAGTTCTGAGTGTTGTTCCTGGTTTGCCAAGCAGTGGGTGAAGTTTGAGGGGAAGAGACAGTACCGAAGGAAGTCTGCCAAGGCGTCATCCGAGGGTTACATGCCCCCTGTGACTCCCTTGGTGGCTGACCCGTCAGAATCGTTTCTCCCTCCCTTCAAGCTTCCCCTTCTTACTGCCTCTTTTTCGGATGAGGACTCCCCTTCGTCTTCTCCACTCACTTCGTCAGGTGTTGAAGGTCACGTGGAAGCGGACGATCAAGACATCGTCTTGGGGGGCCTCTCCTCGTTCTGGGGGGAATTTTCCCCCGGAGTGAGTGGTCCCTCCCATTATTGACCCAGCTTTGTGTTCAGGTATGGCGGTAGAGACTTCTCTTTAGAGGGCAGGCTCGAGACCTCGCTTCTACCTGGCTCTACCTGGGTCTCCCTGGAGTCCTGTCTCTGGAGGGTCTGCTGTTCCACCTGTCTGGCATGCCAGTGGTGGCCCACGCCACGGCTACAGCTACTATGTGCACCGTCACCATGGCTGCCTTTGCCAAGATGCCGGTGACTGTCGCCTCTCACCTTGGTACCCAGGTGACAGCCGCACCTGCTTCCCACCACACTATACTGCTGCCACCTGGCTTCCTGGCCCCACTATCCCAGCCAAATCCCTCCAGTATGGTGACTTCAGCTGTGCCGTATCTCACCATTCCTGCTCCTGCTGTTGCCAACTTCCACTCATTCCCCACTCCGGTCCCGGCTCCTGACTTACCTGGCTCTCGGCCCGGCCTGGCTCCTGTACCTGCCCTGCCCATGCCGGCTGCTCATGTCGTGACTCCTGGCTTCCCTGGCTCCCATGCTGCACGGATTGCCCCGGTTGCCTCTGCCTCTCTTGTTGACGTCTCCACTGCCCAGATTGCTCCTGCTACCCTGGCCACCCTGGCTGCTCCTGCGCTTTCTGCTGCTCACTCCTGGATGGGGGACCTGACTGCCATCCTGAAGAAGATGATGAAGAAGTTGAAGAAGAGGTCTCATAAGGTGTCATCGTCTTCATCGTCTTCATCATCACCTGCTACCTCTTCCCCTTCTTCTTCTGAGGCTAGTTGGTCGAAGAAGAAGAAGAAGGTTGTCTCCCCCCTACCTAAGAAATCCTGCCCTTGGACTTCTAAGGGACTGACTTCGTCCACAGAGGAGGCAGTGGGATCTCTCATTGGCTCTTCCTGGCCCTTGGGCCAGGGAACCGAATCGTTGACCCCTGGGTCTGCCGTTTCAGGAGCTGAGGGAGTGCAGACCTTGGTTTGCACACCCGTTGCTGCACCTAAGAAGTCCGCTTCTAAGCCTGGCACTGTGTTGAATGCTCGTCTGTGAGCCGCGCAGAGTACCCGGGTCTCCAAGGAGACTCAGGCACCCCGGACAGGTACCGGAGAGACCTCTCTCCGTACCAATTCGGGTCAGGGCGAGAGAGCCCAGACATGCAGGTGTCTTGGCTCTTATTGCTAGTACTTCTTCGAGTGCCAAGCAAGGTTCCCGGGTAGGTGTTTTGGCCTCTCAAGTCCGAACACCTGGCGAGACAGAGAAGAGGTCCCTTGTTCAGTCTTCTCGCGAGGTCCTGGCCTCAAAGAAGACTGTTGCCTGTCAAGAGGACAGTGCAAGTTCTCACCAGCCTGGCTCGGAGTCGAGTGCCTGGCTTGTGTGAACACCCCGCTCCCCTCGGGACATTGCTTCGCCGAGGTGAATGCGTTTTGCCATCATCACCACGGGTTGGTGACCGCTCTTGTCCTGCTGCTCCTGCTGGTTCCACCAGCAGAGGTGCCCGTTCCTCCTCGCCGGTCCCATCAACCTCCTGGGCTTCCCCTAGGAGGTGCGAGTCAGACAGGAGGAACTCTGGCGATTTGTCTCCCTGGAGTTCGACTACAAAGGCCTACGCTCCTGGCTCAGGCCTTGGATCGACCAGATCGTACACCCGTGTAGTGCAGGATGATCCCAGGGGTCTGCCGAGATTCTCCCTCCTGCCGGGAGAGTAGATCAGGGGGACTGTGCCCTGGAAGAACTTGGGGGTCCTCTTCCCAAGGATGAGGACACCCCTGAGATACAGAGGACTTTTGCAGATATCATTGCGCTGATTCGTCAGCACAGCGACCTTGGGGAAGGGACCATGGTCTCATCTGTGGATCGTCCTTCGCGCCTCGAATCCTTCTGGGGTCCAAAGAAGGAACCCAAGGTTTTGGTGGGGCTGCCGTGGTCCACACTTGCTGAGGGGGTTCTTGATCAAGTGAATGGTCTTGTGTCTGGGCAAGACAATTGGCTTTGTTCGAACCGCTCGGACAAGTTGCTTCCCCCTCCTCTGCCTCGACAGAGGTGATTCTGCATGCCCTTGGAAGGGGCATTGCTGCCTAAACAGGGTGACCCGGACCTGGTGTCTCTCGTTGCAGCAGCTTACTGCAGAAGGTGTCTCCCTTTCGCAGCATTCCTGGAGGCACTGCCATGGTGGCTCTCCAGGCAGTTTCCTGGTTGGATCTGTGGTCATTCACAGTATTCAAAGTGGCTGTCTCCTTAGGCGCTATCGTACCTGGGGAGGACTCAGCTTTCGGGAGACTGTGCCAGACAGCAAACCTGTGGGCCAACCCAGTTCTCAAGCAAAGAGACGCTGTTCTTTCTCACTTCACCAGGTCTGTGTGACCAAGTTGGCAATGACCCTACGGAACGGACCATTGCTGGGGTCTGTCTCCCTCTTCCCTAGGGGGTTGGTAGATGCTGCGGTGGACAAATGTTGGGCCGATAACAGCGACCGTCTTGTCCACCAGGCAGTGGCTAAGACCTCCGGGTCTTCAAGCTCCACTGTGGCCTGGCCTTCGGGCCAGGCTAGCACTCCTCTGCCCCTAAGAAGTCCCAGATTTTGAGGGATCCTTTGGAAATAACCAGCCTCCTTCTTCCTCTGGAAAGGGTGGGCAGTCGCGCCCCTTTTGGTCCGCCTTCTAGTCTGGTAAAGGGGGCAAGGGGAAGAAGAGGAGGAGGAAATGCTAGGGGCAGCGTTCCCCTCCAGCTACTGCCAAAGGTGGGGGGCTGCCAGTCGAGCCATTGGGCAACATGGCAGCGATATGGAGCCAAGACCTGGGTAGTGGATGTCCTTCAGGAGGGATATCTGCTTTCCTTCATGTCTCGGCCACCGCTCACTGTCACTCCGGCCCGTCTCCGTACCTACGTTCCTGGATCACCGAAGGAAATCGCACTAATGCAAGAAGTGTAAGCCATGCTGAACAAGGGTGCTGTAGAAGTCATGTTGGATTGGTCCCTAAGCTTTTACAGCCGGATCTTTCTTGTAGAGAAAGCCTCGGGGCATTGGAGACCGGTCATAGACCTCTCTCCCCTGAACCATTTCGTTCACCAGACTCAGTTCACGATGGAATCCATGCTCACCTCCATTAGGGAGAATGACTTCATGCTTAAGATGGACTTGAAGGATGCCTATTTTCAAATACCCATTCATCCATCCTCTCGCAAGTACCTTCGCTTTATCCTCGGGGAGACAGTCTTCCAATTCATGGCACTGTGTTTCGGGCTCTCAACTGCTCCCCAGGTGTTCACGAGAGTGTTCACCCTGGTGTCAGCTTGGGCCCATTCGCATGGGATACGTCTGTTAAGGTATCTTGACTTGGTGACTGGCTAGTCCTGGCGAGCTTCTGCTCACAGTTGCTACTGGACAGGGATCAGCTCCTTGAGTTTTGCCGTGATCTCGAGATCGTAGTAAATCTCGAGAAGTCGGATCTCACCCTTAAGCAGAGGATAAAGTACCTGGGCATGCTGATAGATACGGTAGAAGTGAGTCTTCCCATCGGACCTTCTTATCAACAGGTTCAGGAAGGCTGCACAGCTGTTTCTGTCTCAACAGGAACAGCCAGCTCGGCAGTGGCAAGTCGTCATCGGTCACCTGTCATCATTGGAGAAGCTGGTCCTTCATGGGGGTCTTCACCTTCAGTTGCAGCAGTGGAGACTGAAGGAGTTTTGGTCCCAGTCCTGAGACCCCCAGTCCTTTCCCATCCCTCTTTCCAAGGAGGTGAGAGAGGACTGGTGGATGGACGACAGGAACCTCTTAATAGGAGTATGCTACATACTCCCCCTCCAGACATGCTTCTGTTCTCAGACGCATCGACCGAGGGATGGGGCGCACACCTTCAGGCAGAGAATGGGATTCGAACAGACACTTGCTGGAACTAGTGTCTGATGTGGTAAGCTTACACATCGAGCACCTGTTCTATTTTTCTTTCCTAGAATCATAGAAGCAATCCTGCGCCTTCCTCTAGCAATGGGAGGAAGGAGACCCTGGCAATAAGACAAACCCTTTTCTGGTTTTGCCTTACTGCCTCAGACTCTCTAGATTCTTCCTAGCCTATTTTCATATGAGTTACAATTACTCACTCATTCGAAAAGGTCCAGAAGTCTGACAATTGATCTCGTAGTTCCTATACTCTGATCAATATGTCAGAGGCATGTTACTCCTCCTTGTTCTTTTGACCAGGAGGAGTAGCCCAGGTGTGGCAAACTCCAGTCATTTCAGAGGCTCACTCAGATTCCACCCTCCAACAAGTGTGTCCTCCTAATGTAAAGGGCCGATGGTTTGTATATTGTGTAGGAACGAATCACAATTTTTTAAAGTAAATTGGATTTTTCCTAACTATCGAACTTGAGGCCCTTTACATTGCATTTATGCCCACCTCATGCCAGCCCTCAATCTGAAACCTGGGCTGAAAGGCAAATTGGAATGTTTACGGGACAGGCAGGACTCCCACCTACCGGACGGTAGTTACTGCCTAACCACCTTGTTCAAGAGTTTTAATGGACATTTTCAGCTTTGCTGTAATTAACTCCCATTGTAATTAGGAAAAATACAATTTACCTTGAAAAATTGTGATTTTATGCCCGCCCCATGCCACCCCACAATCTGACGCCTGGGCTGACAGGCAAATTGGAATGTTTACATCATGGCAGGCAGGACTCCTGCCTACCAGACTGTAGTTAACTGCCTAACCACCTTGTTTGAGAGTTCAACGGCCGTTTCCAGCTTTGCTGTAAGTAATTCCTAATGTAAAGGATCTCAGGTTTGTATAGTTAGGAAAAATACAATTTACTTTTAAAAATTGTGATTTTAGCAGGTTATGTTTTTATAAAAAATTTTTTTATTTTATTTTGTAAAATTACAATTACAGCTCACATAACGTAACAGGTAAGAACTAAAATCAGTAACAGTCCCAGTGCATATTTACGGTAAAATATTTACAAGATGTACTGGGATGAGGTGCAATACCTTTTAGTGGGTCATATATATTTTTTTTAATATTTCTTTGTACTTTAGTTTGCAAAATTCCTATTACAGCTGACATAATCTCATAAAGGTTAAGAACTAAAATCAACAGCAATTCCTGGGTATATTTATGGGCAAATATATACTGTACAAGATTTCCAGGGATTTGGAGATGTAGTACACTTTCCCCATGAAACCTTGAGTCACACTTATCTCCCTCGTATCCTGGACTGAGGTGTTAATGTTGCCAGAAATCATTTATGGCCCATTCAAGTGATTTGAACATTTCATATATGTAACTTTCCAAGTAATTGCATAGCTATACTTTTCTACTTGCGCGGCAGTTAAAAATTTGAAGTTCGCAGTAACGATTCGTTTGTTTATAGTGTAGGTAACTGCCCCGCCCTCTGTTAGGGAACAACAGGTACAACGAAACAGCAGTAGTCTTTTCTTTTCTGCTTAGTGTCCATCAGAGGGGAGGAGGGAGGGCTCTGATCTTGTAATTAGTTGGTAAGTATATATGAAACTTAATTTTATTATGAAAATATTATTTCCATATACTGTATGTAACTTAGCAAGTAATTACATAGCTGAATCCCACATTGGTGGGTGGTGGGATAAATGGACATATTCTGTTCCAAAAACAATCAGATATGAGGATGAATTTGCAACATAAAAATCTCTTAGCATTGATAAAATGCTTGTTGTAACCTTACCTGGTAAGAGAGCCGCAGTGGATGATTACTGTTCATCCTGACCTGTAGTGACTTAGTGGAATGGCTGTGATAAGTCCCTACTTTTGAGAGGGGGCTTTAGAGTGAAGGAGCCTTCTGAACACCCATAAAGCAATAAAGAAAAAACTGCCCTTGCCCAGGGCACAGTACCAAAATACAATAGACCAATGAAAATAGTTACCCACTCCAACAACAGTCTTCAAGCATAGAGGAGTGGACTTGGCCTCCAGTAAAGACTTAACGGATCTGATTAAGTCTTTCGAGACTTCTAGACAGGTGAAGGACAACTCCGTGTCATGGAAGCTGGATGTAGTTCTTAAATGGTTAACAGGTCCTGCCTTTGAGCCTCTCCATACCATTTCATTCAAGAATTTAACTAAGAAGACTTTTTCTTGTAGCCTTGGCCACCACCAAGAGAGTAAGTGAGTTGCAGGGTATAGACAGCGCATCGGTTTCTCGAAGGAAGATGCTGTCTTCACCTTCATACTTGGCTTTCTGGCTAAGAATGAGTACCTGTCTAATCCCTGGCCATGCTCTTTCTCTATTAAAAACCTCATGGACATTCTAGGACCAGAAGAGGAGGAAAGGGTCCTTTCTCCAGTAAGGGCGCTGAGGTATTACTTAAACAGGATGAAGAGAATTAGAGGCCCTGCCAGTAGCCTCTGGTGTTCTGTCAAGAACCCATTGAAATCTTTGTCTAAGAATGCTCTGTCATTTTTTCTTAGAAGTCTTATCATTGAGGCACACTTTCAAATAGAAGATGATGCCCTACCTCCCTTTAAGGTGAGAGTGCACGATATTAGAGCTGTTGCCACTTCATATGCCTTTAGGCATACAGTAGTGTGTCGCTCTCGACTATCCTCCAGTCAACATCCTGGAAATGCAATTCTGTTTTTACCTCACACAATCTTAAGGAAATTGAAACGATGTATGAAAATTACAGTACCTTAGGTCCGTTATCGGTGGCTGGCTCGGTATGGGGGGAGGAAGCATAGGAAGCAACCCTTCCTATCCGTAACATCTTTGCATTGAATTTTTTTGGGTGTCGAGTTCTTTTGGGGAGCCTGGGGGTACTTGTACCTAGAGTGCCCACCAGTCTGTGATAGTGGTATGATGGTTTTTTAATCTTCATTGTTTGTTTGGTGTGGGTAACTATTTTTATTGATCTATTGTATTTTGGTACTCCGCCTGAGCAAGGGCAGTTTTTTCTTTATTGCTTTATGGGTGTTTGGAAGGCTCCTTCACTATAAAACCCCCTCTCAAAAGTAGGGACTTATCATAGCCATTCCGCCAAGTCACTACAGGTCAAGATGAGCACAAACCAAGGCAGTAATCATCTACTGTGGCTCTCTTACCAGGTAAGGTTACAACAAGCATTTTATCAATGCTAACAGATTTTTATGTTGTAAATTCATCCACATATCTGATTGCTTTTGGAACAGAATATGTTCATTTATCCCACCACCTATCAATGTGGAATTCAGCTAATGTATTAGAGCACTTGATAAGTTACATATATGAAAATGATATTTTCATAATAAAATTGTTTCATATACAGTATACTTGCCAAGTACTTGCAAGATCAGAGCCCTCCCTCCTCCCCTCTGATGGATGTTAAGTACAAAAGAAGTGACTATTGCCGGTACATTCTACCTATTGTTCCCCGATAGAGAGCAGGGTAGTTACCTACACTATAAACAAATGAATCACTACTGTGAACTTCAAAATTTTTAAATGCCGCACAAGTAGAAAAGTATAGCTATGTAATTACTTGTTAAGTATATATGAAACTTAATTTTATTATGAAAATACCATTTTTTCTCGCAAAATTCGTTCCAACTGCAGGATTGAATGTCAAGAGCTATTATTATACCTCTTATGATAATGCCCCAGATGCAAGTGGTTAAAAGACTACCTCTCACCTAAGAAGTGGATCTCCTACATAAAAGTGATGGCTTGTATTCTTGTAGGGAAATTTCACAAGTTTTAGAGTATCTTGTATTTTCGTAGGTATACAAGCCAGAATTTTCATTACATCCCACCTTAACCACCCTGCATAGTTCCTGATACTGAAGGAAAAAAGTGCTTGATGACTGCAAGACAATTGGAGCATTCTTACTCACTCACATACCATCACTTAACTTCCTTGTTAACTAGTCTCAATGACTAATTCCAGCTTGCAGTGAGGAACACTTGTATATAAGGCCCTGGTTTTTACAGTTAAGAAAAATGCAAATTTACATTTTATCATAGATAAGCAAACCGGAGACTCATCATAATTCCATCCCCAACACACAGCAAAGTCCTTGATGCTGAAGGAAAAAGTGTTGGCTTGCATTAGGTGAGTGGGGAACTCCCACTACCCAGCTGCCAAGTTCCAAAAAGGCTCTGGTTTGTATACTTGTGGAAGATACAAACTGCTTAAGAATTTTGACATTTTGATCACAGAGAAACCCAGTACTGTACAGTACTTTAATGTATCAAGAATCATACTCAATTTTGCTTGCTTTATTTATATATATTTTATATTTTATTGGCGTAATCTTCCACAGGTTTTGGGATAATGAGATGGCCTTTCAGATGATTCCTCCCAGGGTGTCGTCTTCTCCACCCCCTTTGGACTCTCTTCCGAGTGTTGCTTGCCCAGGAGATGATGACGAAGATGAGGAATTTGGAACTTTTGCTACACATAGTACCTTTGATATCACAGGTATGGTGGAAGATATGCTCTTTAGAATTCCTCATATGGTAATGGTTGAGGTATGGTTGTTGGGGATATACAAGCCAAAAAACTTGTGATTTTAGCATGCATTGCAGTTTACTCTATGTGTATGGGTCATTTCATACGTTAATAGTAATGAGTAGAATATTTTATTGACTTACAAGGTGAATTGGATGATTTTTGCATAGTGTAATGTAGATGTGTTCATTCAAAGTATAGACCCCTTACTGTATTTTTAAATGCCCCATTTCAAATAAGTAATTTATCAAGTAATTACATAGCTATAGTTTCAGCTTGCGCGGCAGCCTTTATTTAAAAAATCGCGGTAGCACTTCGATAGTTTAGTTTAGGTGACAAGCCCTGCCCACTAATTGGAGAACTGGAAACAACTTAGCAAAAAACCTCATTCAGTTTCTGCCAACTCTTGAGTAACATCGGTGGTTTGCTGCAGCTTTCGTTTACTGATTCTTGGTTGTATGGCTGGATTTTGGTGAAGTATTATTGCCTATTTTTGTACATGCAACTTACCCGTCAGATATATACTTAGCTATAGTCTCCGACGTTCCCGACAGAAATTCAAATTTCGCGGCACACGCAACAGGTAGGTCAGGTGATCTACCATACCCGCCGCTGGGTGGCGGGAATAGGAACCATTCCCGTTTTCATGTCAGATTTTCTCTGTCGCTGGTTCCGGCAACATCTGTTGTTGGTTCCTTCTGCTTAGACTTTCATTTTTCGCTTGCTGAGGATTATTTTGGACTGACCTTTGGTGACGTATTGGATCTTTGGCTTGGCATACGCTTTTGTGGACTGTTTTTTGATTTTGGCTTTGGTATTTTCTTAAAGAATGTCTGATCAGAGTATTGCACCGGTGTTTCGTGTGTGTGTTAGGTCTGATTGTAAGGTGAGACTACCGAAAGCTTCGGTAGATCCTCATACTGTGTGTTCGAGGTGTAGGGAGAATAATTGCTCTATTGAGAACACGTGTGTTGAATGTGAGAGTCTCACTGAACTGGAATGGAAGGCTTTGAACTCGTATGTACGCAAGTTGGAGAAGGACAGAGTTAGGAAGGCTTCTTCTAGAAGCTCTAGTAGGTCTCTTTCCAAGGAGGTAGATTTAGAACCTAACACTCTTCCAGATTCTCCTGTCACTCCAGTTGTTTCAGCTCCTTCTCCCTTCGTCGAACCTGTGGATTCGTCGTCGGAGGTGGCTGCAATGAAGGCTACGATCCGCAAGATGCAGTTGCAGATGCGTGCGTTGGAGGAAAAGAAAGTGAGAAGTGATAGTGATGTGTGTAGTGTCCCCAGTGTAGTGGAGGGGGCGTCTGACCGGCTCCGCATTGCTCCTAGGCCTAGACCTCTTCCAAACTCCCAGACCCAGTGGAGGAGGAATGTCGACAGCCGCAAGGGGGATGAAGAGCGCTCCCAACGGTCAGGCGTCCCTTCGGCAGCGCCTGTTGACGCGTCCCAGGCTGCCTTAGATCGCCGTAGAAAAGGGATCTTAAAGAAGTGTTTCTCATCTTCTGCTTCTTCTTCTCCTAAACGTGGTTGGAGTTCGGCTGAGGAGTCGTGTCCTTTGAAGAGGACTTGGAAGGCTCCTAGAGGAGACGCATTAGACTCTAGCCCTGAGCGCTTCCCTGAAGGTTCTCCTGTTTCTAAGAAGAGAACTCGTAGATCTCCCTCCTCTTCTTCTGGTGTTCAGGAGTCCACCAAACAGATCCTGGTAGGCCTCCAGGCTCAACTCGCTGCTCTTGCTGGCTCTTTATCAAAGAGCTCCTCTCGTCGGAAGGATACCTCTCTTCCGATCAAGTCCTCCAAGAGACACTCTTCTCCCAGCAAATCGTCTTCTTTGAAGCGTGCTTCTCCTGTTAAGCGCCCCTCCAGCAGCAGGCTCTCCTCTCCTTCCAGGCTCTCCTCTCCTGGTAGGCGCTCCTCTCCTTGCAGGCGCTCCTCTCCGTCCAGGCGCTCCTCTCCTGGTAGGCGCTCCTCTCCTCGTAGGCGCTCCTCTCCTGTTAGGCGCTCATCTCCTGGTAGGCGCTCCCCTCCTTGTAGGCGCTCCTCTCCTCGGCTCTCTTCGTCTCCGGATAGCGCCTCTCCACCCAGGCGCTCGCGCCCTCGTCGTCGTCGGTCTTCTCCTGTTGGAGATACTTTCTCCAAAGTCAAACGCTCTTCTCGTTCCTCTCCTCGTAGAAGTTCTTCTCCAGCCTCCTTCTCGTCTGTTAGGCGCCCCTCTCCCTGCAAGGGCTCCTCTTCAGTTCGAGCTGCTTCTCCTGTTAGGCGCCAGTCATCTTGCAGGCGCTTCTCTCCGGATCTTCGGTCTCCAGTGGACAAAGGCTCCTCTCCTTCTAGGCGTTCTTCTTCTGGCAAATGCCCTTCTGCTTCTAGACGTTCTCCTCCTCCTTCGGGCCTGGAGGCGTTATCGGAGGACGAATCCCCTAAAGATATCACCATTTCAGATTACAAGAGGTTGACAGCTCTTCTGGTTCAGGAGTATGGAGATTCCCTCAAGCCTGCTTCTCCTCCTTCTCCGGGTTCCATGCTCTCGAGCACCAAGGCCTCGAAATCTTCCTCTTTAGTCAAGATGCGTCCTACGATCTCCATGAAGAAAGCTCTTAAAGGTTTCGGAGAGTGGCTCTCTTCAAAGAAAGATGCCGGCAAGACTGTCTTCTCCTTGCCTCCCTCCAGGCTTTCGGGAAGAGCGGGTATGTGGTACGAAACCAGGGAGCCGATGGGGTTAGCTCTCCCCTCTTCTGCTGGCTCTGATTTTTCTTCTCTTGTGGATTCTTCCAGAAGACTCTCCCTCAATTCGGCCAAGGCTTCTTGGGGACTTTGTGAATTGGACCATTTCCTCAAGGGCCTTTTCCGCGTGCTGGAAGTTTTCAACTTCATGGACTGGTCTCTTGGGGCCTTAGCCAAGAGAAGTCTTGAAGAGGATTCAGTCAGTATGGAGGACCTCAGCAGTGTGTTGTCTTGTTTGGACAAAGCTGTGAAGGACGGCTCGATGGAGATCGCTTCCCTGTTCGGCACTGGCCTGCTTAAGAAGAGGTCAGTATTCAGTGCTTTCCTCTCCAAATCGGTCTCTCCTACCCAGAGGTCTTCCCTCTTGTACGCTCCTTTATCTAGCCATCTTTTCCCACAAGAGACTGTGAAGGAGGTCTCTCGTTCTTTGTCTGAGAAGGCTTCTCAGGATCTACTGGCTCAGTCTTCAAAGAGGATGAGACCTACTGCTCCTCTTGCTAAGAAGGAGAAGACCCCCTTTCAGGAGCCCTTTCGTGTATCCAGGTCTATTAGAAGGCGTAGACCTGAAAGAAGATCTAGACCTTCAGGACTCCCTTCCAGGAAGTCCAAGTGAAAAGCAAGTCCTCCAGACTCCAGTAGGTGCCAGACTTCTAGATTTCGCCGAAGCCTGGGCACAGAAGGGAGCGGACGAATGGTCCCTCTCTGTTTTGAGGAAGGGGTACCTCATTCCCTTCTTTTCGAAACCTCCCTTGACAACAACTCCGAGGGAGTTATCGACGAGATACAAGGATCCTGTGCGGAGGCAAGCCCTTCTGCTAGCCGTCGAACAAATGCTTCTAAAGGCTGCCATATAACCGGTACAAGATCTTCACTCCCCGGGATTTTACAACCGTCTTTTTCTTGTGCCAAAATCTTCGGGGGGGTGGAGACCGGTCTTGGACGTGAGCTCCCTGAACTTGTTCGTCATAAAGAAGAAGTTCTCTATGGAGACGACGTCTTCAGTTCTGTCGTCTCTTCGTCAGGGAGATTGGATGGTGTCCCTGGACCTTCAGGATGCTTACTTCCACGTTCCCATCCATCCCTCCTCAAGGAAGTTCCTGAGGTTCATGGTAGGCGGCAGAACTTTTCAGTTCAGGGCTCTGTGCTTCGGACTTTCCACAGCTCCCCAAGTGTTCACGACCATTCTCAGGAATGTAGCTCACTGGTTGCACTTGGAGGGAGTAAGGATTTCCTTGTATCTCGACGACTGGCTAATTCGGTCCAATTCGAAGAACCGTTGTCTGGAGGACCTTTCTCGCACTTTAAACCTAGTCCAGTCTCTAGGACTTCTTGTAAACCTTGAGAAGTCTCAGATGATTCCTCAGCAGGAAATTGTCTACCTGGGGATTCAGATGGATTCTCGGGGTTTTCGAGCGTTTCCCTCCCTGGAAAGAAGGGAACGCTGCCTTCAAAAGGTGACAGACTTTCTAGAGAAAGACAGTTGTTCGGTGAGGGAATGGATGAGTCTGCTGGGGACCATTTCCTCGCTGGAACAGTTCGTTTCTCTAGGAAGGCTTCACCTCAGACCTCTTCAGTTCTTCCTGGAAAAATCTTGGGATCGGAAGTCCCAGGAGTTGTCGGATTCCTTCCAGATCTCTTGTCAGGTCAAGGAACATCTCCGTTGGTGGTTAGACCCTCAGAAGCTGGGTCTAGGAATTCCTCTGCAACCGCCGAGCCCTCGCCTAGTGTTGTTCTCAGACGCGTCGGAGTCGGGTTGGGGAGCGACACTGGGCTCGGAAGAAGTGTCAGGCACCTGGGACACGGATCAGAGGTCCTGGCACATCAACATGAAAGAGCTAGTAGCCATTCATCTGGCTCTTGCCCGCTTCGAACTTCTGGTCAAGGGATCAGTAGTTCTGATCAATTCCGACAACACCACAGCCCTGGCTTATATCAGGAAGCAAGGAGGGACGCATTCCTTCTCCCTGTACATTGCAGCAAGGAACCTTCTTTTATGGGCGGGGGAGAGAAACATCGTTCTCCTCACCAGATTTGTTCAGGGAGAAAGGAATGTGAGAGCAGATCTGCTCAGCAGGAAGGACCAGGTTCTTCCTACAGAATGGTCTCTTCATCAGGAGGTTTGCGAAAGGCTGTGGTTCCTGTGGGGGAGACCTCATATAGACCTCTTCGCCACCCACTGGAACAAGAGGTTGGAGAACTACTGCTCCCCAATCTCGGACCCCAGAGCAGTAGCAATAGACGGCCTTCTCCTAAATTGGGACGGTCTAGACGGCTACGCTTTTCCCCCGTTCAAGATAATGGGGGAAGTAATAAGAAAGTTCATTTCTTCGAAGGGCACCAAGCTCACCCTGATCGCTCCCTTTTGGCCTTCACGGGACTGGTTCACAGAGGTACTGGAATGGATGATAGACTTGCCCAGGTCGCTCCCTCTAAGGAGCGATCTTCTCAAACAGCCCCACTTCGACAGATATCACAAGAACCTTCCCGCTCTAAACCTAACTGCCTTCAGACTGTCGAAGGACTGGTTAGAGCGAAGGGATTTTCGCGCAAGGCTGCGAAGGCTATCGCCAGAGCCAGAAGATCTTCTACCTTGCGCCTCTACCAGTCGAAGTGGGAAGTCTTTAGGAGATGGTGTCGATCTGAGAAAGTGTCCTCTTCCAGTACCTCTGTAATGGAAATAGCGGATTTCCTTCTTTACCTAAGGGAGCAGTGTAACCTGGCGGTTTCCACCATAAAGGGGTATAGGAGCATGCTGTCATCAGTCTTTAGACACAGAGGTCTGAACATCTCTGATAATAAAGACCTTCACGACCTTATAAGGTCTTTTGAAACTTCTAAAAATAAGTCCCCTAGACCTCCCAGCTGGAATTTGGACGTGGTCCTAAAATTCCTAATGTCGAACAAGTTTGAGCCTCCTCGATCTGCCTCTTTCAGGGATTTAACCAGAAAATCGCTGTTTCTTTTCGCTCTTGCTTCTGCCAAAAGATTGAGCGAATTACAAGCTTTGGAAGGTTCTGTAGGCTTTAAGAAGGACTCTGCTATCTGCTCCTTTCAGCCTCTCTTCTTAGCAAAGAACGAGAACCCTTCAAAACCTTGGCCTAGGAGTTTTGAGGTCAAAGGACTCTCCGATCTTTCAGGACAGGAGCTAGAACACACACTCTGTCCAGTAAGAAGTCTTAGATATTATTTGGAGAGAAAGAAACAGCTCAGAGGTAACACCGAAAGTCTTTGGTGCTCGGTCAAGGATCCTTCAAGAGCAGTTTCCAAGAATGCCCAGGCTTTCTTCATTAAGGATATTATCAAAGAGGCTCATCTTTCATGCAAAGACGAACATTTTCAGCTCCTAAGAGTTAATGCTCATGAGGTGAGAGCCATAGCTACTTCTCTGGCTTTCCACAAGTCTTGGTCCCTCCAGTCTATTGTGGACTCTACATACTGGAGATGTAACTCAGTGTTTGCTTCTCATTATTTGAGAGATGTTCGTGTGACATATGAGAAGTGCTTCTCTCTAGGAGCTTACGTATCCGCGGATTCGGTGCTGGGTCAAGGAGCTGAAGCTAATCCTATTTAATCTAGTGTTATTTTTAATTGTTTGTTGTGTTTTTTATGGTCGGTTGAAAGAGAGTGTTGAAGGTCTCTCTCTTTTTCATCTCGTATTACTAACAAGGTTAGGCTTGGTCAGGTGGTCGGTTTTGGTTGTTAGCTCCTTGTAGTTTTATTACCTAGCTCTGTCATGTAAGAGGGATAGCCCCCATTGATATGATTCAGGTAGAGGGCTCTGTCTTGTAAGTGGGTTAATCCCCATTGACACGATCCATAACAGGCTCTGTCATGTAAGTGGGTTTTTTCTCCATTGATATGATCCAGAAGGGCTGTCAGTCTTAGGTCACTTCCTCGCTGAAGCTCTTGAGGCATGCAGACTCATAGACAGTATCCATGAAGTCTTCTGCCCAATCAGGTAAGAACCATGGTTTTTGTTTATTCCTACAACATATGTTGTTTTCCCGTTTTTTAGTTTTTACCTGTCTCTTGCCCTCCTCCAAGGGTGCCAATCAGCTAAGTATATATCTGACGGGTAAGTTGCATGTACAAAAATGATATTTTTATGATAAAATAAAGTTTTGTACATACTTACCCGGCAGATATATACGATTAATGGCCCGCCCAGCCTCCCCTCAGGAGACAGGTGGAAGAGAAAATCTGACATGAAAACGGGAATGGTTCCTATTCCCGCCACCCAGCGGCGGGTATGGTAGATCACCTGACCTACCTGTCGCGTGTGCCGCGAAATTTGAATTTCTGTCGGGAACCTTGGAGACTATAGCTAAGTATATATCTGCCGGGTAAGTATGTACAAAACTTTATTTTATCATAAAAATATCATTTTGAGTAGCCTTCAAGCTTTGATAGCTTCCAGGATAATTTTTCTAGTTATTGTTGTTATTCGGTCTGGTTCAAGTTCATCTAGTTTTTGCTACTGTAGTGAAGATTGCAAAACAGATTGAATAAATCTTCATATGACTCTTGTAGTAAGGAGACATAATTTGCAGTATGTGTAGGGTGCAGTAATGTAGTAAGGAGGAACTGGTGCTGAATGTACAGTAATGTTGCTTGAGTGCCCAGCGCCAGTTCCAGAGTGCCCAGCGCCAGTTCCAGAGTGCCCAGTGCCCGCTATCAAGCGCCTGGCACCAAGTGAGCTTAAGTGGAAGGTACTTAAATCTCACCTAGAGAAGTTAGTGATAGGAAGAAGAATGTGGCCTCTAGCCCCGAGAAATGTGCTTCTCTTAGCTAAGCCTAATTTAGAAGATAACCTTGCTGTTCCATCTTACCCTCTTCCCACTTTTTTTCTGCTACTAGCCCTCCTACTTTTAATCCACCTACCCCCACACCTGGCTCCCTTGCTTCCGACCCTTGCCATTGCCAGTTTGTAGTCTAGGCGTAACAAGATTTTAACCTAGTAGTGAATACAGTGAAGTGGAGGAGGTGACCACTTGTCCCCTAGGTTCTCCTGGACCAAGGTCACTTTCATACTCCCCTAAACCTGGGGGAAGACATACCAAAAGCCCAGTGGAGGCTGATGGGGATGGCCCAGAGGTAGTTGCCCCCTCAGTCAAACCTGTTGCTCGTTTTCCTAGGTATCAGTAAACAGCCACTGGAAAGGTGTCTTGACAGGAGACAGTGTTATGCAAGTGGAGGAGGTGGCTTCTCGTCCTCCGGGTTCTCCTTGACGAAGGTCTCTGTCCTGCTCCCCTGGACCTGGGAGAAGACATGCTGGAAGTCCAAGGGAAGCTGGTGGGTGCCATGGGTTGCTGCCCCCTGTTGCACGTATATCCCAGGTTTCGACAGACAGCGCTGGAAAGGCGCTTTGGATTTGCACCAGTTGTCGTCCGACTCTCAAGACTAGTTCAGACTTGGAAGCGCCACAAGTGCTTTCTAGATTTCTCTCATCCATTGAAGAGGCATGCAGGCGATGCTGGCCGCTCTTCTCCGCTGCCTATTTATTAGTTTAAGGAACCGGGTGCAGTCCGCGCTGACAGCTGCGATTTTTCTCTCCTGAGCATACTTCTGTTGGGTGCTAGCATTTGGCTCCCAAGATCCCAACAATCCCTCTCAGGCGCCCGTTGTTTTCATTCAAGCGTCCATCTCACGAGTGCCTGACACCAGCTCCTGAGCATCTGCCGCTAGTTTCCGAGTACCCGTCGCCAGCTCCCCAGCACCTGGCACCAGCTCCCAAGTGCTGGGCGCTAACTCTTTAGTATCAGTTTCCTGCTCGGAGCACCAAGCACCCATTTCCAACCATGGATCTCATAGCCTATGCAGCTCTCCTTTAACATTTGCGGGCAAGCTCTACTACCCTTTTTTGGCTCTAGCTTGGCCCGGTCTCACCTACCTTGACCTTCCTGATGAGGAGCCATCCAGATGACAGACCTTGGCTCCCCACAATGGTGCTTTCTTCGCCTTCTAGGAAGGCACTCAAGGAGATTGAAGTCTGGTTTTCTGCTAAGAGGGAGCAAGGTAAGGCTTCCGTCATCCTTCCTCCCTCATGCTAAATCTGTAGTTTTCTTTCCTACGCCACCGGGGAAGCTCCTTCTTCCCTACGCTTGGCATTTTCATTGGCGAAAATTATGTTTTTCATTGGCAGAACTTGACCCCCTTGTCAAAGACCTCTTTGAGAGTGCTAGCCAAGAAGATTAAAGATGGCAATGATTTTGTTGGCGACTTCACCTCGGACTGGCTAGGAGTCCGTTCTCGTGCAGACGAGACCATCAGGGATGGCTCTCTTGAACTTGCGGCTCTTTTCTGGGGGTTTTGAAGAAAAGAGGTTTATAGTGCTCCCTTTCCATTAAAGGAGTCACTCAGGCCCAGAAGTTGGACCTCCAATAGAAGTCGACTTCTGGCACATTCTTCCTGCAGCATCCCATTCGTGGGAGTAAGCCCAAGTCTGTCAAGAGGAGCTCAAGCCCTTCCCCAAGAAAGGAAGAAGTCCTCCATTCATAAGTGGGAGCCAGTCTTCTTGAGATTTGGGAGAAGTGGAGCATCAGAGGGACAGAACAGTGGATTCTCAAAGTTCTGAGGGTGAGCTACCCCATTTTGTTCATGAAGAGGTCCCCCTTTAGTTCATTCTCCCATCTTTTTGATGGCCTACTCAAGAGGCTCGGAAAAACATTCGGCCCTTTTGGAGGAGGTCTCCTCTCTCCTTTGAAAGAGAGTCATAGAAGAAGTCGAGGACATCAACTCGGAGGGCTTCTACTTTCATCTGTTTGTGGTCTCCAAATCATCAGGCTTTGGAGACCAGTTCTCAACATGAGCGCCCGCAATCTCTTCGTCTGGAAGGCGAAGTTCAAGATGGAGACGAACCAGTCAGACCTTTCATCCATTCACCAGGTGATTGGATGATAACCTGGGATAATGCAGGGCGCATATTTCCACTTCCCCATCCATCCAGACTCCACAAAGTATCTAAGGTCTGTCTTCCAGGACACAATCTCAGGTGCCCCACGTCAGGGTCTAAACACCTGTTTCCTCTTGGAGCACCTGGCGCCGCCTGAGTGCCTAGCGCCAGCTAAGATTTTCCAGTTTTGGGCTCTTGAAAACATTGTCATGTTATTTTATTTTTCCTTTTTGTTTTGACATTTGTACTACGGGAATATCAACCTCACATTTCATTGAAGCATATTTCTTGGCATGTGCTTAAATCAGTCATTGAGACCTAGTAACAAAGTAGTTCACTGGTAATTAAAGGGGGAGAGTGGGAAAATACCCCCACTCACTTGCTGTCTTGGGATTGTACACATAGAAAAGTGAGTAATCCTCATGCGTTGTCTTCTAGTGATGAGTCGTGCCTGGGACAGCCTTTCTCTTGGCGAGACTCTGGCCTCTATACATGCCTTGCCACTGCCCACTCCTACTGATCAGTGTTCCAGGTATGTCATCATCCATTTAGTACCCGAGTAAGGTCTGGCTTTCTCTTGGTATCTCAAGAAGTTCATCATATGCAGCCTTCCTTGACAAAATAGTTTTAGCTAAGTCAGAGGAGTCTCTTGCTGATGCTGCTACTTCCACGAAGGAAATCTGCTCTGTTAATCCTCATGTAGCAGTTTTCCTTCCTGTGGGAGACGTCCCAGTGGTATCAACTGCAGCTCTGACTTTCCATAATGCTCTGTGCCTTGACCAGTTCTCCTGCACTGGAGGAGAGTAAAGCCATGTCCAGACTGTGATGATGATGCAGGTAGGACTGTGGAGTTGTAACACACATGGCATTGCAAATGCAGGATAGTGTACATATGAGAGAGAAGCACCTTGCCACATTACCACTCACCAGTAGCAAAGGACAGGGGACCATACCATAGATAGCAGGCATTGAGAACAATTTTTGTCGGCTATGGTGGCTCTGTGCTGTTGTAGGAAGAAAATGGTAAAGAATAAGAAAATTTGGGGTGAAAAATGGCTTCAAAGATATAAAAAAGGAAGTTTTGAACAAATTTTATGTGAATTAGTATTCGAAATGAAAATGATTTGGAATGATTCTACAATACCAACAGCAGCATTTTGTTTTCTTATTAGTAAAGATATTTGTTCCTACATGATAGACAAACCATCGGTCCTTTACATTAGGAATTACTGTCAGCGAAGCTGGAAATGGCCGTTAAACTTTCATACAAGGTGGTTAGGCAGTTAACTACCGACCGGTAGGTGGGAATCCCACCTACCCGGATGGAAACATTCCAATTTGCTTACGGCCGTTGTCCTGTGCAGACGTGTTCCTTCGCTCCCTGCTCGATTCTCGTTAAGCTATTTTTCATGGTGGGATCTTTCTTGTTTTTTCACTCTGTATATGTGTGTGTGCTTGATTTTGTATCAGCAGTGTAAACTCAAGAATCTGATAAGCCTTTGCGTAAGTCCCTCAACCCCCAGTGTGTGTCCTGGGATTGGCAGCAGGGGGTGTAATAATTTTCGCCTTTCTTTTGATGTTGACCCTCAACTGAGACCTGGGTAGGGGATGTCCTTTGGGAGGGATATCTACTGTACTTCCCTTTGAGTCTTGGCCACCTCTTACCAACAACCCGGCCTGTTTCCTTACCTATGTTCCTTGTTCACCGAAGGATCACGCACTAAAGTAAGAAATGCATGCCATGCTGAAGAAGGGCGCGGTGGAAGTCGTGTCAGATCGGTCTCCAGGCTTTTGCAGCTGTAACTCCCTTAGAGAAAGTCTTGGGGGGTTGGAGACCGGTTATGGACCTCTCTCCCTTGAACTGATTCGTTCACCAGACTCTGTTCACGATGGAGACGGCTCACTCGGTGCTCGCCTACATCAGGGAAAACAACTTCATGCTTATGGTGGACTTGAAGATGCATATTTCCAAATACCCATCCATCTGTCCTGCAAGTACCTTCGCTTTATCCTCGGGGAGATGGTGTTCCAGTTCAGGGCAATGTTATGGGCTCCCAACCGTTCCCAGGTGTTCATGCAAGTGTTCACCCTTGTGTCAGCTTGGGCCCATTCGCATGGGATACGTCTGTTGAAGTATCTCGACGATTGGCTTGTTCTGGAGAGCTCCTGCTCGCAGTTGCTTCAGGACAGGGATCAGCTCCTCGAGTTTTGCTGCAGCCTAGGGGTTGTAGTAAATCTCAAGAAGTCCGATCTCATTCCTAAGCAGAGGATAAAGTACCTGGGCATGCTGATAGATACGGTAGCAGCAAGAGTCTTTCCCTCGGACTTTCGTATCAGCAGGTTCAGGAAGGCAGCGCAGCTGTTCCTGTCTCAATGTGAGCAGCCAGCTCGGCAATGGCAAATCATCACTGGTCACCTGCCGTCATTGGAGAAACTGGTCCCTCATGGGCATCCTCGCCTTCATTCTCTCCAGTAGGGAATGAAGGAGTATTGGTCCCTCTGTTTTGTCTGATTCACAAGGTGATCACGAGAGTGTTGATCACCTCAAATCACAGGATGATTCTGGTGGCTCACAAATGGCCGCAAGCCTTTTGGTATCCCAGCCCACTAGCTCTGCCCTACGAGGCACCGAGAGAGATTCCTCCCTGGCCCAACCTTCTGTGTCAACCCCATAAAGAGCGGTACCACCAGGCTCTGTGTAGCAACAGAGATGGCTGAACACCTCAGACAGTCCCCTGCAGTAGTACAGCAGGGAAGGTGGGCCGTCTTCTGTGGTTGGTGTCATAGACTGGGTCTCTTTCCGTTCAGAGCTACTATTCAGCAGGTCGTGGACTTCCTCGTCTTCCTTCGCCGAGAGAAGCTTCTCCCCGTTTCAGCTGTAAAAGGCTATAGGGCCGCATTTGGCCTAGTCTTGCACCTGAAAGGTGTAGACATCTCCTCCTCTTTGGAGATTTCGCTACTGATGAGAAGCTTTGAACGGTCTTTCCCCCCCCCAGGGATCTCTGGTCCCCTGCGTGGGATGTGACTCTCGTTTTGAGGAGCCTGACTCATGCACCGTACAAGCCTTTACGAGCTGTCAGACAGGGATATGACCCTCAAGACCAGGTGTGGCAAACTCCAGTCAGTTCAGACTCACTCAGATTCCTCCCGCCAACGATTGAGTCTTCCTAATGTAAAGGACCGATAGTTTTATGTATTGTGTAGGAACAAATGTCAGATTTTTAAAGTTATTTGTATTTTTCTTAACTATACAAACCTGAGGTCCTTTACATTTCATGCTCACCTCTTGCCACCCCCAGTCTGATACCTGGGCTGAAAGACAAATTGGAATGTTTACATCCGGGTAGGCAGGACTCCCACCTACCCGGCGGTAATTAACAGCCTAACCACCTTGTTTGAAAGTTTAATGGCCGTTTCCAGCTTCACTGAAAGCAATTGTTAATGTAAAGGACCTCAGGTTTTTATAGATAGGAAAAATACAAATCACTTTAAAAATTTGTGATTTTATTGAAGAAGGGAGGGTTCCTTGGCAGCAGCAAATACATCAGTCACAGGAAAGAAAACTACTTTTAAAACAACATAATCATGAAGTGACTTTTTTTTACATTAGGCTTATGTTGTATATTAAATTTCTATTTACTAACAGGCAGTCCCCGGTCAACGGCGGGGGTTCCATCCCTGGCTGAGTGCCGCTCACCGAAAATCTGTGACAGTAGTGCCAAAAACCCTGCTTAAGGGTGCCGTTAACTGGATATCGGCGCCAAAATCCCCACTTAACAGCACAGTTAACCTGAGAACAGTGCCGGAAATCCGGTTAGCAACATCGTTAGCCAAGTGCTGTAACATCGCAACACCGTTAACTGATGCCGCCAGCAAATGGGGACTGCCTTTATAATTGGATAAATTTTGTGCTGTCCTTCATTACTAGAGGTTATATTGTTAAAAAAGTGCAGCAAGATATTTCTGTTTTCAAGTAAATAAATTTCATCATTATTATTCTTATTATTTATTATTATTATATTCTCCATTATTACTATTATTATTATTCTCCATTATTACTATTATTATTATTATTCTCCATTATTATTATTATTATTATTATTATTATTATTATTATTATTATTATTATTATTATTATTATTATTATTACATCTACTATTATTTAGAGATGATTTCACATTTATATGGGACAAGCCTAAGGAGGCCATTTACTTGAATTGCAAGCATTCCATAGAATATTAACAGAGTCTGAAAGGAAATCGAAATGATCATGAAGAAATAGGTTAATAAAAAATAAACTGTCCTTTAAGGTAATATTCCATTGAAGCTTTGGATATCAAAGGTTTAAATACTCATACTGCATTTTGCAATTTGATACGACATTTTATTTGTTTGTAATGACAGTCATATATATGTGGCCTAATGACATTCATATATAAATTACTTGCTCAGGCTCTTTATTATGCAAATTGAAAGTGGACTCTGAAATGATATCTCTGTCATGAAGAAATTTCTATAAATCAGAACATAAGAGTTTTGGTTTGTACACCTCTCCGTCCCCTGCGCCTGGCTTAATTGATACCTGTAGGACTCTCATTTCTTTCCTGTATTAGGACCTCAACATGTGCAGTTTCTTCATTATATACTGAACTTTAATACCTCAATGGTGGAATTATTTTCCAATGAAACCTCAGCATCATGGCATCAATAGCAAAAGGCTTCAGTTGCTTATTCTTATACTTTGTGCTCGTAACTTGCCATAAAACAGGGATGGTTCTCCAATAAATCAGTCAGAAAAACAGTGTTTAGTCCATTCTACCTTTTCTGCCTTTGCAAAAATGTCATAGATAGGAATGATGACCTATATAGTGTGACATCTGCCTCACTACTGAGTAGTGCTGGTCTGTCCCACCAGTTGACACCAACTTCACCCAGAGCACAGCACTAGACACGCATGTCATCAAATGCCTTTGGCTTACACGTCTCCAAAATAAATGCTTTCCAATAAAAAACCTCGATCTGGCATGTTTCTCGTTACCACATGCTTTGTAATGCTTAGTGTGGAAGAGCCTAAAGACATGCTAGCGACAAAGCAATTTTACTTCCTCATCCTTCTTGTCAAATTCTTTCTCTTCCTCCTCTTCTTCATATTTGCTCTCCTCTTCCTCTTGCAGGATGAAGAATTCCAAGAAGACTTCTCAAAAGAAGTCCCTTTAAGACTTCAAGCCAGCACTCTTCTCAGGCTCAGGGGAAGGGGTAGTTTGTTTTTTTACCTGTTCGTGTTATCGCAACCGTAGGTACGTTGATATTGGGTTTACTAGATGTGCACAATACCCCAAGTTGGCCCATGCCTTCTCAGACATGAGGTTTGGTAATGACCCATCCACCCTTGCTTTTGCCTGGAGTACACATGGTAAAATGAAAGTTACCCTTGCACCTGGTGCTTGGATGGTTCCGGGCCTTTCATTTACAGGCAGGGTTCATAGGTGACAGGTGTCCACTATATGGTACTCATGAGTACCAGAACGATCTGTGTGTGGATGATGGTGATGCATCCTGTTTTGTTCATGCTGCAGAGTTACGTGTGCACAATAGCATGGCTTCTACTAGTTTGGCTTTCACCAAACATAGGGACTTCCACAGGTTGGATGAATGGCTTGGAACTCCTTACTGTGCATGGGTTATCCTGTGCCTGGGGTATGTTAACCAGTACCTGTGGTACTGATCATGTTCTATGATCAGTGTGACCTCTCAACACCCCAGGGGCAATCTGGACTGGAATGCCTCTCTGCTCTTCAGTCTTATCTGCCTGGTGATCAGTTGAGTGTTGATCACACCTAGGCTCAGGAAGACCTTGGTGGCTCCTCATTAGCCTTATGCCAAGTTTCCTGATCTGGTAGCCCTCTTTGTTAAGGCATTAGGAGATATTCCCCCATCAGGCAGTACAGTCCTTCAGCTACCTACTTCAAGGTTATCTAGCAGATCCTGTGAGAGAGAGGCTTTTCTATCAGGATGGTCCTCGTCAAATGTGTGCCAAGGAAATTGGGTCATCATCTGTGATTTGTGTTGCAGAAAGGGGTCTCTCTCTGGTGAAAAATTTCATGCATTGGATTGCAGGCTTCCATGTCCACCTTCATTGAGACAATCTTCTCTCAGTCTTAGCAGTAAAAGGATGTCGATCATCCTTAACCCTTTTGCTGCAAGCCTGTTATTTCCGCTATTGATGGGATCAGTGTCTTGCTAATCATGTGACTAATTTTCTCCCTTTTATATATGTACTTCGATTCTTTGTTATTCATTACAGAACAGGCAGTCCCCGGTCAACCGCTTGGGTTCCATTCCTGGCCGAGCACCGATAACCGGAACATTACAGTAATTATGGTAATAAATGGCGTTTACAATGCCTTAAGCACTGATCGGTGCCAATAAACAGCTTACCGACGCTGATAAACCGCTTATCGGCACAGAAAATCGCTTACCGGTGGCGGTAAACTGCGTACCGATGCCGATAAACTGCTTACCAGCACCAAAAATCTGGTTAACGACATCATTAGCCATGCATCTTAAAACTGAAACGCAGTTAACTGATGCCACCTATAAGCGGGGACTGCGTGTACTGTTATATTACACTATACTGTTATGTTGTTATAATATATTATTATACAGTAGTAGAGTGATAAAATAGCAAATGATATGTAGGTAAATACTGTATTCAAATGCTGTACTGTACTGAATTATGTAGGTTTTATTGGTGATTCATTTCATTGTGATACCTCTCAAAGCATGGAGTAAAGTACTGTAACACCATTTTTGTTATTCAGTTTGAAAGCCTTTATTACAAGCCTTGAATGCTTGCTCTTGGCCAAAAATTTCATCTGGCAAAAAATGATAAAAAATAGACTTGGCATTCTGTAGAAAATGTAATTTGTTCATGAGACTTACCTGCCAGATATATATATAGCTGTATTCTCCGAAGTCCGACAGAATTTCAAAACTCGCGGCACACGCAGTGGCCGGGCAGGTGGTTAGTACCCATTCCCGCCGCTGGGAGGCGGGTATCAGGAACCATTCCCATTTTCTATTCAAATTTTCTCTGTCGCCGGACTGTCAACACCTGTTGTCAGTTCCTCCGCCATTTGGATTTCGAAATTTGTTGTCACTTAAGTATTTTGGTTGTTTTTTGGTATTCGACTGGATCTGTGACTTGGCATACGCTCTTTGTGGACCGTTTTTGTTTTTGCTTTTGACTTTTCTTATAATTAAGATGTCTTACCTCTAGCTATTGAGTCTGTAGCTTGGGTGAATGTAAGGTGAGGCTGTCGAAGACTTTGATAGTTCCTCACACTTTATGTATGATATGTAAGGGTGTTCAATGCTCTATGATAATCGAATGTGTGGGATTGTCTGAGGGTGAGTGGAAGATATATGAAGCCTATATGCTTAAATTGGAGCGTGATAGGCTGAGGAAATCTTCCTCCTAGAGTGCATCCTTAGATGGACAATCAGGGTTTTCTCCTACTAGTAACCATGTAGTAAATTTTAGTACTAACCCTGTAGTTTGTTGCTGCAGAGGTAATAACCTGGCTCTCGTGTTGGAGTCAATGCGTGCTCTTGAAACTAAAGTGAATGCAATTCAAACGCAAAGTGTTAGTGCTAGTGCCCCTAGTGTTGTGGAGGGGGCGTCAGATCGGCCCTATAATGCCTCTAGGCCTGGACCTCTGTCGAACTCCCAGGACCAGGGAGGGGGCATGTCGAAAGCCGCATGAGGGTTACGGGGGCTTCCCACCGATCTGGCGTCCCTTCGGCAGGTCCTGATGACGCTACCCAGGCTGCCAGGGATCGTGCTCAGGCACGCATCCTGAAGGATTGCTTCTCGTCCTCCGACACGTCCTCCCCGCCTCGGGGTTGGAGCTCTCGGTTGGACTCTCGCCCTCTTAAGAGAAGCTTAGAGGAGAGGACGCTTCACGTCCACTTCCTCTATACGTTTGTACTCTTCCCCGAAAGTTGCGTGGATATTCCTCTGCAGAAGAGAATAAAGTGTTTTTTGAATGATGACGCTACTCGACCCCCCTGTCGCGCTAAGGCAAGGGCTAGAGCTTCTTCCCCTGTGGAAGGAAGTATACGTCTCTCGCCCCCTTTCCTTCTCTCAGGTTCAGCCCTTCTCCCGAGAGAGTTGCTTCTCCAACGCGTAAGATTTTGTTGGGTTTGCAACAACAGCTGGATGCTCTCATGAACCTTTCAAGATTCGAATCTGCCTGTTAAGAGGTACAGACTTTCACCTTCGTCTCCTGCTTCGTCTTCCTCGTCTGCTAGATGTTTTGGGGCTTCTCGTCTGTCGTCTAGAGAGAGTGTTTAGTGGCTTCCTATTCGTCTTCCCCGATTTGAGGTGTTGGAGTTTTCTCTTGACTCGCGCCAGGAGCGCGTGTCTTGCTCTTCGTGCGCTTCTCACGCTTCACACGCGCCTCACCTTGACGCTCGGCGCGCGCCTAGCCATGTCGCTTCGCGCGCGCCACGCTGTGACTCTCTTCTAGTACTTGCCACGGAGCCTCTCGCGCGTCACGCCATGACGCTCCGCGCTCGCTTCGCCGTATAGCTTCAAGTCTTGTGTTGACGCCGCTCCAGTTGTTCATCATGTCGCACAACTACCCGCTTCAACATCTGATGTCCTTCTTAATTTAGCCAGTACTTGCTTCGGTAGTACATATACTAAGATTGGAATGATACAGAGAAGATTAGCATGGCCCCTGCGCAAGGATGACATGGTAATCGTGAAGCGTTCCACATTTTTTATGTTTACTATATGTACTCTAGTTGACGACTTTTTCGTTCGCGGGAGTTCCCGCTTACGTATCGGCGAATCGGAACTACTTTCACCACTCACTCAAGACCTGCCAGCTGTGGAAGAACATCCTCTTTCGTCACAGCCTTTGTATGAAGAGAAACTTCTTTCGTCTTCTTCTTCCTCTGATTATCAGACTCTGGCTTTTTTCTTAAGGATCTGTTTCCTGAGACTTTTCAACCTTCGGCTCCTCTCTCTCCACCTTCGCAGTTGTTTTTGTCTTAAGGGGAGCGTTTGACGAAAAAATCGGAAATCAAATTTTCTGGGATATTTTATATATGGCATCATACATATCCTGACTATCTTCTCAGAAAGTTTTATTTAAAAGTTCGCCATAGTTAGGAGTTATAAACAAAACAGTAACCCTATCATAGTCAAATTACATTTTTCGTATAATGTAATGATATTGTCAGTATATCGGTGGTAATTTCCTTTTAGCTATGAAATAATAATATCTAATGCGATCTATGGCAACCCTGTGGACCTAGTACGCATCAGCGAAAGACAGGAATGCCGCAGGGCAGTCAGTGGCAGTCAGTCAGTAGCAGCTCAGAGCTTGACTAAGTAAGACGTCGCGCTGCCCAACATGAGCCGTGTTTTGACACTCGCTTCATTTAGCGAAGTTATATTACTTTGCAGGTCTATTTTTTGGCTTTTCAATATGTCATAAAAACATCAAACTGTGTAACAGCAAGCAAATAAATACACAGAGAAGCAAAAAATATTGTTTTTCTCAAAACTAAAGTTATCGACATTCAAACTGCATCTCCTTCATAACGATTGCACCGATCTCAATGATACAAAAAGTAAATGAAAGCTAAATATTTGCCTACAAACAAAGGGGCTTCCATGGGAAGCAACACGAGACCCGCACCACGAGAGAGAGTTTTTTCCCGAAGGAATGTCACTTCCAAGAGAGGTAGCAAGTGACTCCTTTCATCTCCAGACTCCCTTAGCAACCAGGCTTCATTTTGCACAAGCCTGGAAAGAGTGAGGGGCAGACGTTTGGTCCCTCCTACTGTTAGAGAGAGGTTACTTGATTCCCTTCCTGTCTCCTCCTCCTCTGTTTTTTGTTTCCCAACTGCCTTCCTGTCAAACAGAAAATTGTTTGACCTGCTCGAACAGATGTTCGAGCGGAGAGCAGTGGAACAGGTCTTGGACTCAGTGTTCCCCGGGATTTTACTACAGATTGTTTCTAGTCCCAAAACTTTCAGTAGGCTGGAGACCCGTCTTGGACGTCAACAGGTCGAACAACTTGGTCCGGAAGGAAAAGTTCAAGATGGAGACCTCGCAGTCAATACTAGGAGCCCTTCATCCCGGGGATTGGATGGTATCTTTGGATCTCCAAGATACTTATCTTCACGCCCCAATTCATCCATGTTCGATGAAGTATCTCAGGTTGCCTTGGGGGACTAGACGTACCAGTTCAGGGCTCTCTGCTTTGGACTCTGCACAACGGCCTTATCACGTTGAAAGCACCGCTTCTCGTCCGATCAGCGAAGTTAAGCAACGTTGGGTCTGGTCAGTACTTGGATGGGTGACCGCCTGGGAACACCAGATACTGTTGGCGTCACATTTTGCTCCGAGGGTGTTTACACGTCTCATGAAAAACGTTGCGATGCAGTTGCACCTGTCGCACGTCAGGATCTCACTCTACTTGGACGACTGGTTGATTCGAGCGTCGTCGAAGCGAAGGTATCTGGAGGACCTTCAGTTGACTCTGCAACTCGTGAAGTCCCTGGGACTTCTGGTCTGTGGAGAAGTCGCAGCTGATCCCCTCACTGTCCATTGTGTCTGGGAATTCAGATGTATTCAGCGGCTTTTATAGCGTCTCCGTCGCAAGAACGGCAACTTCTATGTACGAAAAAGTCTCGGCCTTCTTGGAAAAGGAAACATGCTAGGTGAGGGAAGGAATGAGTCTGCTGGGGACCATTTCCTCGCTGGAGAAGCTTGTTTTCTGGGGAGTCTGCATCTCAGGCCTCTTCAGTTCTTTCTGTTGGAGAACTGGCAAAGCAAGGAAGACTTGAAAGAGGAATTGAGAATTCTTCCTTATATAAAAGAGGATCTGTAGTGGTGGCTCGATCCAACGAAATTGCAGAAAGGGATCTCCCTCAAGCTTCTGAACCCCAACCTAGTGTTGTTTTTCCGACGGGTCGTCAACAGGTTGGGGGGCAACACTAGAGGGAGAGGAAGTGTTAGGAACCCGGAGAGAGGAACAGGTGTCCTGGCACATCAACTTCAAAGATTTGGTGGCTATCTTTTAGCTCTCAAATTCTTCGAGGTCCAAGTTTGCAATCGTGTAGTTCTAGCAAACTCGGACAATACTACTTGTTCCCTGTTCAGCCTTGCAAGAGAGACTATTCTTTGAGCCTATGCTCGCAACATTTCGATTCTCACAAGTTTTGTTGCATGGGTCGAAAATGTTCGAGCAGACCTGCTCTGTTGGCGCCATCAACTCCTGCCGAAGGAATGGACCCTTCATCAGGAGGTTTGCCAAGATTTTTGGAAATTTTGGGGTCGCCATCTTGTGGATCTTTTCACGACCTCAAGAACAGCGAGGCTCCCTCTATAAAGCTCATCTGTACTCGACCCGGGGGCAGTTGCGATAGATGCTCTTCTCTGGGATTGGACGGGAATAGATGTTTACGCCTTTTTCCCCGTTCTAAATTCTGGGAGAAGTCATACGCAAGTTCGCGGCCTCACAAGGGACGAGGATGACTCTCATCCCCACGTTTTGGCCTTCAAACCACTGGTTCTCGGAGTTTCTCTTCTGGTTGGTAGACGTTCCGAGGACCCTTCCTATGAGAGCAGACCTGCTCATACTCCCACTTCGCGAGATATCTTCGAATCTCCCCGCTCTGAACCTGACTGCTTTCAGACTATCGAAACTTGGTCAGAGCGTAGGGGTTTTTCTGGCCAGGTGGCACGGGCCATCGCTAGAGCCAGAAGTTCTTCATCTAAAGGATATATCTAGCGAAGTGAGCAACCTTCAAAGGTTGGTGTAGAAAGAAGGGCTTTTCCTCTTCCTCTATCACTGTGAGCCAGGTTGCGGATTTTCTCCTTTACTTAAGAGAAAAACTCGATATAGCAGTTCCGACTATCAAGTGTTATCGGAGCATGCTTTCGATTGTATTCAGACACAGAGGATTAGATTTGTCTGACAATAAGGACCTCCACGATCTTACGAGCTCTTTCAAGACGTCCAAGGTTCCTCAGCTAATTCCCCCTGCTTGGAACTTGGACGTAGTGCTCAAGTTTTTGATGTTTAGTCCTATTGAGCCTCTCCACTCTGCATGTCTTAAGGATGTTAATCGAAAACGGCATTCCTCACGGCTCTGGCGACGGCGAAGAGAGTGAGCGAAGTTTGAGGCCGTCATGTGGGCTTCAAGGAACACAATGCTGTCTATTCTTTAAGCCCTAAGTTCTTGGCTAAGAATGATAGGTCTTCTAACCCTTGGCCTAGACACTTTGAAATTAAAGGTTTAGCAGACCTTATTGGACAGGAACCTGAGGGAGTTCTATGTCCAGTTAGAGCTCTCAAGTACTACCTTAAAAGAACACAGGACTCTCGTGGTCCCTCGGATATTTTATGGTGTTCTGTGAGGCAACCAGTTAAACCTATGTCGAAGAATACACTGGCATTCTTCATTAGGGACGTCATTAAAGACGCACACTCTAGTTGTGACGACTCCAACTTCAAGTTGTTGAGAGTTAACGCTCACGAGGTGAGGGCAGTTGCTACCTCCATGGCGTTCAAGAAAAATATGGTACTCAGTGACATTCTTAGTGCCACATTTTGGCGAAGTCAATTCGGTGTTTGCCTCACACTCTTGGCAAGATGTTTAGGTAGCATACGAAAATTGCTTTTCGCTGGGACCATACATTGCTGCTTCAGCAACCTTAGGGACAGGGGGTAACTCTGATCCTATCCCCTTTTTAATTGTGTTTTTATGGTTGTTGGGTCGACTACTGGAGGCAGTCTTCCCAATCCTTTGCAGACTAACGCTTTAGGTGTTGGTTAAGTGGTTAGTAATGCTCTTTTGTCCTCTTTGTATGGTCTATGATCTAGTCACATTGTGGTCACGCCCCCGTTGACAGATCATCTAGAAGTTGCCAGCTATATAGGTCACTACCTCGCTGGGGTCTCTAGTAAAGCAGAAGCAGACTACAGTGACAGTAACCACTCAGTCAGCTACGCTATCAGATAAGGAACCAAAATAATTTTACCAATAATTGGTTTTTTCCCTAATTCTTGGCTGTCTCTACCCCCCTCCAAAGGTGGTATTCAGCTATATATATATCTGGCAGGTAAGTCTCATGAACAAAATGATATTTTAATGATAAAATAAAGTTTGTTCATACTTACCTGGCAGATATATATATTCATATTGCCCTCCCTCCTCCCCTCAGGAGTCAGTGGCGTTAGAAAATCTGAATAGAAAATGGGAATGGTTCCTGATACCCGCCTCCCAGCGGCGGGAATGGGTACTAACCACCTGCCCGGCCACTGCGTGTGCCGCGAGTTTTGAAATTCTGTCGGACTTCGGAGAATACAGCTATATATATATCTGCCAGGTAAGTATGAACAAACTTTATTTTATCATTAAAATATCATATTTATTATCTCCAGTAAAAGTTTCAGAGCACCAATTTTTATGAACTGAATCTTTAATGGTCTTCCATTCACAAATTGTATCACATTTTCTTTGTTTACTCACACCACCTCTGGTGCTTGTCAAATCTGCTTCCTCCTCTGTCATTTCCTTTGATTTATGATCATCTCTGATAAAACCTGAAGTCAAAAAATTATCTAAAGTAGATTTGTTGTCTATAATTATGATATAATAAACATCATATTCACTGCTGTCACTATCAGAACTATCCGATAGTTCATGTCTACTACTGTCATTGTCATTTCCAAGTAAATGCCTCTGTACTATTTCATCATCGAGAGAAACCTCCTCCATGTGCAGCATTTTGATGAATACTGTAGGTCTAGCCTTTGTATAGAGATTATCCTGTAGGTTGAAAATCAGTTGCAGCCTTTTGTTTTTAGAAGATAGACAAAAGCTCCTTAAAATGAGGAAGGAAATGCGTTATTTGTTACGAGCTGCCGAACTAGAACCAAAAGAATGGTGACTGAGGAGATCTGTCCCAGATCATGGACGAGACCTTTTGATTGCCTTAGGAGATCCGTCTCATGCAGCAAAAGGGTTAAGCCAAGTCTTCAGGCAGTAGGATCTGGATCTCAGTACATCAGTGGAATTACAGTCGCTGCCCAACTTACAAACGAGTTACTTTCTGGACGGCCGTTCGTGTCTTGAATTGTTCATAAGTTGGGTTTTAATATGTAGTGCATAATGCTTATTGATGTTTACATTCTTGAGTTAACTCATGAATCATAGATTATATTAATTTCACTGTGTTTTTAAATCATGCAGTATTCAAAAGAATGACTGTACTTTGGATGTTAGAAAGGTAAAAAGAAGAAGAAAAAATTTAGATTCATGCTGCATTCAGAGTTTAGTATTCTTTCCATGCTTTGAAGGGTACGGACTTGGAGAGAATTGTGCAGTAGGGGCATCTTACATTGGAAGTTCACAAAGTAAACAATGTACACCTCTATCTATTGACAAAAATACATACTAAATGTATCCTATGGGAGAGGAAATATAGAAAATGGGTATTTATCCAAGAACGAGTTAAATCGGGAGGATAGAAATAAGGAGGAATATTTTACGAGTATGAGTGAGTATTTTCATTGTATGAAGAATACTGTACATGGAAGTTAGTCATGAGAATACTTGGGATAATCAGGGGAGGGGTTAAAGAAACGGTTTGTTCTGTTCTTTGCAAAAATTCTTACAAAGCAGAATAGGTGCTGCAAAAATTCTTACAAAGCAGAATAGGTGCGCAGAGCAGAATTTTAACTTACAGGTGGCAAAGGGGAGTACTCTGAACACAATTTTAACTTTTGACCCGGTCTGTTCACATCACTGAATGTTCATAACATGAATGTTCATTAGTAGGGTGGTGACTATCCTTGTTCATAAGCAGACCTGCTCTCAGGAATTTATCTTCTTGAGTGGGATGTGACTTGTTCTTTGCAGCCAAACTCGGGTGCTGTACCAGCCCTTGGAGGAGGCCTTGGACCTGGGGATCGCACCGATGACTGCCTTCTTGCTAGCTTAGCCTGAAAGTTAATCAGAGAGTTATACAGCTTGTGTTCTATGAACTTGCACTTGGAGGGTTGGGGATCTCTCATGTTCTTGTTTCTTTGTATGTGACCTGGATGAGATGCTTCTGCACCCAGTGTGTGCCATAAGGCAACTTTTGTTAGTACCAGCAAACATAAATATGTGTTGTGTAGGAACACCCTCTTTTTCTGGCTTAGTGAAGTTATGTGGTGAGCTTACAATAAAGTGGGTGACAGCTGCATTTTTTGTGTGACAGCTTACAAAGTGAGGGTTTTATGACCATCCCTGGCATTTCGGACCAACTTTTCAGTTTCACTGGTAATGGGGGCGTGAGTCTGGAAACATCATACTACCGTTACCTTATTCTACCTGAGGGATGTTGCCACAAGTCTTGGAACCTGTGATGGCTACTCAACAGGATGTGTAGTCACCCAAGCTCCTTTTGGACAGGAAGTATCTTGCCCAAGTACTCATTAAGCCTAAGTCCAGGGATAATTGGTAGAATTACTGATTCTCATCCTTCCTCCTCCTGCTGGGCACCAGCTCAGGTTGAGTACCTGCTAGAGTAGAGCCAGGCACAGGTAAGCTAAATGATCAAGCATTCATTCTTAGAACATTGGCTTAAAGTGTGACTATCTGCTCTGGCTTAAAGTGCGACTATTTGCTCTCCCTTTTAACAGAAATTGGGGTCGGGTTGAATTATGACTTAACCCATTACTCATGTTGAATAATAAGGTCCCAATTGGTCCTCTGATGGTTATCCTTTTATGAACAGTGGTTCCTGACTTCTTGCTCAGGCTCAGAAACCGATTGCTCTGCCTTGTCAGACCAGATAGGAAGTTACAGGGAGCATCTCTCCCTTGCTCACAGTTGACTGGGAATGTGACATTTTCAGGTGGATTTCAACTCTAATAGAAGTGAGTCAAGAGGCAGTGGTTTTTATTCCTGTAGAAATATATACTTTAAGAAATTTTTCAAGTAATTTGCGTGTTTTGAAATATATTAATCAGAGTCTTTTATTATATTTTCCACCTCAGGCACTCAACTCTGTTTCTGATGCCAAAGGAAAAAGTGCATGGTGATGGTAGGTGATGGGTATATTCCCCTACTTAAGTCTCAGTGACTAATTCCAGCTTGTGTGTAGGGATACAACTACATAAAAGTCTGGTTTGTACATTGAATGCAAAATACTTAAAAATTGTATATTTTTTGTAACTACTATATAGTATATTTCCTTTCACTACGCTCAATTTACAGTGTATGCTACCAGAATGTGATATATGGTCCAGCTTTTAATGATAGGTGTAAAAGTAGAAAGATCCCTTAGATGACCAAGGGTGCAGAGTTGGAAAAGGTGATTTCTAGTCCTTTTAATGCTGCTGATGTGTCTGCAACAATGTTCCCTGAACATTCTAATCCCAGAAACAGTAGTAGGTTTCTCCCAGCAACAGTAGTAGGTTTCCATGTCCTCCATTGTATTTACCATGATGATCTTGAAGGCAGCAGCTCCTTGTAGCAATTTGGATGAAGAAAAGAACTTGAAGCTTCAAAACAGACCACCTGTATTTAGAGGCAGATGTTTGAACTTCAAAATAAGTCTTAGGTAATGCAATGACCCATACTTTGATAAAAATGAAAGAATTAACTTTTTGTTGAACAAAATGGGAAAATTAGATTGGAGGGTAGACATAGCAATGAGGAATTACAGTGTCTTCAAGGCAGTTAAATTTTTACACTTTTGGTAACTATTGTTGAGCAGAATCTTCTTTCTGTTCTCCTTAAGGCAGTGTACTTTTGTCTTGGGAGCTTGACACTGTTTTGTTTGTATGTAGTCTTGAACTCTTTGTCTGTTTCAGACATCTCTGTTCCTGCTGAAATTCCAATTTATAGCAGTCTTTTCCTACCAAACCTCCATTAGCCACAGCTGATGAACATATTGTTGTCAGTTATTGCAGTACCTAAAGTAACAGTCCTTGAATTAACTTGTATTTCATGTACTCATTGCATCTGAGGTTGGAAGAGTATTGAGGTGGGTGAAGCTTTACCAAGTTGATGCTTGTGTTAGTTGCAGAAAAACTTGTTTTTAAGCCACTATATAAGTATGTGGAATCTAAAAGATTGTTAGCTGATGGTCAATATACATATAGGAAGCAGTTAGGTACTCTTCTAGATTTGACATGCCATTTGCAAGAGAACCTTTATAAGGTTTTTGAGTGTAGAGCAATTTGAATAGATTTTAGTGCTGCTTTTGATGTAGTAAATCGCAAGGCACTAATGTATAAACTTCAGAATCTTGGACTGGATGGCTATGTTTTAGGTTTACTTCAAGATTTCCTTACGGGTAGCCAGCAACAAGTTTCTGTTGATGGGATCTTAGCATTCAGAGTTCCAAAGGGTAGTATTCTGGGGGCTTCTGTTATTTTTAGTGTATACAAGTTATATGGTCATTGGCCTTGAAAAAAAGATTGTTCAATATGCCAATGATGCAACACTTATGGGTGTAGCAAAGTCCCCACTTATGAGAAATGAAGCTGCCATTAGTCTCAATCATGATATGGAGTGGATTAGTGGATAATGTAGTCATTGGGGTATGAGGCAGAACTCCAGTAAAATGAAAACACTATTGATTAGCAGATATCATACAGATTTTCCACCTCATCCTTCCCTTCAGGTGGATGGGACTCTGCATCATAAAGATTTTCCACCCCATCCTTCCCTTCAGGTGGATGGGACTCTGTTAAATGTGTCTGAAACTTTAACTCTACTAGGTTTAACTTTTGACTCACATTGTACCTTTGGGAAACATCTAATGAAAGCGTCAGCAAATTCTGTATGAAAGTTGGGTATTATACGTAAGGCCTCATATATTTATAGCACTGATAAAATCAGTGCAACCTGTTTTGATCATTTGTCCTTCATTTACTAGAATACTGTTCTCCGGTTTGGATGTCTGCTTCTGTCAGAGATTTATCTCTTGTATATAGAGTGGTTCATGATGGTAGGTTTCTACTGTATTTCCTAATATTAGCAGTTATGACTTGGAACATCAATGGATGGTTTCTTGTTTGTCAGTTTTTTCATAAGTTGTATTTCAATAGAAATCTTTCACATTCACAGTTGATCTCTGATTTCCTGTTCCTTCAAAGAGCAATCAGATTTGGTGAACAGCAGTACCAGTATGCATTAAATGTCGCTGTTGAGCTTCTCACTTCCTGAGGTCCTGGGTTCCTCGCACCGTTGGACTGAGGATGTCGTGTAGTTGGAACTTCAAAAGTTCAAGCGAAGGTGCAATGCATTACTACCCTAATACAATTCTTGTATTTCAATAATTGACTTACATTTTTGTCTGTTTTATTTATTAATTTGTTAATTTATTTTTTCTTTTTTATTAAGTAATCTCTTATTTTCCATTACCTTCTGTTACTTCTTTTTAAAGAACAACTCATTCTTTGGAAGCTTGAATTTCAAGTCAGTGTCCCCTTGGGCATGTTCTATATGAATAGGGTTCATCGTTTGAATAATAATAATAATAATAATAATATATAATTGGTGATGATGATGACAATGATGATAATATTGATGACGACGATTGATGATGATGATGATGATGATGGGTGGACAGTTGACTTAAGGATGAAGAGACTGAGGACTCATCCACTGACATATCATCCAAAAGTGACAGCAGAGTCACTGTTGTTGAAAAGTCAATATTTATATAACATTTGAACCATGAAAGATGCACATGATAAGGTGAATGATGCAACTGGAAGTGTTGAGAAAAGCACTTAGACAAAGACTAGTATTGAAGAACTGACAACTTATATAATCTGTTTCTCTTAGTTTCTAACACCAAGCAGACACTGCAATATCAGGTCTTGGATTTTTCCACAAATTAAGTTGTTTATTTATTTTTACCTTCACAAGCAGACAAGTGTTTTCTTGAAGAAACTGGCAATTTGTAGTAAATTTTGATGCATCACCTCATATGACCACTAATGTACCATGTAACAGAACCAAGTCCATATTCTTTTAGAGCTTGAGCACCTGTTTACTGGATAACCATGCCTGAAGTTTTCCATTCTGAATAGTTGTTTACTGTTAATGAGTGGTTAATTTGTTCCTTATTTGAACCATTCAATTATTTGAATTTTCTATTTTGTACTAACCACCGATTCATTTTGGATTCCCTCCTACCTTCAGGAATGATATTTGTATAGTGAAGGAGCCAACATGAGAGAAAGTTAATTCCCATATATGAGTATTTACACTAACTGTCTTTGACTAGGGGTAACTCATGTAACAAATCATTGGTTACATTAAAGGTGTTCACACAAGTAGAAAAAAGAAAAATAAACCATTTGTAAATCCCTATTTTGTATCTGTGAAATATAAGAATTACTTAGAAAATTCTGTTATTTTGTAATAATGACAACAATTTTGGTTTTCAGGTTTGTCTGACAAACTTCCGCCCACCCCGGAACATAATCCCACTACGTGTGTAGGAGAAAAGAATGTAGCTTTATCTGTAAAAGACTCCAATGGCACTAAAGGTACTTTGAATACAGGAGGGTTGCCCCACCTTCCCAGTAGTGAAAAATCTGTGACCTTGTATGCTAAGGATATTAATGGGGACGTGTGTGGTTCCTTGGAAATTGATGACGATGTTGATGAATTTGGTGATTTCTCATTTTTTACCTCCAGTGCAACTTCTGGTGACACAGTAAGTGCTGATGGCAAAGCAAGAGAGGAAGGGACAACCGGTGACATAGACTCTAGTCAAAAATGTAATTTAGAGCCAAAAGTGGATAGTTCACCTAACCATAGTGTTTGTAGTTTTTCAATGATAGCAACCCCACCACCCCTAGATCATGTTGTTGACAACATTGTTGTCGATGATGAGTTCTCCAGGATATCACCAAATCCTCCTCCTGTGGATGATGATGATGATGATGATTTTGGAGATTTTACTGCATGTACATTTGACAATTCCAAAGATAGTTCATATCCTGTAGCTGATACTGCTAAAGATTGTACAACACTTTGTGAAAACAATTTAGAAGATGATAGACCTCACGTTCCAGATGAAAGTGATCATAAACCAGATGTAACATGTGATGAAGGGCTTCCATGCACTGAGAGCCCAGTGATAGCTCACAAAACTCCCTCAGGGAAAGTTTGTGAATCACTTACTCAAGGTGAAAGTGATCCTCATGACTCCAGTGAGGTGAAAAGTGTAGATAGTTATAGTGAAATAATTGACAGAACTACAAGTTTGGAGGGTTGTAATGATGCTAATAGTGCCACTAAGGAGTGTAATTTGAATAAAGCTGATGGAACTACTGTATATAATGAAGGTAGTTATAGTGATTTTGGAAAAGATTGTTCTCTCCATAACCTTGCTTCCTCGGGGCCACTTACAGATAGAAGTACATCGTCGGAATGCAGTCTTCCTGGGGTAGTAGAAGATGAACGTAATCAAGGGTCATTGGGGCTTAGTAATCATGAATCTTGTATAGCACAAAATCTAAGCTTTGCAGATAATAGTGATAATTACTCACTTGAACTGGAGTCTGAGAATATTTCAAAAACTAAGCTAAATGAAGTAAGTGCCTGTCCCACTAGCAAGAAGGACAATGTTAGAACAGAATTCAGTGAAGGTAATGATGTAAAGAAAGATGAAGATAGTAGAAAAGCTTCCCTTACTTTAAAGGATACTAATGGTGATGAATTTGAGTGTGATTGGGAATTTAGAGATTTTGATAAGGCTGAAAATGATGATAATGATGATGATGATGATGACGATGATGACTTGGACTTTGGTGACCTTCGGGAACAGGTGAGAAGTGGTAAATTTGGGATGAATGAGTCTGTAGATGCAGACGATGACTTTGGGGATTTCTATGATGGAACACATACAACCCCACAAGTACTTAATGAAGATGATGATCAAGAGTTTGGAGAGTTTGGCACAGCTGTGACAGAAGACGAAAATACAGACGAGTTCGGAGATTTTGCGCAGGTTGAACCTGATGACAGTTTTGGGAAATTTGCATCTTCAGAGGGTCAGGTATTTGAGAAGGGAGTGACAAACGAAAATGCTCTTCAAGACGACGAAGATGAGTTTGGTGATTTTACTAGTCAGCAGAATGTGGAAAACCAATCAGATATCAGAGTGCCATGGCATGGACATGCAACTTCTGCATCAGCTAAGGATAATCCAATTTTAAGAAAGGTAAGAGATATTGCTACAACTTATTGTTCAAACTGGGTTGTTAGTTGTTTTGGAGATATTTTATTTGCAGTTCCTGTGGGTATACAAACCATTGCCTTTTACTCAAGAGCATTCCATAGTGTAGGGCTGAATCAGTCATTGAAAGTTGGTAAAAAGGTGATTAATTGGAGGTATATTGATGATTTAGGGAAACCATTTACTAGCTTGACAGAGCAAGCACTTTTTGACTTCTGTGCTTGCAACCTCTTGTGAAATTTACTATAGGAATAGAATACACAGGTGATAATACAGTAACTTGTGCTGTTTTGAATAAAGTAATTCAGACAGCTATTTTTTAATACCCATAGCATTATTTCGTAAGTTGACTTCCTTCTATAGTCCATTTCAGTAATAAACTGATTTGAGTGACATATGTCTGATGTTTTATATTTAACAACAACTTTAAAAACCCAAGTGAATACTGTAATCCCATTCCACACTCTAGTAAAACAGACTTGGAAAGACATATTTGTTCTTACACAAATACAAACAAAAGCTTGCAAAGGTGAGCTGGATTGGCCATTCAAACTTTACTGACAAGGTAGTTAACTACCAACAGGCAGGGGTAAGCCTCACCCACTTGATGGTCTGCGCTCCACTTTGCTTTTGGCCATCGTCGCGTTAAGATGTCTTCAAGGAAACACTGCTCGACTGTTGCTATTCAAACTTTTGTTGAATAAACTGGAGAATCCATTTTTTGTGGTTGGGTTTTGACTGTGTGTTTTTATAGCACTTATTCAAACCTTCTTGCAAGGAATTGAGTTTGTTTTTCCTTGCCGATATGAATATTGTTGTCATCAGACACATAACAGCTTCTGGTAGTTGCACAGCTGTATCTTTCTCCAATAGACTTACTAATATTTTTACCTTTCAGGTAGTAGATTTAGCCACTTGGGAGTTCTGTGACAGGAAGTTTTACCTTATTTAAGGTAATCCTGCCGTCTTGGCTGTCCCTTGTATTCTTTGGAAGAATAGGCTATGTAGCCTTATTCCTCTGATCTCTGTGGCTTAATCTTTGTGATTCTTGACAACTCTGCAGACAGGGCAAATTTCAAAAGTGGTGGAAGGAGGATAGAGGCTCTCTCCTTCCCTTCTTCATCATCTGTGTTGTTCTTCCTGAACCCCACTTCTGCTCTGATTATGGCTGCGAGTCTAGAGTGGGGGTAGTCTGCCTTGTGTTAGAAGGCTTATTAAGCATTCTGTGTGCCTTTCCCTTCAGGGTAGGGTGAAAGTGTCTCGATCGCTGTTGGCAGTTGGTTCCTTGGGCAGGGCTAGCACTGAGTGCCATTTCCTTAGGCTTGAGGCTCTCTTCACCTCATCTCTCTGTAAGCTGTCAGGCTTGCTTCAAGTTGTTTTCTCTCTCTTCCTGAGAGAAAGGGGCACGTCACTTCTTGCAGCTCATTTGCGCCTCGTTTTCCGGATCTGTTCTGTAGTGGGTTAATGTGGCTTTTCCTTAGCAACATTCACTTCTGAGTGTGTTTACCCTTGCAGGCAACTCTTCTAGAAGTACAGTACACTCCGAAATCAAACCATCGGGTGGAAGGGGCCTTAAGCCTTCTAAGAGAATGTCACTGAATACAAACCATGTTCTCCAACCTTGGATTGTGCCATTGCCATTGTACTGTGGCCTTCCATGGTTTTGGGTTTGAGTTCCCTGGCTTAAGGGGACAATCAGGCATTTTTCTCTTCTTTGTTCACTTTCTTGTTCTTTCAAAAAGTGTGTAGGACAGGCTGATTAGAAAGTAAAAGTTGCTGGGTGGATTATCAGGAGAGTACCTTCTTAACACTTTCCTATCTGTATAATTACCATATCACTGAGCGTACCTGGGAGCGCTCGATAGTGCGAAAAAATAATTATTTCGGAAATTCAGCAAAAATAGAAATTTTATGCCAGCAATGTTCATTTTGCTGTCCTTTTTTTCTAAATGTTTATATTTTATGGTGGAATAGTCAGAATAAGAGTCCCAGCCCTCTAAATACGAAAAAATGTGAGTTAACAAAAAAAAAATTCTTTACTTATTTTTATATTTTCGTTCGTAACCCAAAAACTATGAAAGTCAGGCGAATGAATCATTTTTTATGAGAAAGCCAACAAAATTCCCTAAATATCAACATATAAAACAATGGAAAACGAATGTCCAGTTGGTAAAGAAATTGATAGAAAAGAGGGTGAGAAACAGAGCGCTCTGCCCGGCCTATGGTGAGAATTATCGCTAGAAAAAATATTGTTTGAAGAGCCCTATCTCGCTTATTTTTCTTAGAAATTACTTTGTAAATATACGAAAATGCAGAGGAAAAGTTGAAGAATAAAGGGAGAGTCAAGAAAAATGGCTTTGGTAATGGCAACAGTTTCATTTTGACGTTATAAGTTGATCAACGAAAAAAAAAGTTACCGTTGTCAACATTATTGTTCGTAGCTCAAAAACTATAACAGTTAGGCAAATGAATTATTTTTTATGAGAAAGCCAACAAAATTCTCTAAATATCGACATATAAAAGAATGAAAAACGAATAAGTCCAGTTGGTGAAAAATTGATAGAAAATAGGGTAAGAAACAGAGCGCGCTGCCCGGCATACGGTGAGAATTATCGCTAGAAATTTTTTTTTTTTGAAGAGCCCTAGCTCGGATATTTTTCATAGAAATTACTTTGTAAATATACAAAAATGTAGGGGAAAGGTTGAGGAATAAAGTGAGAGTCAAGAAAAATGGCTTTGGTAACGGCAACAGTTTCATTTTGACGTTATAAGCTGATCGAAACGAAAAAAAATGTTACCGTTGTCAACATTATCGTTCGTAGCTCAAAAGCTATAACAGTTAGGCGAATGAATTAATTTTTATGAGAAAGCCAACAAAATTCTCTAAATATCAATATATATAATAATGAAAAATGAGATTCAGAGCCCTGCCTAAAATCCAGACGTCTCTTATGTGATGCACTTAACGCGTTTTCCGCTAGTTTTACCTAAAAACTTTGTGAAAGCATGTTGGAAACTGTTCTGTATTGACGTCACTGTATGTAAACAACCACACGTGTTTACCCCAACTCGCACGCATGGTCTCTGACAGAAGTGTGGCCTGCCAGGCCTGCGTGGGTGGGATCAGCTGATGTCATTGTGAGAATTTTACTATGCCAGGGATTTGCGCATGCACAGTACAGGAACTAAAAAATTTATAGAAAAAGAGGGTACAAAACATAGTGTTTCCAATAATGTAATCCTACATTTTATAAAAAAAAATGTAAGATACGAGAGAGAAGCGTGGGTGGGATCAGCTGATTTCATTGTGAGAAATTTACTATGCCAGGGATTTGCGCATGCACAGTATAGGAACTGCTTGGCTGGCGTATTGATGCCCGAGTTACACAGTCCAAGGTATGCTTTAGCCTATGGAAACCACCAACTGTCCGAAAATAAAAAAAATTTACCCCTACCACACGTACAAAAAATTTCAGTAAATTTTACGTAAAATTACGTCAGTCAGGTAAGGCAGGGGGTAGGGTGATTTTGCGTAAAATTACGTCAATTGGATATGAAAGTGTTAACCTAATCTTTTCCTTCTTAGCTTTGTGTAATTTCTCAATCCACCCTTACTGCCCTCCCCCAGTTAATGTGGCAAGCCTGGCAGGGTTTTTTTTTTTTTCATTACAAGGTGCCCCAGCTCCACCTTGTTGAGCAGTTGCTTCCAGCACTTTTTCAATGACTTATGGTCAGCTTTGATTCCAGGTGTGGAGGGGAAGGAACTCCGGGAGACCTAGCAGTCTCTTGGCCTTCAAGGAGTTCCCTCGATGCAGTGCATTCTGTGTCACCTGCTGGCTTCTCGCACCCCTTCTGCTCCACCGGTGACTCACACCACAGCAACAGTGACTACGTCTGTCACCATGACAACTAACTATATCATGGTTATGAGTGTGACCACCCACCCTACGCTGACAACCCCTGCAGTTGTTGATAGGACGTCCCCTCATGCCCCTTCTGTATCATCCCTGTCTGCTCCTACTCCTCAGGAGTATGCTCTGGAATCTTCCTTCAACCTCGGGAAGCAGATCCTCCATGCCCTCTTGAAGAAGGCAAAGAAGAAGTTGAAGAAATCCAAGAGCCTCCTCCCCTCCCTCTTCCAAAGCCCACAAGCAGAGGAAGAAGGAGGTAGCTTCTCCCACCCAGAAGAAGTCCCTCACTGGGTCTTCCAAAGGGGTGTCTCTCTTCCCGAGAGATACAGGGATCTCATGCTGGCTCTCCCATGTCTTTGGACTCTGGGTGCATGGACCTCCAAGGAGGCAAAACCCAGCACTTGTGCTCAGGGCTCTGCTCCCAAAGCGTAGTGCTGGGCCTGCCTCTACTCGAGCCTTCTTGGATATTCAAGCAGAGGGAACTTGATTGGAAGCTTCAAGTATGTGGACCTCCAAGGAGGCGAGCGTGGCTCAAGCTACTCAGGTTTCTGTGAAACCTCGAGTCACCTCAGCCAGTAACGGAGTTAACACCACATTCTGGTTCAGGCATGTGAGAGAAGGTGGGGGTCTAAGCATGCAGGTGCTTCCCCTCCCTCTGCCACTACTTGCCCGAGTACAGGCAGTCCCTGGTTATCGGTGGGGGTTCTGTTTGAAAATCGCCGATTTTCGGTTATTGGCGCCTCTGTTAGGTATGTTTCGGCACTAATACCCAATTGTTGGCACTGATAAGCGCAAATAGGCAATTATTGGCGCCGAAAATTGCCAATTTTCGTCGCTGGACAAGCACTGTAAAACCAGATCGCCAATAACCGAGCCTGCCGATAACCAGGGACTGCCTGTACGCGGCCAGGGCCCAGCAAAGTTGTTGCAGACTCAAGGGTCTGGGCGCCTGGAGTTACTGTGAGGACTGTGCAAGCTCACACCCAAGAGTGGGCGCCCAGACTGCTCTCCCCGGGTCTGCTCCTGCTCGCATTCAAGGGAATGTGCTCGCTCACCTGTTGAAAGCCTTCGTGTACGTTCATGTGAGCCTCTGTCCTCTCCTCCAGCAGCCCACCTCCACTTTCTCTTGAGAGGAGGGGCTTTCCTAGACCCATGAAGCCGTTGCCACCGCAGGTTGGTGATTGCTCTCAGCCTGCCTCTCCTGCTGGAACCGTAGGTTCCGAAGGAACAGGTAAGTGTTTTCGCTCCCTCTCTCGTGTCCCCTTATCTTCCTGGGGCTATTTCAGGAATCGCAAGTTGGACAGAAGGGTTCGTGAGTGGGATGTCGCATCCCACCACAGCACTACCACAAAGGCTTTTGAGCTAGGCAAGGTTCTTGGACCTACCTGCTTATATGCCCAAGTGGTCGAGCAGGTAGCCGGGGGTTCTGGTGAGGGTCTCCCACCTGCCGGGAGAGTATCGAGGGAGGAGTACAGATTGGAAGGACTCGAGGGTCCTCTGACCCAAGACGCAGATTCTCCCGAGATACAGACGACCTTTTCAGAGATTGTCGTGTTGATTTGTCGACACAGCGGTCTCGGGGAAGGACCTTGGCTACACCTGTCGATTGCCCTTCTCACCTCGAAGTCTACTGGGTACCTAAGAAGGAACCCGGAGCTTCCGTAGGCTTGCCTTGGTTCTCACTTGCTGAGGGAGTTTTGGATCAAGTGAAATGCTTAGCTAAGCTATTTTCCCCGCCTGTGCCTTTCCAGAAGAAGTACTACGCATCGTCAACAGAGCCCCTGCCAACGAAACAGGTTGACCTTCGTTTGGTTCACTTAGCTCTGGGTCTCTTGGAGTAGAAGACATAGTCTTCATAAAACAGGAAGCAGCGAGCTTGGAAGCCACTGCCATGACAGCCTTCCAGACAGTCTCCTGGCTGGACCTGCAGTCTCCGTGTCTAAGTTTGCAGCCTTTGGGGGTTCCATCAACCCCACAGAGGACTCAACCTTCGGGAGGCTGTGCCAATCAAGTGGTAGGGCTGTCTCCTACCTGGCCCATCGGACGGCAAACCTATGGGCCATCTTGGTGTTGAAGACGAGTGACACTGTCCTCACTCGGATCACCAAGCGCATCAGCTTGGACTCGGCTTTGGCTCTTCGGAATGGATTATTGCTGGATTCTGCCTCTCTCTTCCCTTGAGAGGAGGTAGATGCTGCAGTGGACAAGCATAGTGTCGAGGATAACGACCGTCTTGTTCACTGGGTATTGTCAAAGGCCTCCTGGTCTGAGCATCACTATGGCCCGACCTTCAGGTCCTGCTAGCAGTTCCTCAGGCCCTAAGAAGTCCCAGGCATTGAAGGGCGCTCAAGGAACCACCCAGCTTTCTTCTGCCCCAGCCAAGAAGGGTGCTCAGCCACACCCCTTTCCACCCCCTTTCCAGTCAAGGGAAGGAAGGCAAGGAAAAGAAGGGAGGAAAACGCTAGGGTCGGCGCTCCCCTCCACAGGCTGTCATGTGGGGCAATGCCTGTTCAGCCATTGGGCAACATGGCAGCGACATGGAGCCAAGACCTGTGTAGTGGATGTCCTTCGGGAGGGCTATCTACTTCTCTTTGAGTCTCTACCATCCCTCACCAACACTGGTCCATCTCCAATCATACGTGCTCGGCTCGCCAAGGGATCTCGCACTCTGGGAGGAGATTACAGCGATGCTGAGAAAAGCCCTGTAGGAGTCATGATGGATCGGTCCCCAGGCTTTTACAGCCAAATTTTTCTCATGGAGAAAGAAATGAGGGGGTGGGTGGAGGCCAGTCATCGATCTCTCTCCCTTGAATCGGTTCGTTCGCCAGACTCAGTTCAAGATGGAAACAGCCTGTTCATTGCTCACTTTCATCAGGGAGAACGACTTCATGCTTATGATGGACCTGAAGGATGTGTATTTTTAAATACCCATACTGTACATCAGTCCTCTTGCAAGTACCTTCACCTTGTCCTCAGGGCACTTTGTTTCGGACTCACGACTGCTCCTCAGGTGTTCACGTGAGTGCTCAGCCTTGTGTCAGCTTGGGCTCATTCGCATGGGATACGTTTGTTGAGGTATCTTGACGATTGGCTAGTCTTGACAAAGTCTCATTTGCAGTTGCTCCAAGACAGGGATCGCCTTCTTGAGTTATGCTGTGACCTGGAGGGATCACCTTCTTGAGTTATGCTGCAGCCTGGTAAATCTCGAGAAGTCCAATCTCATACCCAAGCAGAGGATAAAGTACCAGGACATGCTGATAGATACGGCAGCAACAAGAATCTTCCCCTCGGACTCTCATATCAGCAGGTTCAGGAAGGCAGCAAATGTTCCTATCCCGGCAGGAACAACCAGCTCGGCAGTAGCAGGTCATTCTAGGTCACCTGTCATCCTTGGAGAATCTGGTCCCTCGTGGACGGCTTGACCTTCGTTCTCTCCAGTGGAGAATGAAGGAGTTCTGGTCTCCGGCATGGGATCTTCCATCTTTCCCATCCCTCTCTCAGAGAGGGTGAGACAGGACTTAGCCTGGTGGCTGGACAACAGGAACCTTGTAATAGGGGTGTGTCTGTACACTTCACTTACTGAGATGCTTCTGTTCTCAGACGCTTCGACTGAGGGATGGGGCGCACACCTGGAGGAGTTGCTAATGTCAGGTGTGGGACCGAGACAACAAGCACCTTCACATCAGTATCCTGGAGCTTAAGGCTGCCTTTCTAGCCCTTCATGTGTTTCAGGATTGAGTGATGGGACACTCGGTGGTGTTGATGAGCGACAACACCACTGTAGTGGCATATGTCAACAAACAAGGAGGCTTAGTGTCTCTGCCGCTGCACCAGTTGACGGTGCAGTGCACAAATGGGCGGTAGCACACTTGGTGGAGCTGTCAGCCAGATACATTCCAGGCAAGAGGAGTGTGGTGGCAGACAAGCTCAGTTGCCAGGGTCAAGTGTTAGGGACAGAGTGGTCCCTTCACATGGACATCGTAGAAAGACTATTCAATCTTTGGGGTTGTCCATCAATCTATCTGTTTGCCACTCACAGCACATCAGAAGGCTCCAGATGTTTTGTTCAATTGTCCCAGACCCATGGGCTGCAGCAGAGGACACCTTCCAATACCCATGGGACAACCTGGATGCCTACACCTTCCCACTGTTCTGTCTGCTTCGCTTGGTGATCAACAAGGTGAAGATTACCAAGAACCCCAGAATGACCATGGTGGCTCCAAAGTGGCCACATGCTGCTTGGTATCCGGACCTGCTAGCTCTACTCTTTGAGGCACCGAGAGAGATTCCCCCCTGGCACAACTTGCTGCGTCAGCAGCTCATAGAATAGTCCCACTAGTCCGTGGAATCGCTTGCACTTCATGGTTGGAGACTATCCAGCATGTCTTGCAATCAAGGGCTTTTCTCGCCGCACAGCAACAGATTTGTCTGGATACCTGCAACAATCCTCTGCTGCAGTCTACCAGGGGAGATGGGTTGTCTTTTGTGGTTGGTGTTGTGGACAGGGTCTCTCTCTGGTCAGAGCTGCTATTCAGCAGGTAGTGGATTTCCTCGTCTTCCTTCACCGAGAGAGGCTCCTCTCCATCTCAGCTGTTAAGGGCTATAGGGCCGCCCTTGGCCTAGTCCTATGCCTAAGGGGTGTGGATATCTCCTCCTTGCTGGAGATTTCTTTGCTGATGAGCTTCGAAAGGTTTTGCCCTCCCAGGGAACCCAGGCCCCCTGCGGGGGATGTGACTCATACTCAGGAGCCTGACTCATGCACTGTACAAGTCCTTATGAGAGTCATCAGACAGGGATCTGACCCTCAAGACCGTTTTCTTGTTTGCCCTGGCATAGCAAAGAAAGTAGGCGACTTATACAAACTTTCCTTCGATGTGAAACACTCGAAGGGATGGGGATCGGTTACGCTCGATTTCGTCCCAGATTTCGTAGCGAAGACTCAGAATCCATCGGTCCCTGAAGGCAGATTCTAGTCCTTTATGATCTCTTCCTTAGAGGACTCTGTTGGTAATGATCCAGATGAGATAGCCCACAAGTCCCGGGACACATTTCCTTGGGTCCTGTAGTGGCTGCTCAACAAGTTGTGTAGCTTACCTAACTCTAAGAGGACAGGTAGCATCTCGCCTAAGGTGTACGGCTGCGGAAGAGAGAGAGAGAGTGTGTGTGTGTGTGTGTGTGTGTGTGTGTGTGTGTGTGTGTGAGACTGGTCCTCCTACCCTCCGTCTTTCCTTCAACCTTACCCTCCCCTGCAGGCAAAGGGTAGGTTATTGAGCCGTCACGAAGCTGGAACAGGCGTCAATGCAGGTGAGTTTCTGTAACTTGAGTATCTATTCTATGATCTAGATAGATGTTTAGAAGCAAACCCTTCCCTCTCATTAGCAAGGGGAGAGAGGAACAGACATTGTTAACCCATTGCTTATACATGGCCCTGACACAAAGATTCAACCTAGCCTCTTTCTTGAATGATGCTGCTTTTATACCCATCTATTCAAGAAAGTGCCCAGAAGTCTGACAATTGAACATACAGTTCCTATACTCCGTTCAGTATGTCAGAGGCATGGTCCTCTTCCTTGATCTCTCGATCAGGAAGAAGTCATAGTTGTGGTGAACTACCAGTCAGTTCAGGGACTTACTCAGCTTCCTCCCACCAAGAAGTGAGTCTTCCTATATAAAGACTGAAAGGTTTTTATATTGTGTAGGAACAAATTATGAATTTAAAAGTACAGTGACCCCTCGTTTATCGTGGGAGATAGGTTCCAAGACCGGCCGCGATAATTGAAATTCCGTGAAGTACGAACAGCATATTTATTTATTTAATGTGTACAGGTACAGTATTTGGACTTTTACTCTTAACAACCCACCCTTTACTCTATTAATAACAGGGACAACTGTTAAGCAATATGACTTCAGTAGGTAAGTTTACAGTACCATATAACAGGGGCTAATTTGCTGTGGTAAAGTAGCTATAGTATATGACGTGATCGGCAAGCTTTAAATTTTAAAGAATACAGTATACATACAGTAATAATATATACAGTAATACAATACAGTATCATGTTACTGTACTGTATTACATGTAATACAGTACAGTAACACTTAAGATTAAAAAAAAAATAAAGATTGTTGCTGTACTCACCACAAAAGAAGTTGAAGTAAAACTTGAATGAAGATGGTTATGAATTTGCTGCGCAGTAAAAATGATAACGATGAAGGTGATGATGACTTTTACTGCTCAGTCAATGATTGTATTTTACATCTCTTCAGACGGCGGTGCCATTTCCTGGGGCACCTCTTCCACTTCTTCCACGGTTTCCGAAAGTGTGACCGTAGTAGCAGCAGCAGGAACTGGCTCTTTTTTTGCGAGGCTGCAAAAACATTGTGATTGTTAGTTGCTGCCATTGCTTCTTTTTCCAGTCGAATAGCATCTTGTAGGGGTCCATGACGTCATCGACCATGTTGCAGAATTGAACTGATCGAACCGTATCGTCGTCCCATTCCTGCAACTGCTCTTGCAGTTCCTTAGCCAGGTTGCAGAGCCCGGCGAGCCGTTCCAAAGTCAAGCCAGTTTGGGAGACAACTTCTGTTTCTTGCTGCGCTGCTGCTGCTTCTTCTTCGCTTGCCGACTTCATCAACTCTTCGAGGTCTTCATCAGTTAGCGACTGGGAGTGGCAGTCTAGAAGTTTGTCGATGTCGCCCGTGGTCATGTCTGCAAAACCCTCACCTCCAAGGATTGCAGCCAACTGCACAGCTTTCTGTACTGCCGAGTGTTGGATTTCGGCAGGTGTAAATCCTTTGTCGTCGTAAACAACCTCAGGCCACTTCTTCCAGCTGGCGTTAATGGTGGTAGGCTTCATTTCTTCCAATGCCTTGTGGATATTTTGGAGGCACGTAGCAATTGTGTACTGCTGCCAGTATGCCTTCAAGTTGAAATCGTCGTCTTCTTGGGCAGCATCCACGGAAGCAACCAGGTTCACCAGGGCATTCCTCATGTATAGGGCCTTGAATGCCCTAATAACTTCCTGGTCCATTGGCTGAATAAGTGATGTCGTGTTGGGCAGTAGGAACTCATCCTGAACCCCCGAATATGACAGATCAGTAGCATGGCCACCAGCATTATCCATAATGAGAAGGACTTTGAATGGCATGCCCTTTTCTGCTAGATACACCTTCATTTGTGGAATAAAACACTGGTGGAACCAGTTAGAGGTCAGCATCTTCGTTATCCAGGCCTTTGGATTGTGCATCCAATGTACGGGTAGCAGATTCTCGTTTTTGTTTTTTAAAGCCCTTGGGTTTTTAGACTTGTAAATAAGTCCTGGCTTTAATAAAAATCCTGCAGCATTGCCACACATCACGCAGGTCACACGATCCTTCTATGCTTTAAAGCCAGAGGCTTTTGCTTCCTCCTTGAACAGGAAAGTTCGCAAGGGCATTCTTTTCCAAAACAAGCCCGTCTCGTCCATATTAAAAACTTGTTCGGGCTGATATTCACCTTCAGAGATAATCTTCTTGAAGGTTTCATTGACGTATGTTTTAGCAGCGACCGTGTCAGCCGAAGCAGCCTCGCCATGCAAGGAAGCGCTTTTTAGGCCATAGCGTTTCTGAAACTTTGCAAACCACCCTTTGCTAGCAGAAAATTGCAGTTTCTTATGGTGAATGACTGGACGTCTCTGGTTGCGGATCATCTACGTCTTCTTCATCTTCTGCTTCTTTACGCTCGCCACTGTCATCCTCTGGTTTTTTGTACATGCCTAGGGGTCGATGAGAGATCAAGGACTCTATGAAGGGGTCAGTAGTTTAAAAAGTTTGGGTACCCCTGATCTAAACCCAAAGACTGTCTTTTCATTCGCCCTGACATCGTTGTAGGTTATGCGAGTCATCTGGGCTCTCGTATCGGTGGCACTCATTAGGTTGGAGTTCTGTCGGTTCTGGATTGTTCCAAATTTCATTGAGACACTGAACTGTCAGTCGTGTAAGTTCGGGTCTTTTCAGCCACCTCCCTACTGGACTTTGAGTAGTGACGTGACAAATACTACTGTGTCTGTTTTGATATCTGAAGAGATCACAACATCTCAGTCTTGAATGTTAATATTTCTTCACTTAGTTCTAATTGAGTTAAGGAAGTGGTGTTCAAAAACACTAGGTCTTTCTAGCTCTGTAAGTTGACCCACGGTCATGTGACTCACCCAGTGTGAAGGGTGAGTATGTGACCTGTAGGAGAGCTCATGATGGTTGGGGCATCACCCTATCCTTCTCACTCGGAACTGTCGTCTTATTAGGTATTTCATGCTAATAGGTGATTGTTTGTTAGCACCTGCAAGCTTGTTTTACCTGTGGAATGTTGCCCATTGGGAGAGGGACTGACTATGAGCAAATCCGTAGTTGGTTATTCTTAGCTTTATAGACTCCAACACTGTGGGTTCATCCAAACGTTTTCAATTCAAGGATATTACATTCCTTTAATTTGAAATACCCAGAAGTCTTGCGATTAAACATCTCTCTTGTTCAGTAGATCAGAGGTGTGGTCTCCTTCTTTTGCTCTTTCATGACCAGAAGAGAGTACCCAGGTGAGCTGAACTATCAATCGGTTCTGAGGTTTACTCAGAATCCTCCCTTCAAAAGTAAGTTTCCCGTATATAAAGACTGAGGGTTTGTATTTGTGTAGGAAAAAATGACAAATTTTTTTTAAGTAATGTGTATTTTTCCTGAGATACAAACCTGAGGTCTTTACATAAAGGGCCCACCTCTTACCACCCCTCATTTTCTTACAGGGGCCAAAAGGTAAACTGCGTAGAATTGAATGTGCACCAACTTAGTGGGCAGTGCTTCCACCCCTACTATCAGTAGCTATTACTATGAGTAGCTATCACTTTGCAAAAGTTTAACAGCTGGATTTCTAGTTCTCTGAAAGTTAATCTCATATGCAAAGACCTCAGGTCTTTATGGTAGGAAAAATACAAATTACTTAAAAAATTTATTTTTTCTAACATACAAACCTGAAGTTCTTTACATGAATGGCCCACCTCAGCCATCCCTCTAATCTGTCACCTGGGCTGAAAGGCGGAGTGGAGTGCAGACTGTCAGGTAGGCGGGGTTCCCCCTGCCTGGTGGTAGTTAATTATCTCATCAGTAATGTTTTAATGGCCAATCCAGCTTGCATTCACAAGCTTATCATAATAGAAAGAACCTCTGTTTGTATATTAGGAAGAATACTAATTACTTTAAAATTTATTTTATTTACTAGACAAATTCTTCCATATGATCTTTTTAAAAATCCTAATTTTAACCACCAAATGTATTTCATTGTGGTACTGCAAGGTAATGTTTCCCAAAATCTTTACTCTATGACTAGATAATGAAAGTCTCATGGTAGTCTGCAAAACTATTAGAACTAATTCTTCAGAAGCAGAGAATTGGCTATAAACTGGGTAACTTGAAAAAAATTGAAAATCTCTTTAATCAGTGCTCAGTCAGAGATGACAAAACTTCTAAGATTGTTAATTCGACAATATCTATCAAAACATTGAAACGAATACACAGCCGCTATTCAGCAAAATGTAAGAAAGAAGTCAGTAAAGGATAAATAATTCACAGAAACTGTACGTCACGCTGAACACGTAACACAACAGTTAAGAGGTCTGGCCAAAATTATTTAAAATTTGTTAGATCAAAGACAGGACCTCTGTAACATGCCCTAAAGTGTAATGGCCAAAGAGTTTGTGATCCTTACGCAATTTAAGTTGTCAGTAAAGCCCCTGTATTCGCGTTCTCACGATTCGTGGACTCGGCTATATGCGGGATTTTTTGTGGAACCTATCTAAAAATTATTTGCGGGAAAACGCCCATTTGCAGGTTTTTCTGTGGAACATATCTATAAAAATATTCGCGGGGAACCTGTCTATTCGTGGATGCAGATTTTTTTTCTTTTTCATAAAGCAATGCTGTATTCTGTATTCTGTATTTTTATGTTTATTGTATAATAACATTAAATAATAATGTACAGTAATAATAATACTACAGTACGTAATGGTAATAAAATAATAATAGTATCGTAATATTAAATATTAAGATTAAATTAAATATGTAATACTACACTGGGTACCTGTAATAATAATAAATAATAAGATTACAGTAAATCATACGGGTAACCACCGCTGATAAATGTTGATTATAGATGATGATGATGAATTGGCTGTTCAGTACATTGAGTGATGATGAAGATATGACTTCACAGCAAAGTAGAGGAGTTACATCTCCTCTGAGGGCGCCTCTTCACCTTCTTCAGGAGGCGCTTCATCAGGAGTTTCAGGAGGGGCCATCATGTTAAGGTATTTGAACATGGCAACGAAGGTGGTGTGGCAGGGTTGCATGATCTCATTAATGGTATTGGAAATATTTGTGGCCCTTTCTTCATTATTATCCAGTGCCTTTATCATTGTCTGCAGCTGCCTGACTGACTTAATAAATTTGTACAGACTGTGAAATTGTTCATTATCCTGGTCCATTTGTGGGATAGTAAAGAGGGCAGCGAGTTCTCCAAGAATGACCTCCTCAAGTATTTTACCTTGTTCATACTTGTGCTCAATGCTGGTGACCCATAGTAAAATTACTGATGCACTCGTAGGTAGCCAGGTAATGTGAGTCTACGACAGACGGCCACAAATACACAGTGACACTTGAAGGTGACGGTTCTTGGCATAAGATGAAAACCTCTAATTAAACCCTGTAGATTCTGGCAGAATACTGGAATATTCTTAATTCTGTACCTGCAATAAATCATTTCTTGAAACATCTCGGGCACTTTCTTTTAAGACATACTTACTACATTAAATCATCAGCATATCATAACTGGCTATTGTGTTTGTGCACACCAGAAAAATACATAAACAGTAAAGATTCGACTTAACAGTGGAGTCTGTCTGCTCCATCCTGCACTACAGTACACTGCACTTCATATCCCTACAAAATCCTCAGGGTTTTCAATACTTAATACTCGTGCAACTCTTGGATGTGATGGTAGTCCAAGCAGACCAGGCATTACTTACTTCATTTTGGGTTTCAGACTTAGTCCTTCTCCAGTCTTTATTATGGTATCCTTTCAAGAGTTTGACTTGAAAGGTTATTCACCAGTATGACGTACATAATTGGTCAGCGTCTCGTTGCCTGGGTCACAGGTTGGATTGACAGTTATGAATTCCCTTATTTTACAGCCGTCATGATTCTTAAGAATACAACTTCATTTTCACCCAGAGCTACAGGTCCAGTTGCTAATCTCTTGATAGGAACATATTGTGGACGTAGGTCTCTGCTGCCCAGTTCTGTTGTATCCAGAAGATATAAATTTTTGTAAATCAAAATTTATTTTTTTCATACAAACAGAATACAGTACAGGCAGTTCCTGGTTGTCAGCGGCCTCGGTTATTGGCGATCCGGTTTTATGGCGCTTGTCTAGCGATGATGATAACTGGATTTTTGGCACTGATATGCGTCAATCCATGGTTATCGGCACCGATCCCATTTTCAATTATCAGCGATTTTTGGATATCATCACGCTGTCAGAAATGGAACCCTCACATTAACCGGGTACTTCCTTCACTGTTCAGGTCCCATCTTGCCAGTTTTCACAGATTTCAGTCCAAATTCTTATGAGGTGAAAGGTAGTTAACTGTTGGTGATTCAGGAATCTCGAGGCTTTTGTGTAGGGTTATTGCTATTCCTCTTTTGTCTCTAAACTATAAATGGAAGTGCGTAGCATAATTAATGGATTTGTATGAAAAAATCTTTTTAAAGAATTTGATTTGTATATTTCTTTTTACTTTATAAATTGATGACAGTGTCAAGTGTGATGTGGAATGATATGGTACAGTATTTGTTTCATTATCAGTGAGTAACATTTACCAAGTTTGTATGTATTTGTTGTAATTTCTCTCTCCGTCACTCTTTCTTTTTCTCTCAAAACTACTTTTATGCCTTGGGTGACTTTAAGTATTTAGTTGGTGTTGCTTTGAGATAGGTATTAAGATAAATGATTTACTGTGTTTGCCTACTTTCTCCTTACAGCTTGAGAGCCTAATGTTGAAATGGATTCCAAGAGAACCTCTGGCAAGCGCTTCTGAAAACCAGGAGAACCGAATTGTGCCCACGCTTTTCCAGTCAGTTGAAGACGATGCCTTTGTGTGGCGTCAACTTGAAAACTTGGAGGCAAGCGCCGCTCTCACCTTGTCCTGGGGTAATACTCAGGCACAGACACTCTACCTCTCATCCGTCAATGTCGATGCTCGCAACATTGTGAGTAAAACTGCAATGATAACGGTAAACGGCACCTTTTCAGTAGTAGTGCACTAACAGTACTAACTCAGATGCAGCTTGGGGCTATGGTAAAGGGAGTCCCTTTCGATTTATTTGGTGAATGGGCTGTAGCCAGTCTCAAAAACTGGTCGTGCTCCAAAACTGATGGATTTTCTAAACCTGTTAACTTCTGACTGATTTTTACACTGGTATTCATAGTGTACTCTGGGTAACTGCTCTTCTCTGTTCTCACTTTGGTGGTAGGATGTATGGTACAACAGTAGCAAAACTATTTAATGTGTAGTCTTCATTGTGGTAGCACAAATGTGCTCTCTCTCGTAACCAGTATGGTTAAGCACTGTAATATATTCTACCGTACACGCACTGTTCTTGAATAATGCAAGATGGATGAAGTGATGCTAGAATGCTTGAACAATGCACTTTACCTTATTAAGCTGTTTATTTGACATCATCACCTTCTCATGATTCTTAAATGGAAAAATAAAGTCTGCAGTAGCATGTATGTATATTGCTCTGTGCAGGAAGCTTTCACCAACTTGATCAGGTGGCCTCTTCAGCCTGAAGAAGCCAACTGATCAAGTTGGTGAAAGCTTCCTGTATATAGCAATATACATACATACTACTGCAGACTTTATTTTTCCGAAGATGTTTATATTTGAATATGCCGTTATTGTAAGAAAAAACTTAGGGTCACAGTTATGTTTGATACATTTTCAGTCAATAATAAGTATTGTGGAAATTTATATAGAAAAGTAGGGACTGCAACTTTTAGGTTTAAAGAAGTGGAAGAATATAAAGGAAAGATACTTTCTTTAGTATCATCATGAAGGACAGATACTTCCTTTTCCATCATTATTGTGGTGAATTGAAAATTTGAGCAATGTTTATCATTATTACTATACAGTAATCCCCTCATCCAGATTATGATGATGATAAGTAATTAATAAAGTTTTCAAGGTAGTGGCAGATAACTTGCAACTGATGATGATTCTCAAGATTTTTTTTGTAGCTTTATAACCTCCCTTTGAGAGATTCAGAAATATACCCCTTGGCAAGTAAAGTTAATGTGAAGCATAGAAATCTTTGTAAGTTGAGTATATTCACGTACTGTGGTACAGGTAACACTACATCACAATAGAGTTGCCGCTTAAGTGGGTGTAAAGGTGTGATTTCTCAAGTTGCAGACATTGCATTCACCTATTCCACGTAAATATATTTTTTGGCCTTGGATAAAACTTAAAGCTTAAAGGCATTTTCAGTGTTGTTGCTTTTGTTAAAAATTAAAATGAGAAATAAAATTGGCTTAATCCTTTTATACATGTTTATGTCGAGCAACTGCAAATGTTAAAAAGCCACAAAAATACTATGAATAAAGAAGTGACAAATCAAGTGAAAACAAATATTAAACTAGATAAAATAATGTACTGTAAAAAGATTTATTGCATAAAATAATGATTTATTGCATAAAATAATGTAAAAGTTTAAAAATGTTAAAAATATTGTTGTAATTACATGACATTCGGCTACAGTCTGCACTGTACTGTTGTTTGTAAGTAGCTCCAGTGTTTGGTCACCAGCCGTAAAATTCAGAAATCAATAAAAGAGTGCCAAATCATATAAAAACAAATTGAAATAAACAGTACTCCAAAATCAGAAGCTTTCTTACCTGGGAGTGCTACTGGACACCAAGAATTGGTAGGCTTCTCCGAAGGAGAAGTGTGTGTAGACAGTTTTCTGTTAATAATAGAAGAATTTCTCTCCCTTGCTCCCTTGCTATCCTAGAAGTGGCTTTCTCTCTTTGGACACAAAGTATCATTAGAGAAGATCTTACCAGGTGATACCAGATCTGATACCAGCTGGCATCAGAATGAGAATGAGACCGATTCCGTTCTTTCTCAGGAGTCACTGGGACTGGAAAATTCAACTGGACTCCATTCAGATTTAGGTCTCAAGGGAATTAGAGTATCCCTGAGATGTTGGAGTCATTGGGTTTGTCTATTTCAAGGCGTCTTTTTCGTGTTGAAGACCCCAGACCTCACATTGTATTCATATGCATTGTCAGAGTGACGGGGAGTGGTTGCACCTGGCAGACACATAGCAAGGTTTTTTCTGCAAAGGATCGAGAGCTCCACATAAATCAGTTGGAAATATTGGCAGTGTGAAGCACCCTTCTAGCTTTGGAGGATTAGTACAGGGCAAGGAGGTAGCATTCTTTTCAGACAATACAACAGGTATGGCTTGTTTTATTAATATATCACTTGAACAGAGGAGAGGAATGTTCTTCTGTTGCCCCAATTTGTGCCAGGGAAAAAGAAAATTGTAGTGGACCAACCAAGTTAGCTGATCAGGTTATATAGACAGTGTGGAATCTGCATCCACAAGTATACAAAGACCTTTGGAAGCTGTGGGCCATCCCCTTATGGACCTTCTTGCCACCAGGTTCAACACTCATCTGATGGTGTGCTGCTCACAGGTTCAGGATCCTCAAACTTGGGCTGCCTACACAATTCTGTTAGATTGGTTTTATCTAGACCTCTGTGCTTTTCCCCCTTTTCTATGATGCAAAGGGTTTAGGCAAAATTCCTTAAGCTATGAATTCACACATAACTTTGGTAACAACTTGTGGGGTTGCAGATGGTGGTTCCCAAACCTTCAGCCTCTTAGTAGACTTCCTATGGCCCCTTCCACCAAGAAAGGATCTAAAACAACCAGGATGCATGAGATTTTCCCAGAACCTCCCCATGCATCAGCTGACTGCTTGGAGACTCAGCTGTTGTACAAGCAATGGTCTTTGTAGAAAAAGCAGGTCAGTCATTAACTCGAGAAGAGAGCCAAAAAATGCCCTGTACCAAAGACAATGGTCTTTCTATAGAGCTTGGTAATCCTCCAGAGGGATTTCCTGCACCCTTACCTCTATAAATAACTTGTTTAAATTGTTGATAGACCACACCAAGGGTTATTCATTCTGCCATTAAGGGGCATCTGTTCTGTATTTAGGCTTACTGGTTTAGATTTTTCATCCAAATTGGACATTAAGGAGGCCATCCACGACTTCCAAATCAATATTCCTGAATCTCCAATTTGACCCTGTTTTGGAACTTGGGTATGGCGCTAAATTATTTAAGTAATGCCCCCGTTTAAACCCTTGAGGGCAGCCTTCCTGGTCTCCCTGAGGACTTTGATAGTCAAGACTATTTTTGATAGCCTTGGCTTTGGTGAAAAGCCAGTGAGCTCTAGGCTTTCTCATGCTCAATGGGCTTGACTCTTCAAAGAGCAATCCTTTCTGTTATGCCCTCATCAGGGCAAATGATGACTTTTAACTCACATGCACTGATTGTTCTTTTGACATCCCTAGTCTATCCTGTCTGATGCCACAGGGGGAAGAAGCTTTCTTATGTTCAGTCAGACTCTGCAGAGGTATTTGGAAAGGGCTGGGGACATCAGATGAAATGTCAGAAAGTTATTTTGCAGTCCTAGAAAACAAAGAATGCCATGGCTTTTCTGTTTAAAGCCCTCTCCAAGGAGGCACACTCTTAGCTAGATTCTCTTTATCTCTCCTGAAAGTAAGTTCCTTGGTGTGAGAGTGTTAGCAGCCACTTTCAGTTTTCTCAAGTGCGGCTCAGTGGAGATGTAACTCTGTATTTGCCTTGCGTTATTTTTGTGGTGTAGAGATTCAGTATGAATCAGAGCACTTTTGCACATGATTGCGACAGGGGAACTCATATCTTGGGGGGGTTATTTGTGTGTGCATTATCCTACCTCCTATTCCAGTGTGGGAGTTAACTATCACAATACAGAGGTAAGATTTATTCCTAAAACGAAAATTTTAATAACATTTATTTTTTAAATACTTATATTATTATTTACCACTCTTCTCACTCAAGTGGATGGAGAAAAAACTGAAAACACCCGAAATGGATAGGTCAACAGATGGTGGGGAGTAGAGCCATCAAAACAGAGGGGGGGTTATGTAAAAAGAATAGATTTCAATAGGAAAATGTTCATCATTAAAGATCAAAAATCTGAAATCAGTGGGTTTGGAAATATTTGCCTGATGATATGGTAGTGATTATTGATGATTAAGGTTACTCTGAAACATCTAACTTAGCCTTGATTACTGTATTTTTAAAACAGTATTATTGCTGCCAAATTTTAGCTTTACAGAAGACATTTGACTGACCTGTTTTGGGTTTATTCATCCATAAAAATTCAATTTTCTTATTACCAAAACAAGTATAAGGGCTTTACTTGTCAGAGCATGGAAGAACAAGTCACAGAATGGTTAAAATATTTTTATTTATTGCATTCAAAACTGATATTTGAGAAAATTACACTTGAAGAAATTGTGTACAGTAGCAATAATTAGTATGCAGGAGTCATAAAGTTAGTTAAAATTTCAATATTGAATTCATAGTAGAAACTGGCACATTTTTTATACAGTAGATTGACAGATTTCTTGTAAATGTAACTTGACTGTAGATATGTAAGTTATTTTGTAGTTTGAGTGACAAAATTGCATTAAAGTTTAATGGAATGCTAGGCTAGCTATTTTACCCAGGTGCCTATGAATATCAGGATCCCTGTTATTTGTGGTTTTCCTATTCAGTCTTGTCAAATTACCTTGATTGAAGACAACTTGTACTGGATTCTGTGAATGTCCATGCAGTTCTTGCATTTTACTAATGAAGAATTCACTCTTCCTCATTTGCAGAGCTCTGTTTTTTTAGTCTTTGATTTACACTGCTAATTAAGAAGGCTGTTTCAAGTAATGTTAGTTTAGCTAGATGCTTTCTGCTTGCTAACCACATCAGCAATCTGTATATGAATATGCCGCAGCCACCTTACCCACACATGCCCATTCTTCATGGTTTTTAGTTGTTTAATCATCTTTCCCCCTTACAGTTGAGTGAATTTTTTTCGTTAGGGAAAGAGAAAGGTTTTTGAGATGCCTCCAGTTTGATAATGCATTGGATTTGTGCTGTATATCTGGTAATTAGTTTATTTGAAATTTGACAATTTGTATTACTTGTCTTTGGAAATTCAGCATATTCTGAGAGCTAGTGATGGTATGTTGACTGTAAGTTCTTCATTTCTCTCTGTCAGCATTGGTTGTTGTGTAGGCACAACTAACAGATGGTTGAATCCTGGAGTAAATTTCAAGATTCCATAGATTCAGTATAATGAAGTACAGTAATATTAGTATGTTTCATGAAACTAAAAATAATAGAATCTGTGTATTTTGCCAAATTGTTCAATAAAATTTTGATGTTTTTAGCTGTATGTTGTTAAACATTTTTTGCTTTGTAGGAACGCTATATGTTGCTTGCATTTGGTTTGATTATTAAATAACATATGCATCTGTGTGCATTAATTTTCTTGTGTACTTTATTTCAAATAAGTTATCCAGACTTTCACTTTTTTTTTTTTAAACAAATACTATAGTATTGAAATGGACAATATTTAACACTGCAGTCATATTTTTTTTCTGATTTGATTTTGTAAATGGGCATTATCTGGCTTAGCATATGCCCAGATTCTTGGTGAACTTATCTGTACTTTCCAACAGCTCTTTGGACAGAAATGGAGTTCATCAGTCCCACTGTTTGCACAAACTCTGAGCTTTTCTCCGCTCACTCCGGCTAAGCCGACAGAAAATGGCTGCACACTGGAAGGTGGGAATAGAGGCTCAGTATCTCCTCCAATATTGTCCTCTGGCATTAGCCCCAAGTTCAGTGCAGGCTTTCGCAAAGACGAAAATGAAGTTGAAATTACGTCAGATAATGAAAACGCCCCGGAGGTTTGTACCATAGCTTTATTAGCATTTAAACAACCCTTCGGGAGGTATCGTGGAACCGTAGAGATGAATGTGACTCTTTGTAAAGTTATTTTTGAGATTTTAAATTTTCCATATTTTTTGTTTGTAGCTTGTTTGAAGGAGAGAGTTTTGGGGGGTGTTTTGGTTTTCTTTGTGTTGTTTAGACATATATGTTGGTTGCCCTTGAGTGTTGCTGTATCCAAGGTTTCTGTGTGTTTCATTTATATTGGATGCAGTTATGGAGCACCTTATTTTTCTTTCATTTGCAGTTGGTCGCTTTTCCTTGTGAGTGTAATTCCCCTTAGTACTACTCTGCTTGAAAAGTAATGCTTTTTTTTATCATTTTACTTGGTGATGTCTGTCTGACCTGTGTATTGTAACTTAGTACAGTACAGTATAGTGTTGAATGATATGTAGATTACATGAAATGACTGCCACCCTTGGTAATTCAGATTAAGTACAACCTCTCTTGTTATTCATTTTGATTTATTTGTAACAACATGAATTTTTAATCTTTTGCAATAATTTCAGAATTTATTTAATGATTAGTCGTCCGGAATTTTTATGAAATCTTCATTTACCTGCTTGGCAAGCTGTCTTTCAGGGCTGTGTGTTGTTTCTGGGTTTTGAATAGCTATTGAAAACTTTCAGACATTCAATTCAGAATCATTTAACCATGCTCATTATGACTTTTGCTGGTTTTCCAGTTATGGTCCTCCAACTTTTGGCACTCATCACTGGTTTTACTGCTTCAGGATTTCTTTTTTTTTTTCACTGGGAAAAACATGCTTATTACATCTGTAGTCTGTTTACATGTAATGGTGAATAGTTAAAATCATTACAGAATACAGGGATTTTAAAATTGACATCGGAATCAAATGGATTATTTCCGAAGAAAATAAGGGAAATATGGTGTGTTTATCCCTTTAGAAGTTGATGGCAAACCAAATTAAATTTTAATGGAAACTCGCATTGGTCAGAAAGTGCACAGCAAAAGAGAAAAAAAGTACAACAAATTAGCTCGAAAAACTTGCAAACAGGTCAAGATAGTCAGCATATCAAATTAATATACAAAACCCAGAGGGTGTATTTTCATATGTCATATCAAATGATTGATAGACTAATTGGAACAAATTTTATTGCAACAGTAGCTGTCATTCAGCCACTGCACATGCTGCATTTGATTTTCATGAAGAGAGGCTGTGCTTGAATATAAATATATTTCTAGGTTAACCTTGTACCATTAAACTTACTTAACCCTTATGCTGTTGGTGACCCAACCTTAGTGTAAAGTTGTACCCTGAATACATACTGAGGACGTCTATGAATGGTACATATCAAGAGACCTTGTTATTGTAATCTCTAGGTGTTTACTTCTTGCAAAATAACATTTTGTTCTCAGTCTTAAGGTAAGAATGGATCAAAATACAGGAATGTCAAGCTTAATTTTTCCAGTGCAAAAACTACAAGCAATTGTCACTAAAGCATTTGCAGAATATATTTCAACTTTATCTGTGCTCTCAGTACAGTAGTAAAAATATAAAAAGAACAAAGGAACAATAGAATAAAAGTGAATAATAAAAAACCACAAGGTAAAATGTGGCCATAATTCAGATTTCAATATTTATTTTGAGGAAAATACTCCAAGGAAAAAACGGTTTCCCTTTTACATGTATCGATATTTTGGAATTAATCTTAAATGGTGGTACTCTATACTGGTGATCCAAAATAACTTGTGGTGGTCTGTCTTTAACCAGATTCAGAGGGTTGAGGAACTCTTTTTATGAAAACCCAGGCTTAAGGGTTTGGAGAACCATTTTATGATTTATACTATTCGTTTAGTATACAATCTTTTTCAATACTGCATACAAAAACATGCCGACATGCCTTCTGAGTTAGGGAGGAATTCTTTGTTGTAATAAACAATTATGAGTTTCCCTGGGCAATGAAGAACAACATTTTTCTTTATGTATTCACCCTCATATTTCTGTAGTTTTTAGTTTTATTGAATTTACTAAGTGTAGCTAATGGCATTATATTTTTTAGTTTTATATTGTTGAATGACTACATCTACTTTACAACATTAAATTATTTCAAGATTTACTCTTCTTGAAACCACCAGATGTTATGTTCATGTGTAAATGGGACTTTGCTCTGGGTACAGTTTGCAAAGGTCATTACAACTAAGCATGGCAACACTTTCGTCTAGGAATGTATAATAGTAAGAAAAAGAGAACTTCTGTTTATTGTTTTTAACCATGATATTAGTGTATGTTGTTTTAAATGATTGTTGAACCTCACTGCTGTTCAATGCTAAATGTTGATTGGTTGTACATCTCATAAGGAAATGTTATTATGCAGAATATTTTAGGAGGTTAATTTTACTTATAAGATGCCTTAAGTTTTCAACATTCACTCAGCTAGTGTTTCAGGAGTTTACTTTACTTTATGATTGCTTATGTAAGGAAGCTAAATTTTTTTTGGGTGGTTATGCAAGGGTAGTTATATATTTTTGTCAATAGTTTGTATGATATTGTATATCTTTTGATGCTCAATTATCTTCAACTATAAAGGGACTTTGTTCATTTTTGGTGCAAGCACTGTTTCCTTGCATGTTTTGCACAAGCATGAATAAATCTTTTTTACGGCACATGCATCCTGCAGGAGAATATAACAATTTGGCAGATTAAATTGTGTAAGTTTAGATTTTGATTTGGTATCTGAGATTTCCAGTAGTATTGTTATGCACTGAAAATTATAGTTCAGTGATTCATTCTTGCTTTGTGGCTAGGCTTGAACTTAAGACTCAGTTTCACATCTGGGTTTCTGAAGAGTTTCTTGTAACCATTGTTATGGTTGATTCTCTGTGATGGAAAGATTAAAAGTAACATGCAATTCTTCTAGTACACAAATGTGTACCTGCTCTTTGAACTGGACTGATATGTACAGTTACATGCATTAACTTTAAAATTTATCAGATATATGTAATTAGAAGTTTTTGAGGCATTCCTACATTGCTTGTAGTAGGTCAAGACCAGTTTTCATCTCTAGGGCCTTAATTAATGCAGTGGTTTGTAGTATTTTAAATAAGGTTCAACTCAAGACCTGATAGGTAACAGAAAGATTCATGTAGATTGGGCCTTGTATGATTAAGTTTGGTAGATGTGGTTTTGAAAGAATTTTATTTTCAAGCATATTATCTTGATGTTTTACCAGAAGGTCATTTATGTACTGTATTAGATATTATTATACTTGAATAAATACAGTACATATATGAATGTTGTAGCAAGAACTTGCCTGTCTTGTGCCTGATTTTGAATCAAAATGATATGTTGAAGTTACATTATCCCAGGGAGTAGATGCACATTTCAGTACTTGAAACTTGAAATTTATTCTTTTTACCTTAGGACTAAGAACAAACTCATACAGTGGACAAACCTCTTATTTTTAGCCTGTGGTTTTTATTGAAGTGCAGTTTAGGCAAATGTTTCATTAAGTAAAAGAATCCTTGAGTCATTCTCATAGGCAAGTATGGGCTTTTAGGAAAAACTGCCCAGTGTGTCATCTTAGTCTCAGTTTTTCTCGTTATCATTACAGGACATCATATACTGTAGTGATATTGCAATATTTTCATAATATTCCAAAAGCCCAGAGGCCCTATAAATTGATTTAAGAAGAATAGTGAGTTGCTTTTCTGGACTCTAATAGGACATGTCCAAAGATTTGTTCTTGAATGAGATGAGCCACTGAGTTGCATTCCTGGAATCTCATAAGGCTTGTCCAGATTTGTTCTTGAATGACTTGAACAAGGATAGCCAAATGGAAAGGAATTGCAGGAAGAGGATGAAATCAAAAGACAAAAAGCAGTGCAGCTTGAGCTGAATAAATATTACAGAGAACTGTAAGTCATACTTTTTTATGGGTCCCTTTGTTCCTTTTAGTTTGTTTTTCATGCTACCTGTGGATAGCTTGTTTTATTTACAGTACATTTTTGTATGACTGAGCTTTCAAGTGGAAAGAACATAATGAAGTTGATGTATCTTAACATTGTGTTTGATTGAGCATCTTTTTTTCAGAAGAACCCCATTTTTGTTTTATTGGAACACCTTTAGAGGAAGATATTCTTTTTCTTTTGTCAACTTTTTCCACGCAGCCTGAAATGTGGCTTTTGTATTTTTGAGTCATGCTCTATTGTGGAATTGATGATGCCATCCTTTACTTGCCATAAATGGTTTTTTACATTTTTGGTCCTGTAGATAATTTTAAAAAGTCCTTGCATGCAGTGAGTGCTTTCTGACACACTGCTGTCTGCTGGAGCATGTCATTGTCTTTACTTAACATCTCTTCAAGTGAAGGGCCGGAAACAAAAGTGGTACAAATTTTCTTCTCATTTCCCATTTTCCCATATGGACCACTCGTAAACCTTTTGGGCTCCAAAAAGACACTTTACTGGATCTTTTGGGCTTTGCAAAATTGCCATCAGCACTGCTCATGAGCTTTAGGAACCATATTAACCAGGCTATCCTTTAGGAACAATAAAGGCAATAACACAAGCCTCTTTGAAGACAGTAGTTCACAATGTGAACGTCAGTACGGTAATTCTTCAACTATCCAGATTAATAGAGCCAAGGGCCCATTAGATAATGGTAAAATCCAGATAATGGCGAATAAATAAATACAGTATAGGGGTTTTCAAGGGCAACTCCATACCCTTCCTCACCTAACCCTGTCAATACCACGTAACTGTAAACATTCAGTATGCTTATAAACAATAACCATCACACTTTAAACTGGAAACTTTTTGGAAAAGCAATTATCTACCTTTCCCCCCCCCCATTTGTAACAAAATATGCTGCATAAATACACTTTAAAAAAATGTTACCCCTTCTTTGTCTCTCTTTGGCAAACGACATAGTTCAGTTGGTAAGTAGCCTACCTATGTTTACCCACAGCCTACCATGGTTTTATGACCATTGATGTATTTTTATACAGCAACTTTCTCATCATTTGTTACAGTATTGTATTATAATACACGAGATATAGACTGTGTATGTGTGAACTATTTAAACTAAAGGTATTGGTAATGAAACTGATACTTTTTAAATGAACCTTACCTCTCCATTGTATAGCTTTTACTTCCGTGCCAGCAGCAATTCGACAGATTGAAACAAAAAATGAGAACACTCGGTTTTCTACGAATATTTGTCTTCTATCCGTCTACTCTCCCACCCCCACCAGGGGACTGATAGGTACGAACACTCGTAGCTGGTCAGTCTACGGCACTTTGTCACTGGTTTCAGTAGGAGGTCGACAGATTGTTATGTGCTCGGTTTTCTGTTGGTTTGTTTTTGGATGTTCTTTTTATTTTTTAATATTCAGTAAGAACCGATAAGGTAAGAGTTGTCGCAATAGGCATTATTCCAGTTTTATTGACCCTCATGTTATGTTTTCACTGAGGGAAAGGTTAGGATTGGATAACTATGTGAATCGTAGTTGAACGAAATGTGGTAATTAATTGTGAATGGAGAGAGCTTGTTAAGTTGTAGAAACAACTGTAGAGGATAATACTTCTAAGACTTGAGTTTAAGGGATGCATGTCTTGTTTGCTTCCCCATTTAGTAGCTGGTTAGGTCCTCTGGTGGTTCTCTTGCCTCTGTTACTCAAATGAACTTCCCATTGATTAAGGGCGTTAGATTTGATGGGATCATTTTTTATGTTCACTTGTTGGAAGTTTTGCAGGATATTGTTATTGTTATACTGATTCCCCATGTGTTGGAGGAAGGGTCAACGCCCCTGCTTTTTTCCTGCCTTGTCCTTAGCATGTCCTGTCTTACTCCCTTGTGGCTTGGAGCAACGAAACTGGGGCATGTCAGAAAGTGGTACAGATCTGTGCCTGTTCTCTCTTTGTTCTGTCTGGCATCTGTGGTTCTAGTTCCGATGTGAGAGGCACCAGGGTCGCTCAGGTGAGAATAAGAGGAGTCTCCTGACATATTTACTTATTTAATTTTACCGTATCAGATCGGCTTGGTAGCAGTGATGCTTCGACTCTTTCTGGTAGCACAGTATTTAAGCGAGTTTTAGCTGCTTCCACTGGACAGTAAGCATAGACTAAAGCTACCTTGTCAGGGAAAGGTATCTTTTGCTTTGATGTGCTTCACTTCAGTCCCCTGTAGCTAAGGGCCTTTAACAGTTTAAGGCTGGTGTAAGTATCAGTTAGGCTCTAGTTAGAAGCCTAGAAAGTCTTTGGCTTTTCTGTGTGTCATGGCTTTTTTCTGCCAGGGCGATGGTGTGCCATCGCAGTTTTGTCGCACCAGTAGCTTGCTTCTAGTGCAAATTTGCATATTTTGCTGCAGTGCTGCATTTTTGTGCACCTTTTGCCAGCCCACGTATTGCCTGAGTGTCTATCGCTTGCTCATACGCCCACCATTTGCGCACCTGTAGCGTGTGGGCCTATGACTTGTGTTCGTATCATCTGTGTGCCTTTCGTATGCCCATTTTTCCCTTGCGTGTTTATCAGTTGTGCTCCTGTTGCTGGTTGCTGTTAGTAGTATCATTATTCTGTTTTGGGGATTTTGACTCCTTTTCCAGTTCTATTGGTAAACAGTTGGTTACTGTTTCGTTTTTGCTGATTTCAACGTGGTATAGGAACGTTCTCATTATGGTGAGAATTTCCTGATCAGAACATCATTTCATCGAGATGACAGGTATCCAACCGAATAGGTGTCATCCTTTTGAGCTGGAGCAAATGGTTTTGCCGGCGGTAATTAAAGAGGAGTTTTATGTATGTGACTTAACAAGTAATTACATAGCTGTTAGTTTCAAACTATCGCGGCAGTTTTAAATTAAAAAATCTTGCTAGCACCTCAATTGTTTAGTGTCTAGTGTAGGTGACTAGTCCCGCCCACTAACGGGAATACTAGGAATGACTTAGCAGACAGCCTCATTGTGTTTCTGCCAATCTTGATGTAAACATCAGATCTTTGCACCAGTTTTTTAATTATTTGCCGGTTGTACAACCTGATTTCAATGAAGTATTATCGCTGATTTTGTCAGCCTCCAAGCTCATAACCTTTTAGGATCAGTATTTTATCGTTTGGTTGCTTTTAAGATCTGATTCAAGTTCATATTTTCACTATTCTAGCGAATTTACAATCATTTGATTAACTTTCAGCATAATAAAGTAAACATTGCATTTGCTACTGAGCCAATTTTTTTGGTAATGAAATGCATACCTGAAAGTCTTAGATAATGCTCGATATGAATTAACTAACATCTTATCACACTTTCCTTTGCAGAGAAGTGAAAAGTGTAAGGGCAGAACATAATGAGAGAAATTGTGCTTTGCCTTTGGTTGCGATGGGGTTTTGAGGATGATTTGGCAGCCGGAAATCGGCTCCGAGTGCCAGTAGCACTGGCCATCTACCGAGCTCTTAGCTTTCGAGCTACTAGCTGGTGCCAGTTCTCCCCGCATCCAGTTTTTCTTCCCTGCTACCAGCTCTTATATTTTATCCACTTGCTTCCTCGCCTGGCTCCTTTGCTTTCTTTCTGCGACTTTGTCAGTTTTCGTCAGGATTAACGGATATTAACCTTGTAATAGTGAAGTGTTGGGCAGTGGAGGAGGCGACTGCTCATCCTGCTGACGCTCCTAGACAAAGGTCCCTGTCAGACTCCCCTAAACCTGGGAGGAGGCATACTGAAAGTCCAAGGAGGTCGGTGGGGTTTGCCCACGGCTGCTGGTAGTTGTCCTCTCAGTTGAACCTGTAGTACAGTCTCAGGTATTGGCAGACAGCTACTGAAAAGATGTCTTGATGGATGTGTAGTGGAGGAGGTAGCTTTTCGGCCTGTCACATCTCCTAGACTTAAAGTCTCTGCCATACTCCCCTAAACTTGGGAGGAAACATTCCAAGGGAGTCCAAGGGGGTTTGCCCCCAGGTAGTTGCCCCCCCTCAGTTGAACCTATAGTACATTCCCAGGTTTCAGTGGACAGCCACGGAAAAGGTGTCCAGGTGGAAGAGCACGCATTATTGTCTGCTGGTTCGGACTCCAGTGCGGGCAAGGAGCGTAGTTGGTGCTTTTATAGTGCTTCTAGGCCATTGAAAAGGCATGCATCCAATGCTGAGCACGCTTCTCACTTCCTTGTAAGCAGTCCAGAGAACAGGAGCATAGTCCCAAGCCTACCTGTAGCTTCTGGGATAGTCCCAGTCGTTTGTCTCTGAGCCTTCGGTGGTAGAGCGCCAGTATTTGGCTCTGAAGCAGTCTTCCACCTTTAAGAAGCTTTCTGAGCGCCAGGTGGGATCCGAGCACCTAGCGGAATCCGAGCGCCCAGTGGGATCCGAGTGCCCAGTGGGATCCAAGCTCCCAATGGGATCTGAGCACACGGTGTCTAAGCGTCCAGTATCCAAGCTCCCAGTGTCTGCACATCCACCTGTGTGTGTATGTCCAGCTGTCCATTTGGCGCCAGCTGTCAGGCATCCGGTGCCACAATCCAGTCACGAGGCGCCACCTCTTCAGTATCAGACTATACAACCTGCTCACAAGCATTTTGTCTCTCTTTTCATTATGTCCCATCCTTCCCTGAAAGCTACAAGGGGAGCCAACACTACTTACCTTTTAGCAAAAATTATTGTCTCAAAGTGCTGTCTTTGCAGACAAGGATTTTTGTGTCCCGATTTTATGAGCTTGTTGAAGAAAGCTCTTACCTCAGGCATTTTCTTCATCCTCTAGAAGTCTTTCAGGGATTTGGGAGTTTGACTTTCATTGAAAAGAGAACAAGAAAGTGTCTCTTGTCTTCCCCCCCGTGATGTTTCGACGGATTTAGACCTTCTTGTCATATATTTTATCAAGATTTGAAATTAAGGTTTTTGACTGGCTAAGTAGTTAGAGGATTCCCAAGTGTTCACTGAGAAGCTTCGCCTCAGTTTCCCTCTTAGTCCTGTCCTGTGCGGACAAGGACAATTGCGACGGTTTTAGAGATTTTTGTTTTTCTTCGGAAGCTCAGATAGAGAGCTCTAGTGCTCCTTTACTTTTGTGAGAACCACACAGTCGCAATCAGCCTCTTCCTCAGTACAGCCTCTGTCACAAGAGTCAACTTTTTGGTTGTCAGTCGCAAATCTCAGAATTTTTTGGCTTTTCTGTTGGGAAGAGAATCAAGCTACTTTCAGATGGTTCACTAATTTTTAGCCCCTTCTTTCATACTCGGAACATAAGTGGACGAGTCTGTTGGCGACTGTCATCCACAGAGATTTTTTCAAGTTAGACAGACTTCATAGGAGGGTTTTGCATTCTTCCTTTAGTTTTCATCCAGTTCCAAGATTTATGGGAGTCAGTAAACACCATAACATTTTTTGGTTCTTCAGGCCACTGAAGATACACTTGACAGTTGCTGTTCTCAGTTTTTGTCTTCCATGGGAGACCTTACTTGGGCTCCAATCAAGAAGAGAAAGCGCCTTGATCCCTCTCAGTCCAGCGCTTCTTAGTGGTGCCCATTCCCAAACACCTGGAATCAACTTCCGAGCTCCTGGCGCCATCTTCCTGGTGCCTGGCACCTATTCCCAAACTCCTGTCATCTGTACCAGAGCTCAGCACTTTTTAGCCAGGACTAGGCTCCTACCACTGAAAGCCTAGCTTCTGCTCTTCGACTATTTTTCTGTTTACAGTATTGCATTAGACTGCAGGAAAATTCATCACATCTGGTTTTGGACATGTCTCCATTATCCTTTGACCAAGATTTTTGTGTCTTATGGATTTTTTAAGCAAGTCCAATAAGAGTCAATCCCGCACAGCTGCCAAGAATCAGCAGGGTCGGCAAGTAGTCCGCTCAGTTGTCTGTGAGTCTGCACGATGATATGTAAGTTCGAGGTCTGGTTAAACAAATCATTTATAACACTCCATTGCTTGCAGTCCTCAGAATGGGCTACGAGTCTGCATGGCCCACAGTTCTCTTTCCCTCTTTGGTTAGAGAATGAAATTTAGGACGGAGACGAACTAGACAGTCTAGTCGGCCATTCTTCCAGTTCGGGGATCTAGGCTTCGGTCTCTATGGCGTAAGTCTTCCCTCGAGTCCCTGCTCTTACAGTCGTCTTCATTTTCTGACCATGAACGTCAGTTCCCTGAATATGTCCATGTATCCCAGGACAGCTGACATCTTGTTTCCCTTCGAAGGAAAACCCGAAGGTGTTGAACACAAGACCAACTGAAATGGAGAAACACAGCCAGATACTGTCATTTTTTCCCATAGGCCTAGATTTAAGTCGGACATGCAGTGGTGACTGTCCGAACTAGTCTTTCAGAAGTGAAGTTCCTCCTCTGAGGCTAGACTTAGTCTTCTGCTCAGCTCCTTCATCTAGGCCAGGGAGCTCGCTCGAGGAACCGGGAGGTTTCCGGATCGTCTTCCGGGAAGAACAGAGCCTGCAAATCTTTGTCAGAGAGCTGAAGCGATCCATTTAGGACCTCAGTGCTTGATGACCCTTTTTCACTCCAAGACTATGGTAATTCATTTAGACAAGACCACAGTCCTAACCTTATTACGTTAGCAGTGAGGCTCTCTAGCTTATGCTCTCTCTGTCAAACAGCAAGAGAGCTTTTATTGTGGACAGTCAATCGAGTTTTCTAGTCACTCAATTTTTTCAGTCTAAGTTCTGGGAGACGGTCTGAACCATCAGAAGCCTGTTCTTACCTCTGTCGACCCTGAATCCCCTGGTCTGTCGGGTACTGTGGATTCTATGGGGCAGACTGACTTTGGACCTGTTTGCCACCTCAAGGAAGTGCTGAACAACTTTCAGGCACAGCACAATGTTACGATGACCCTCACAGCCTCTTTCTCACCCATGATTTCTGAACCTTCTAGGGTGGTTGGTGGACTCTCCAAGACTACTTCCTCAATCCATATCTCTCAGTCAACCTTATGTAGAAGAGATACCACCAAGGGTGGCTCACTCTTACTTGGACAGTCTTCAAACTGCTCAGAAGCTTGTCAGAATGTAATGTTTTTTCAAGATGTACTACAGAGGGCATAGCTAGATGCTGACATCAGTCTTCTAGATCTGTCTATCAGACTGTGAATGATTTCAGTAGATGGTGTCTCAGACTCCTTATTCCTTCTTCCAAGACATCTGTGACCCAAAGTGTGGATTGCCTCTTTTCTGAGAAGATCTAGAATCTCTCATATTCCTTCATTAACGATTCTCGAGCTATGGACTCAGTAACTCGGTTTGTTCATTTACCCTTAGAAGTTTAGCCATGAACAAGGACCTTTCCAAGACCTGGACCCGCTCTTTCTCCCTAAGAACTTATGGAAGAGAAGACTTTCTTGACAGCCGGGAACAGGGCCCCGGGCACCCAGGAGCATCCACCAGCTCCCAAGCACTTTCCTTACCTGTCTTCCAGCTCACCTGGTGCCAGCTACAGCCTGGCGCCAGTTCATGCTCTGAGCACCTAGGAGTGCCCGCCAGCTCCCGAATGACTAGCATCCAGGTCGTTTAGCGCCAGTTACAGCGTGGCACCCAGGAATGCCTACCAGCTCCCGAGCTCTTACCTCACCTGACTTCTAGCTTGCCTGGCGCCAGCTCTTGCTCCAAGAAGGTCTGCAGTCGACCTTCTGGATGTGTAATTGTTCTCCACTTCTCTCAACTTTTAATGAAGTTAAAATCATGTTGACATTTTGCACCACCTTGCGAATAAGTGGCTGGCATGGTATCGCAGAAGGAAGCTTAGGATTTTCTCCTACTATTTCTTCACCTTGGGGAGGTGTCGATTGTGTAGGTGACAGTGTTGTCTGGTTGTTTTATTGTGGTACTGCACCTAGGGCAAGGACACCTTTTGAAGTTTTGCTAGCCTTAGGATAACTCCTTCGCTGTAAAGCTCCCACTTACATAGAGGTGCTCCACGGCTATACTGCCACGCCACTACAGATTAAGATGAGCACCAACCAGAGGCAGTATTCTCCTGCAGTAATTCTCTTGACTGATCAGGAGTGACAAGCATTGTCTTCAGTGCTAGTAACTTTTATATTTCAAATTCATTACATGTCTTAATGGTTTGGAGTAGAATATGTCCATGTATCCCACCTCCTGTCAATGTGGGATTCAGCTATGTAATTACTTGGTAAGTTACTTATGTAAAAATGACATTTTTATAGTAAAATAAAGTTTTATATATACTTATCAAATAATTATAAAATTGGAGCCCTCTCCCCTCCCCTTCCATGGACATGAAGGCACAAACACAATGAGACTGTCTGCTAAGTCGTTCCTGGTATTCCTGTTAGTGGGCGGGACTAGTCACCTACACTAATCACTAAACAATTGAAGTGCTAGCGCGAATTTTGAATTTAAACTGCCACAATAGTTTGAAACTTATAGCTATGTAACTACTTGGTAAGTATATATAAAACTTTATTTTATTATAAAAATGTCATTTTTTAATCCTCTGTGGAAGCTTATCAGGAGTTAGTTCAGTGCAGTCAACTGCTGATCTTCTGCCATCGAGCATTGTAGTCTTTGCCTTGGTGTCTCGGGTGTATTTTCTCTTGCCTTTTCTTTGACAGGAGGGCAGTTGCTTGTACTGCCGTAAGGAGGGGTTAATGTATGATTTTGTGGAAATAAAACCTTCATTTGAGCTGTATTTCATTGGGTTTGGCCGATGTTTGCTCAAGGCTTTAATGCAGTTCATGTAAAGGGAGCCTCTCGTAAGAATTTTTTTTGTGCTGCCTTATATTGGAGAGAGAGAACTATTTCATAGTCTAGTGATCTCTTTCCAAATCTGGAGGTAGCATTGTGGAAGGACTAGTCCCTGTGCAGCTGGTTAGGGTTTTCTTGTGGAGGTTTAGCCTTTTATTTGGAGCGTCTGTCACCGCTGATGGCTTCTGTAATGTTTTCAGTCCTTATAGGATTTTTTTTTTTAGCAAAGCAGAGGTCTTCTCATCAAGGGCATATGATTTTGGGGAAGTTTTTTGACTTGGCAAGAATCAGGTTTGGGTTCTTAATTGTTTCCTGAACATGAGTCAGCAGATGGTCTCTTGTCAGAGTGGGTCTGGGGCACAATCATTGGAGATCAAGAATTTCGGGAGTTTAACCGGAATTGGAGGAGGCCTGTTACACCTATAATCCCGAATTCTTAGCGATCAGAGGAACTTCAAGCAATGTGCATGTAGAGTAAAGCACAAGAAGCAATGTTATCAGACAAACCATCTTCCCTACTTTTGGTATATATGTATATACATATATATACTGTATGTATATATACATTGTGTTGATTTATATATGACATCATTAAATATTTTTATCCAACTAGATATTAATATCATTGTTGTTTATTCCTTTAGCTCAGGATAGGAAAGACCCTTCTTTGGATAGAAGCAAAGATGATTGTGGCATTTCCTTGGGTGGTTGTGGATAAGAACAATGTGGTAAGGGACCAAGTAAACAGGAAGGATAGGATAGTATTCTGCCTACAGAATGGCTTATGAATTTTTGACTATGTCAGTTTCTATAAAAACTAATAAATCTGAATGTTGGCATATTTGTGACTTGGAACAGAAAGTTACCAATCTTTAACTTCCACTTCCAGTTCTTCTGACTGATTTGGCAGGCATTTTTCAGCAGTATTAGTTTGTTATGAACCCTTACATCTCTCATTCTATGATCGGAAGTGAGATACTTATCAAATTTAGAGGATCCAAGGAATATAGGATGTTCCTAGTTGTACCTCGGTCGCTGTAGGAGGATTGATTTGGGTTCTATTGCCTCTGTAGTATATTTCCCTAGAACTCATTCTTTTAGAAAGTTCTTCTAAAACTCCCACATGCTGAAGTTTTTTAAGCTTCCACATGATTCTGATATTTGCGTCGACACCATAACTATCTTGTGCTAGAGTGAGTTTTGTGTGGTGCGGACTAAGGATCTATCCTTAAGTTTGCAAGAGGTTCAACTACTAGTTTTTCCAGAAGCAGTGGTTAGTTTCTCTTTTCTGGAGTTGGGTTGCGGGTATTTCCTGAGCATGCACCTCTATAGGTAACTCCATTAAGTTCTTGTTTCTTAGTTACTCTAAATGCTGTCAGTTCCAGCTATTAGAGATTTTAGTTCTTTGTCTTCCTATGTTTTAGGTAATGCTTTTCTAGATAGTGCTTACAACCTGGACCCCAGGATGTCTTTAGGTCTGGTGTAATTAAGGTGTCTGGTACACCATAGCTCTTTTTGGGAACCACTGATGTGTTTAGTTTTTGCCTCCAAAGCTGTTTGAGTCTTTAGTAAAAGCCTCTTGAAGCAATTAAACCTTCTCTTGGTAGCCCTAGGACCAGTGAATGGTAAGAGAATTCCAGGTGTTGCAGAATGCTGGCTTTTGCATTGAAGATAGTACTAGTCTTTTGTTCCTGACCTAGGTTGAGAGCAAAAATATCTATTTTGAGGCATTTCCCTTCTCAAGGTTGTTAAATGCAGACAGGACCGTATTTAAAAGTAATGATTTTGACACTTCTATGCTGTATAATGACAATTAATCATTTTGTGTTTAATGATGAGTGAACACTACAATATTTAAATGCACTGCCCTTTTTTTCGTTGTTTGGTTGAATTAACACATGTAACCTCATCCTGAGAGTTATTACTTTACTGTAGGTAAATATTCGTTATGACAATTTTAGTGGATGTACATAGCCACTGAAATAAGTACTAATATTAATGGAAGGGGCTCAGTATACAGAGATTGGCTGTAGATTTGAGACTAAGGGGAGTCTTCTTTTTGCTAATTTTTTGTTCACCAGTGCAAGGTCCTCTAGCTTGGGCAGGGACACCAAGCTGTTCACAGGTTAGGTGTAGACTGTAATGCCTTTCTTACTTTGGTTAGGTTTCAGGAAGCCATCAGTGTATTAGGGCAACTTTGTAAGTTGTCTCTTGGCACTGATTATCCTAGGTGACCAGTTTCTTTCAGTAGTGGACACAAGCAGCCAAGAGATGAAAGGTTTCATCACAATCCCACAGGCTACAGATGACTGTTTGGTATGGTCCATGGTTTTGGTGAGCTCAAGGTGGGATCTCACAATAATGCCATTATCAGTGCTGAGAGAGAATCTACTCATCGATTCTGCCAACACCAGTGGTCAGAGTGTATGTAAGTCATGGTCCCACCTTAACGGGTTCTTGGTGGCAGCCTTTAAGGCTAAAGGGCCACGTTAGCTTTCGCTATAGGCTTTTCTGATAACAAAGACATGTAGATGTCTTTCAGGGTGTTAAGGTGGAGTTTCCCAGGTCTCTGCTACGTACTTTACCTTGGAATCTGTATGTAGTTCTTCACTTTATTTTGTCACCCTTTGAACTATTTAGAACCAGCTCCTTGTAAAGAAGTTCCCATGGAAACTTGACATTAGTCTTAGACACAGCTAAAGAGTAAGAGAGCCACAATCTTAGTCATAAGGTAGGTTTTGCTAAAGACAGGTCAATTATTTTTGCCTTATGTTGCGCTAAGTACAGTTTTGTGCTAGGCCCTGACCTATGACAGTATCTTTACCTAGCCTGGAGTCATTAGGGCTTGAGGAACTTGATTCTTTTAGGGGTCCATTACTGGCTTTGAGTTGTTTGAATTGCACTAAAAGGATTTAACTTGATGTAAAGGTTCTGTGTATAGTGATTTGGGAACCGGAGCTTCCGAAAAGTAGGAATGTAATGTCCTTGCCATTAGGTCTATAGTTCATGACTTTCATGCTAATTTCTATCCTTAATGGAAGGTAAGCCATTTGACATGTGACCAATGGCTACAACTTTTAAATTTGGAGAGAACTTTTCATCGGATAAGATTTTGAAGTCACTCAGCTGCATGGTTACCATGTATTTGCTATGGTTTATCTTCATGGCGTGGAGATTAGATATGATTATTGCAGAGCATTAACTCCTCTGGTGTGTGCAGGGGATAATTTGTCCTGAATTGATAGATAGACTTTTGTGGCCTACTGCTTTTTAAACCTGGTTGTAGTTTTTGGTCAAGCTTGGAGGTACTAGGTGTTGAGTATTAGAAGTATACCTTTTTGCATGTGTGTACATGTTAGTTATCCTTCGTTGGCTCTGCAGGGTTTTGGCATAGTAACCCTAGCCCCCCCTTCTGCTGAAGGGGAGCACCCTCCAAATAGACATCAGCTATCTTAGTGATGAGGATCTCGTACCCGAGTGACAATCCTCCTAAGGTGATATTAATGGCTAATGGATTGAATTCATTGGGTCAACAAACACTTGTTTTGTACAAAAATTTTTGTTACTAAGTAGCATTTAAAGGGTTGGCTGATTTTCACTTTGCCCACCACCTTTTTCAAACATGGGAATCAGCTATATAATGGAGAGGTAGGGTTCAATTCAAAAATATAAATAATTAAAGAATTATTTTTTAAATACTTACCTCTCCATAATACAAATTACCTCCGTACCTCCCCACACTCAAAGTTGACAGAAGTAGACTGACTGGCTACAAGAGTTTGTGCCTGTTGGCCCCCTGGTGGGTGGTGGGGGAAGTAGATGGATAGAAAACTGAGTGTTCTTGTTTTTTGTTTCTATCTGTCAAACTACTGCTGGTGCGGAAGTAAAAGATATACTGTACTGTAATGGAGAGGTAAAAAAGTAAGTATATCTTAGTTTAACCAGACCACTGAGCTGGTTAACAGCTCTCCTAGGGCTGGCCCGAAGGATTAGACTTATTTTCACGTGGCTAAGAACCTACTGGTTACCTAGCAACGGGACCTACAGCTTATTGTGGAATCCGAACCACATTATGACGAGAAATGAATTTCTATCACCAGAAATAAATTCCTCTAATTCTTCTTTGGCGGCTCGGAGAGGTAAATATTTAAAAAATAAATCTTTAAGTATATATAAAATACTTAATGAAACTATTTATACTGTAATTTTATCATGTTATATCATCATCATAACGTGTGTAATAAAACCAATCAACACCATTTACAATTACTAATGTTTACGTTCTCAGAACAACTGATTGAGCCTACTAGCGAAAGAATTAGGAGTATAATTTTTTAGTTGCTAAAAGAAGTGATTGTAATACTGGAATTATTATTTTTATTTCTGTACATAAATGTAAAATGGGTATACAAAGTTAAACTAACATACTGTATGTTAGAATCCATCAAAATCGCAAAACAGGCGTGTCCTGTTTCGTTTATTTACGTCATACTTGATGTTTATGTCAGTTTGTTAGTTATAAGAGATGGTTATGAATTGTTACATAAGCCATAAGTTTGATAGTCTTGTTTGAAAGCCAAGACTAGTACAGTCTACCAAAAATGAAATTCGTTCAGTTTGTAGTACACAAACTATTTGTCAGTTACATTACTACACCCTGAGTTTACAGCTTTAGTACATATGGTATTTCTCGATGACCACTGTTCATAGCATATTCATCTTAAGAACACTACTATAAAGTAGTTGATCATTTTCTGTGTTATTGGAATTCATTGTTTTCATTTCTCTTCATAATATCATAGAAGCTTTGCTTGTATGTCTGTGTGTGTGTTTGTGTGTGCTTACATCTATATGTGGCATTTCATCAATGTTGACGTTACGGTCTCTGCATAGTGTATGCGTTTGTGTGTGTGTTTCTTAGTACAGTATCACATTTGCAGTTTTTCTTTTTGGCTTTGCTGGATTTACTGTACAGCATTTCATTACAAGTTTAGTTGATGCTTAAGTATGATTATCACACACATCATAACAGTACACACGTGTATATTTTATCACTGTTGATATCCCATGTCAGTTCTCTCTCTCTCTCTCTCTCTCTCTCTCTCTCTCTCTCTCTCTCTCTCTCTCTCTCTCTCTCTCTCTCTCTCTCTCTCTCTCTCTCATGCCTTATGCACACAATTGCATTTATCTTTTGGGTTGTATAAACTTAGAAAATGAGAAAATACAGTAAAAATATAAATGAGAATAGCATAAATTATAAATGAAAAATCACGAGCGTATTGTGTAACACGAAACTGCCTTTAGCAGTCAGACGTCTACATAGTCCGCTTCACCTATCCAACACTGCATTCCCCTCCCAGCCAGGGAGACTGTTCCTCAACTCCATCCATCTTCCAAAATAACCCCTTCTCAGAGTTCTTCTGCACAGCCTAACTGCCCCTCCTCACCTATGGTTCCCAGCTATCTGACTCACCTCCCCACCTTGGAAACTTCTCGAGGACTCCCCCACCCCCAAAACCCTTTCTCAGTCTGTTTGAGTGTAAGCAGTGTTACCAACATTTTCCTGAGGCTGCGCTGCATTGCCAGCCATCTGAGAGTGGTTTTCAAATTTTTTGAATTGTATACATACTGTATCATATATCTTTGGCTTTGGTCCCTGGTCCAGGTGTGTCAGATAATACAGTATTGAGTTTTGGATAATGGCAATCTGAATGATTGAAGGATTACTGTAGTTGACTGGCTTATCACACAGCTTGTGGGGATGCAGGGAAAATTAGCAAGACCAAGGAACACTGTCCCAGAGATGAATTGTATGAGCAGCTGGTGAAGATAGTGGCAGATCATGCAGAATTAGAAATAAAATGCTGTTACAAATTTCTGGATTTTTGTATTTTTATATGTAGTACTCTTCAATCCCAGATAATTCAGATCTTGCATACTGAATCCACAGATAATGCTGGGCAACTGTGTTCCTTTCACTGTTCCCAGAAGTAGGTTTCTGGTTAAAGTATTCCTAGGGAGTACCATTTACAGTTTGCCTTATGCAACTTACTGTAGGTTGTATTGAATGTTCTTTGCAGCTTCTTTAAGTGTTCAACTTTTTAAAGTTCATCTTCTTCCATAAAAAAATCTTTAGACCAGTCTAACGAGTGCTTATGAATGTGACTGATCTGTATAAATTACATTAAAGTACTGTAACAATGTAAGCTTGATTGTTTATATAAAATGGTTCTGATAATGTTCTTTGTTACCAAAGTGCCAGTTAGTTTTAATATATACTATATACTGGTAGTTTATCCAGACCACGAAGCTAAAAAATCTTAGCCTGGCTCTGAAAAAATTATATCCGCAAATTCATACACCATGCCATGAATTTGTCCATTTACAAGGCAAAGAATTTGATTGTACTGTACTTTTTTTTATATAGGAAGAGACATGGCTTTGTCTTGATGACCTCGAGCTGGTTTTCTTCCTTAAGGTTATAAAGTCAAGAATTTCTTTATGTTCCATTTGATTACAAGAATATGAAGTATTTACAGCATGTATCTCAGCTTCTCATATAAAGATGTTTATGATTTATTGTGCCTGCCATGAGTTGTATGGTATATCATGTAGTAATCAAAGCTTTTTTAGATGTTTTTAGAATGTAGCTTGTTTTTCTTTGCTGTCTAATCCAGCATACTTATGTACAGGCAGTCACTATTTCTCTTGAAGTAATAGTGTGATCATGAATTGATTAATGTAGTAGAATGTTTTGATGATATTGCTCATTTAAGACTTGAGTTTGTGTTGTAGCCATAGGTTATATAAAGTTTGTTTACTCTTGAAAAGTAGAATCACATATGCGACCACCAAAAGATCTTATGTAGATTTAATTCTTCTTGCATTTATAGGAACAGATCCCTCCAGCGAAGTTTGACTGGACATCAAGTGGCCTAACTAATCCTCTAGAAGGACCAGGTAGGTTTAGATACTGTTTCTGTGCCTTGTATGCACTGCCAGTTTTTATAGTTCCTTCAGTTAGGTTGAGTTATGGGATATTACATTATGGTTGGCATGGATTCAGTTCCCCTCTGAATTTTTACTATATACCAGTCACTCCGTCCTTTCTTTGATTTATTAAAAATACTATTTTACTTGCAATATTCTGCAGTGAGAACGATTGAAATATGCCAATGATATGAAAATTGGATTTGAGTACATATTACTGTACTGTAACATTCTCCATAGAATTGATTGGGTAAAGATTATAATCATGAAAATAGAATGCACTGTTTTTTGTACTATGGCACTTTTTATGATATTTAGTCTTGCTTTGATTTATACCACCAGATAGAGTAAGTGAATGCAAATTGAGATTTGGGGAATTACTTGACAAATTATATACTTGTGTATGGTGCCAATTGATGTTACAGATCTCTCATTCACCAGTGGTTATAATTTATCCTAAGGAAACAGCAAGGATGCTCCTTAATGATAGAGAACCCTTTATTTTATGTCATATGTCTTTTTTTCCTTTTTGGATGTTTCAGCCTATAACTCATCCTTATTTGACATGGATCTCCTGTTATCCAATTCTGATATTGGTAAAGGGGCAACTAATGCATTGCTTGCAAGTGAGTAATCTCTGAAAGACCTCCCTGTGTCAGTGAATGTATTGCACATTTGTCATTGCAAAAGCCTGTTACAAGTTTATGTTTATTTTATTCTACTGTTTGCTTCAGTATGGGGTCATCACCAAAAAGGAGTACCCAAACTGGAATAAAAAGGAAACACTTCAAAAAGTTGGTATTTTATGTAATATTTCAGTAAAATTTGTATTGATATCCTATGGTCATTTTATTATTATGTGGCTCATGCTGAAAGTTTTGCGCACAATTGCTCATAAGTTTTTTGTTTCAATACCTGACGTAATTATTACCATTCATCATTGTAAGGTACACACTGTAAAATCATATGGAAGAAGTAGCCAACTTTGTGAAATGTTGTTGTTGCTGTTGTTGAGTTTTTTTAATACTTTTTTGTGCCTCTTTGTTTGCACGTATTGACTTATGTGGGCATGTATTCTTTTATAAGACGGTAAGGGTTTAAAGTATTTGGTCAAGTTTTCTTAAACAAGAATTAGGTTTATTTGTAAATAGCACATTGTATAATGTGAAGTGAAATAGATTTTATAAAGTATGGGGTTGGAATAGGGATTGCACCCCATATTTACTGGTACAGATACCTTCCACTGTTAAGGTGCATATTTTCACAGGTAAATACTTGTAATCTCATTGTCGTGCATGTGCAGCAGTTTAACTTTATGTAGATTTGCTGGAATTTTTAAATGCAGTTCACATCCCCTAACTAATCTGTTATCCAAAGGATGATGGATTGTTATTCTGAATAGCTAAGTCTCCTAAAGGGAAAACCTGACTACTGTCAAAAATGATCTTTTCCTTGATTCTTAGCAAATATGTCACTAGGGCACTTTCTGTATCTTAAATTTTTATTGACATATTTGTCCTGTCCTGTAATTAATTTTGTGTTAATAATTTCTAAAAAAAATAAGTAGGCACTATTTGGTTAAAAATTATTTTGTGTTACAAAGAAAGAAGAAAACTTAAAAAATAAATGATAATGGTTAGAAAAATGATACTGGAAAAAATCGTTAAATATTTTCACAAAGGTTAAGCATTTGCTAGGTGGTATGAGTAGTCATATGGCGGGAAGACTTCAAACACAACTGTACTTGATATTGTACAGTAAAGGAGAAACTACACTAAGTCTGGTCATTTAATATTAACCAACATATTTAGCCTGGTCAAGTTAGGCCGACTGAAAGGGATAGGGAAGAAATTAGGAGAAATGAGCAGATGGAGAAAATGAAGGAATTTATGTACTTACATTTTTGTCTTCCCATTTCTTGAGCACTCTTTGAACAAATACTATACAGTGCTTGCACCAAGATCCCCCCCCCCCCAGCAAATCTGGCCAAAATTAGTAAGTGCAGTGCTTAGATTGTATAACGCAGAAGTACCCATGGGAGCAAATTCCACAGTGATCTGTTTCAGTCGTGTGTAAATGGCTTGCATTGGCATCCAGTGAAGCCTTGAGACTTCCTCTATTTTCCAGAAACTAAATATAGGAAGAAAATTTGACTTACTGAGAAAATTTGACTTACTGATCAGTGACCAGGAATGTCAACCATAGTTTAGTATTAGTGCTATGTAAAAACGAAAATAGACTAAGGAGCAAGACAGTCTCTTTCATGGAAAGCAGATCCATACATCAAAATGGTTACTGCATCCCCAAATTTGCAAGGCACTTGAGTGTTACATGGGCACACTATTGGTAGATTCATTTACAAAAAAACCTTGATTGTAAGTTTGCAGTACTGCATAGTACTCAAGTTAGCCAGACTAAGCAGCCTGGAAAGTAAAGACAATGATGCATCCTTGGGCTGCAGTAGAAGTACTTGATCTCTTTGCTGATGGACAGTCTCAGAAGTTCTGTACATGAAAAAAGAATTGCTTCATTGCCCATATTTTCTGATTGCAAGGGAACCCCATGTTGTTACAGCTTCAAACCTGTAGACAATCCAGGAGAATATATGAAGTAGGGGATTTTTAGAGGAGTCAGCTTGAGCCATAAAAAACATTGCAAGGCTTAAACCAGTAATTTCTAATCCCCAATGCTGTAATTGAAATGGTGAAAGGTACCTTAATCCAGTAGAGTTCACTGTCCAACTGACTGCCGACTTCTTTTCGTAGGAGTTTTAGGTTTTCGGTTATGGCCATATAAGACTGTAGGGTCACCCTTTTGCAAATCTTTGAGATGTGTGGACTTCATGTGGAGGTCTTCAGTTAAACTAAAGTCTTCTCCAGTATTATAAGAAGGGGTTTCTTGAAGGGTTGGCTAAGCCACTAAAATGTAACCTGTAAGCCTCTGTTCAAGCCTCCATGTTGGATCTTACACTGAAGGCTGGCACTTGCATCTTGGAAGTGGTGCAGCAAGATTGACACTTCTTGGGGGAGTCACACATGTTAGTGGTTAAGCTTCAGTGAGTTAGTGGCTTGCATCCAATATTGTATTGAAAATCCGAACTCCACTGTACCCTTTGCTATCCGTTTAGCTTGTTGCATTCACCAGTAATGATGAGGGTCATCTCTGGTGTGAACTGTTCATCATTACCCGAGGAACTTTCAAATGGTTGGAGACTTATATTTTGGGATTAGTCATAACAGTTGGCCAAGTCTCATCTGTGAGGGGGAATCATCATCTTCCCCTTCCTAACTGTCTCCTCTCATCCTTGTGTAATTGGCATCTTGTAGACATAGATTTCCAAGGTTATTAGCCTCTATGTCTCATATAAGTAGTCTTTACCTCTTGAGTCAGTTGACAGTGATACTAGTACAATTGCCTTGTACCTTTGTTCATCCTTTATTTACAATGACGCTGAATTATCCGAGCCTTGGTCCCTAACCTATACCAGCCCCAGTGTAGTCTTATGAATTCTTCAGATCTCACTCACCACTCTGAGGTATTCTAGCATGTTGGTGACCTTTCTGAAATTTTGATGAAACATACTGTATTCTGTATTCTTATAAAACAAATTTAGTTTTTCATACAACCCCATGTCTCATAATGAGGTCCCTCCTACCAGCCAAAGGATATTGCAGTTACACACACACACATCCATACTACACGAGGTGAAGCTGGTAATCAGTGAGTACCTCAGGCTTCAGATGGCATTTGTGATGTGCTACTGATGATGTATCTGCTGGAGGAAATGGTACAGTGCTGAGGACTTCTGGAGGTCTGAATATGGACTTCAGTAGTGATAGGTTTTATGAAAAAACTAATTTGTTAAATAAAGTATTAATTTGTAATTGCCACTATTTTCATTCCAGTTATGTAAATAGTTTTTGTATTTCCCCTGCAGGGTAATTCTTGTCATTGCTTTAACCTTATTTTAGTGCAATTCAAGGGTTTATGCATTATTTTAGGGGATTTAGTAGATTATTTCTTGGGTCAGGGAACATTCAGAAAATTTTCATGTAGAAGTTAATGGTAATTGAATCATGCCTTTTGCTATTTCAGGTTTTGAAAAGTTCCATACAAACCGTACTAGTCATAGCTTTACCATATTTTACAGCAATTTAAAGTTTATGCATGTTGTGTGGGGATATGGTAGGTTATTTCTTGGGACATGGAACACCATGTAAATTCTCCTATTGTAAGTAATTTTGCCATTGCTTAATGCTGTTTTGGCTTGTGAAAGTTGCACAGGAATGCTCTATTTTCATAAGGCCAGGAAGTATGCATGTACTCTATTGCTGTTTTTTAAGGTGATACAGTATATTAACAGTGTTTTATAGAAGGTTGTACTTTTTCTATGTTTTTATTGCTTGCAAACTGCCTACACTTGCTAACACAAAAATCAATAGTTGTCTTGTACAAGAGAAGATGAGAGATCAAAGTATCTTTTGATTGTAGCATTGTATGGGGTTTTAATCCCTTATCTCCTTATCACCTTTTCTTGTTTTATTAATAGTGCATGCTAGGTACAGTATTGTTTTCCTTGAAGCACTAATGTCTGGTAAAACCAAGGTAGAAGACTTAAATTTGCTTAAAGTGCTTGTAGTTTTTAGACAACTTTCCTCATTTCAGTGTCAGTAATACTCGCAGATAAAGAGCAAGGGGTCTTAAAGCTGCTTGCAGATGTGTTGTTAAATTCTAGTAGTCAATATGCTTTAGGTATCTTTGCAAGTTTGGTACAGTACTGAGATCTTTCTGACTTTTGGGAAAAGATCATTATGTTTTTACATACCAATATTCATGGGAATAATCTTAAACAGTCTGAATTCTTCAGTTTTCCCAAAAGTAACCCTATCAGCTTCCAAATCATGATGCTGTAGGTGAGGGACTTGTTCCAAAAGTCACCAGTAATTTGTGGATTTTTTCATGGAATCCTAGCCTTCTGAATTCTTTATTCGCTAATCAGAATTTTGGATTTTTAGTTTATTTGGAATCTTCTCTCTCTGTTTTGTTATGTTGATTTTCATTCGTCTCTCATCCCCCTCTCTTCTCTTCTTTTTTCACTATTCAACTTTGTAAACATTTTCACCACCTCATCTTCAATTGCTGTTGTTGGAATATAATGAAATATAAGGTTTAGGTCAAATGCCAAGCACTGGGACCTGAGGACATTAAGCGATGAAAGGGAAATTGATAGTTAAAAGGTTTTGAGGGTGTTACAGCGGGGAAACCACCCAGTTGCAGCATGAAACAATTGTTAGAAGAGGGTGGAAAGTAAGTTGGAAGAAAATATGATTGGAGGTACAGTAAAAGGAATGAAAAGGGTTGCAGTTAAGGACCAAAGGAATGCTGCAGAGAACCTTAAGTAATGCCTACATTGGACCGTGTGATGTGCACTGGTGGCACTACCCCTCTAAAGGGCAGATTCTGTTGTTAGCTCAAGGTCAACTGCATGAGGCAGCTTTCAGGGGCTCCATTTTCTCCCCTTTTTGTAGTGTCTTCCATTACTCTGATGAACACCAAATGGATCAGTGCCAGTCCATTACTGTATGTTGTTCACTCTAAATCTGTCATGAGGTTAACATCACTAAATTGGGTTTTTTTTTTCTTGGTACCCTACCTTTATAGTGCCAACAAGTATGTGATATACAGGTATATCTTCTTTGTCATCGCTGCTTATTACATCTAATTTTTGTTGTTGAGTGGGAAAAAGACAACAAAATTCCTTTTCTTGATGTTTTAATAATTAGAGACGACAGAATACAAATTTGTCATATGTAGAAAACCAACTTTTTCACTTACATACATACACTATTTTAGTTATCATGACAGATTTGCTGTCCGGATTTCCTAGGAAAGGAATTTGAATTAATCCATAGTCATCTGTCATCTTTGAAATACCCTGACCATATAATTCAGAAAGCGATCCATAAAGCTAACACAGTATTCTATCTTCCCCTGCAAAACAAGACTAGAGAGGCACTCAACAATAAAATTAAAATCCCACACCTGGGCAGGATTAAGATGTTGACACAGACTCTTGGAAATTAACCCTTTTGCTTTTACCTACCCAAATACCTTGGTCAAATCCCTGATTAATGTCCAACAAAAGCCAGTCCCCAAAGACAGGGTATATAAAATACCTTGCCTCGACTCTGACAAATCATGTATCGGTTTTACTTGCAAATCACTCCCCCAGAGATTAATACAACATAAAAGGTCAGTATGGTATGGCCAGCCATAACCACAGGATAAACTGGAATGCTTCTCGTATAATTTATGTGAGCAATTGTCAGTTCAAAAGCCAGATGGTGGAATCAGCCCTGATTAAACAAAGAAATACGATGAATCTATCAGAAGGTTCATGGGACTCAGATATTATAGATAAAATGTTCCTCAAACCAGCAATTAAGAAGATTAAGAAACTATCAACTGGAGTGACATAATGGGTGACCTCTGGATTTGTTGGTATAAATACTGCCTGTCTGTATTCCTTACTTCATTCATATACTTGCCAATCTAGGGAGACAGTTTGGTCTCTGAAATATAGCAATTACTTTCTAACTTTTGCCATTTTTATGGGCTGCTTCTATTAGATGGATTTCTGTTTTAAAAAAAAATATTTCATAGTTATATATATATATATATACATAAATAAAGATAAAATCCATGAAGGAAACGGAAACACTGGAGTGCTGCGAGGCCTTTCGACACTAGTCCTTTACTTAGCAGACTGAAGGAATATAAAAGTATGTTTACAAAGAAAGCTCATATAAATGACAGAAGGGGATTATAAAGGAAACATATGTACCTGGAATCCAACACAATTGAAGAATTAGTACAACTGCCAAAACAGGATTAAATACTTAAGAGGTTTTTACAAAGGATTAAGATTAACCGTTCAGGAGCAGGGACAGGACAATTAAAAGAATTATACAGGTTCGTGACTGACCACCTAAAAATTTTTAGTACAACACAATAATTTTTTTTTTTTTTTAATAACTTTTTGCAAGATGAACATTTTTACAAAAAAAATTATATTAAACATACGGATATACAGAAAATATATATCAAGTAGCTACCATGTAATTAAGTCAGTGATTTTATCTTTTAGGTCATTCCGTTTCCTTCGTGGATTTTATCTTTATTTATATATTCATCACGTTCCATATTTTCTTGATTCAGTTATACATATATATATATATATATATATATATATATATATATATATATATATATATATATATATATATATATATATATATATATATATATATATATATATATACAGGCAGCCCCTGGTTATTGGTGGGCTCGGTTATCGGCAATTAGGTTTTATGGCGCTTGTCTAGCGACGAAAACTGGCAATTTTCGGTGCTGAAAATCACAGGTTTCCACTCATCGGCGCCAATACATCCTAACAGAGGCGCCGATAACCGAAAATCGAATTTTGGCGCCGAAAAAGCACCAACTTTCGGTTATCATCACACCCTCAGAACGGAACCCCCGCCGATAACCAGGGGCTGCCATATATATATGTATATATATGTATATATGTATATATATATATATATATATATATATATATATATATATATATATATATATATGTATATATGTATATATGTATATATATATATATGTATATATATATATGTATATGTATATATATATATATATATATATCTATATATCTATATATGTATATATATATATATATATATATATATATATATATATATATATATATATATATATATATCAAAAGAAATTTGTAAATTGTTTAAACTTTAAGGTAGGCAGTAGAGATGTATGAAAATAGGACTATCATATTTGTAAACACAGTACGAGGGTAGTAATGTTAATGAGTTTCCAAACTCCGCCTCCATGACACCTGTCAGGTGTGGATCTGAGGTGGGGTATGGTCTGTTTATCAGCAATGTCCCCAGAGAGTCTATTGTGATTTTTAGCCAAATGAGTTTTAAAGGCCACTCCTACCTCGACACCGGCCTGAGTGGGGATATGGAGTCCCTAACGGTTGTGTATGTTCGTCAGTACTGTTCTTGTAGTATATATATTTGTGACTTCTCACACTCTGTATCAGTCCTTCGTCAATGGCTTGGAAATAAAGTCGAAACCGGTCAGGACCTACACCCCGTTTCTTATTTTTCACCTGTGGTAATGTGTGATAAATGAATCACGTAAAAAAGTGATAATAATCATATATATATATATATATATATATATATATATATATATATATATATATATATATATATATATATATAACGAATCACGAGAATATGGAACGTGATGAATATATAAATAAAGACAATTCCACGAAGGAAAGAGAAGCAACAGAGTATTGCAAGGCTTTTCGACGCATTGTCCTTTACTTAGCAGACTCGTTTCTCTTTCCTTCGGGGCATTGCCTTCATATATATATATATATATATATATATATATATATATATATATATATATATATATATATATATATATATATATATATATAAGTACTCACACATGTATATATATAGTCAATTATATATATATGTATATATATATATATATATATATATATATATATATATATATATATATATATATATGTATATATACATACATACATACATATACACACACCACACAATTACACATTTTGATCAGCAATGTGATTTATAATATTGATCCCTAGTGAATGTGGCGAGGTGGCAATTGTGTTTACATGTCACATGCAAGTGTGACAGACGACGCGCGTAGGTGGCATTTCAGATGCACGTGTCCTGTTGACAGAAATGAACTGCTTTGTTTTCAGCCGCTGTACCCTCCACCTTTGTCGAATTTGGTGGGCGTGACCGTTGGAATATTAGCTTGAAAATGGGCCCCCGGGATTATCCCAAGCCCCGGCAGTCTCCAATTCCTTGTTTCATTGACAAATGCGGATTCTGGAACCTCCCTTTTTACTTGCGGCTAATACGATTTCCATTCAAGGAGGTTGTTTCCACTTTCCCCCTGACTTTTGACCGCCATCGTCAATCAAACATTGAATTGGAATCTGTCCGAAGGACAAGGGATAATCCCAGGCCCTATTCCCAAGGTAGTATTCCAGCGTTCAGGGCCACCAAACTCAACACAGGTAGAAGGTAAGCAAGAGCAGAAAACAACGACCGGTCATTTCCATCAAAAGGATTCCGGCATCTCACGTACCACCCACGTCTCAGCCATGGAAATACGATTGTCACCTTCCAAATGTCCATATTCGCTAGTGTCCAAAATGTATTGTTGTGTCGTGTAATCATTGTTGCCGTTGTCATGGATTCATATATATATATATATATATATATATATATATATATATATATATATATAGATGCAGTAATGTGTGTGTGTTTGTACATATACTGTATGAATGTATGTAGGTGATATTGAGATGCACGTGTGCTTTGACAGAAATGACCTGCTTTGTTTTCAGCTCGCTGTACCTTCCACTTTGTCGAATTTGGTTGGCGTGACCGTTGGAATAATTGCCGATTTTGGAATATTCCTTTATTACTGGCAGCTTATTTATTTGTGTTGTTACATTAATTGCATAATATCTATATCACGGATCGCTACTATCACAATATTATCATATAAATAAAACAGGTTAATTTGCAGCAAAACAACAAATACAAACGCTATTACAATGATTGTTTACGATTTCGTGCGTCTGGTAGCATGCTACGGGTGACTACCGTCTGAAAACCCTCCGGATTGTGGTAAGTGTGAGGTCTCATCTCGGCCGTAATCAAAGGGCTAATGAAAATTAAAATAATTAATAATTTCCCATATTTTGGTAATCATAGAATCAACTAAAAACGATTATTAAATAAAATTATCTAAAAATGAAAAAAAAATCCCGTAGGGTGGGTCTGCCCAGACCCAACTTGCACCAGAGAGGGTTAAGAGACTGGCCAGTCTTGGAGGCCTTTGGGCCTCATCCTTGAAGTTCTTGGGCCCTCTCCAGGCCTGCTTCCCCAGCCTGGCAGGATACCTGCCTTCCTCCGAGGAAGCAGCCTCTGGGTCGGACCCTTCCCTTCAAGGCTGCCCTCAAGAGACTGGCCAGACTTGGAGGACTTTGGGTCTCATCCTTGAAGTTCTTGGGCCCTCTCCAGGCCTGCTTCCCCAGCCTGGCAGGATACCTGCCTTCCTCCAAGGAAGCAGCCTCTGGGTCAGACCCTTCCCTTCAAGGCTGCCCTTAAGAGACTGGCCATCCTTGGAGGACTTTGGGCCTCATCCTTGAAGTTCTTGGGCCCTCTCCAGGCCTGCTTCCCCAGCCTGGCAGGATACCTGCCTTCCTCCGAGGAAGCAGCCTCTGGGTCGGACCCATCCCTTCAAGGCTGCCCACCCATCCCTTCAAGGCTGCCCTCAAGAGACTGGCCAGCCTTGGAGGACTTTGGGTCTCATCCTTGAAGTTCTTGGTCCCTCTCCAGGCCCGCTTCCCCAGCCTGGCAGGATACCTGCCTTCCTCCGTTGAAGCAACCTCTGGGTCAGACCCTTCCCGTCAAGGCTATCCTTAAGAGACTGGCCAGCCTAGGAGGACTTTGGGCCTCATCCTTGAAGTTCTTGGACCCTCTGCAGGCCTGCTTCCCCAGCCTGGCAGGATACCTGCCTTCCTCCGAGGAAGCAGCCTCTGGGTCGGACCCTTCCCTTCAAGGCTGCCCTCAAGAGACTGGCCATCCTTGGAGGACTTTGGGTCTCATCCTTGAAGTTCTTGGGCCCTCTCCAGGCCTGCTTCCCCAGCCTGGCAGGATACCTGCCTTCCTCCAAGGAAGCAGCCTCTGGGTCAGACCCTTCCCTTCAAGGCTGCCCTTAAAAGACTGGCCATCCTTGGAGGACTTTGGTCCTCATCCTTGAAGTTCTTGGGCCCTCTCCAGGCCTGCTTCCCCAGCCTGGCAGGATACCTGCCTTCCTCCGAGGAAGCAGCCTCTGGGTCGGACCCTTCCCTTCAAGGCTGCCCTCAAGAGACTGGCCATCCTTGGAGGACTTTGGGTCTCATCCTTGAAGTTCTTGGGCCCTCTCCAGGCCCGCTTCCCCAGCCTGGCAGGATACCTGCCTTCCTCCGAGGAAGCAGCCTCTGGGTCAGACCCTTCCCTTCAAGACTGCCCTTAAGAGACTGGCCATCCTTGGAGGACTTTGGGCCTCATCCTTGAAGTTCTTGGGCCCTCTCCAGGCCTGCTTCCCCAGCCTGGCAGGATACCTGCCTTCTTCCGAGGAAGCAGCCTCTGGGTCGGACCCATCCCTTCAAGGCTGCCCACCCATCCCTTCAAGGCTGCCCTCAAGAGACTGGCCAGCCTTGGAGGACTTTGGGTCTCATCCTTGAAGTTCTTGGTCCCTCTCCAGGCCCGCTTCCCCAGCCTGGCAGGATACCTGCCTTCCTCCGTTGAAGCAACCTCTGGGTCAGACCCTTCCCTTCAAGGCTATCCTTAAGAGACTGGCCAGCCTAGGAGGACTTTGGGCCTCATCCTTGAAGTTCTTGGACCCTCTGCAGGCCTGCTTCCCCAGCCTGGCAGGATACCTGCCTTCCTCCGAGGAAGCAGCCTCTGGGTCGGACCCTTCCCTTCAAGGCTGCCCTCAAGAGACTGGCCATCCTTGGAGGACTTTGGGTCTCATCCTTGAAGTTCTTGGGCCCTCTCCAGGCCCGCTTCCCCAGCCTGGCAGGATACCTGCCTTCCTCCAAGGAAGCAGCCTCTGGGTCAGACCCTTCCCTTCAAGGCTGCCCTTAAGAGACTGGCCATCCTTGGAGGACTTTGGTCCTCATCCTTGAAGTTCTTGGGCCCTCTCCAGGCCTGCTTCCCCAGCCTGGCAGGATACCTGCCTTCCTCCGAGGAAGCAGCCTCTGGGTCGGACCCTTCCCTTCAAGGCTGCCCTCAAGAGACTGGCCAGACTTGGAGGACTTTGGGTCTCATCCTTGAAGTTCTTGGGCCCTCTCCAGGCCTGCTTCCCCAGCCTGGCAGGATACCTGCCTTCCTCCAAGGAAGCAGCCTCTGGGTCAGACCCTTCCCTTCAAGGCTGCCCTTAAGAGACTGGCCATCCTTGGAGGACTTTGGGCCTCATCCTTGAAGTTCTTGGGCCCTCTCCAGGCCTGCTTCCCCAGCCTGGCAGGATACCTGCCTTCCTCCGAGGAAGCAGCCTCTGGGTCGGACCCATCCCTTCAAGGCTGCCCACCCATCCCTTCAAGGCTGCCCTCAAGAGACTGGCCAGCCTTGGAGGACTTTGGGTCTCATCCTTGAAGTTCTTGGTCCCTCTCCAGGCCCGCTTCCCCAGCCTGGCAGGATACCTGCCTTCCTCCGTTGAAGCAACCTCTGGGTCAGACCCTTCCCTTCAAGGCTATCCTTAAGAGACTGGCCAGCCTAGGAGGACTTTGGGCCTCATCCTTGAAGTTCTTGGGCCCTCTGCAGGCCTGCTTCCCCAGCCTGGCAGGATACCTGCCTTCCTCCGAGGAAGCAGCCTCTGGGTCGGACCCTTCCCTTCAAGGCTGCCCTCAAGAGACTGGCCATCCTTGGAGGACTTTGGGTCTCATCCTTGAAGTTCTTGGGCCCTCTCCAGGCCCGCTTCCCCAGCCTGGCAGGATACCTGCCTTCCTCCAAGGAAGCAGCCTCTGGGTCAGACCCTTCCCTTCAAGGCTGCCCTTAAGAGACTGGCCATCCTTGGAGGACTTTGGTCCTCATCCTTGAAGTTCTTGGGCCCTCTCCAGGCCTGCTTCCCCAGCCTGGCAGGATACCTGCCTTCCTCCGAGGAAGCAGCCTCTGGGTCGGACCCTTCCCTTCAAGGCTGCCCTCAAGAGACTGGCCAGACTTGGAGGACTTTGGGTCTCATCCTTGAAGTTCTTGGGCCCTCTCCAGGCCCGCTTCCCCAGCCTGGCAGGATACCTGCCTTCCTCCGAGGAAGCAGCCTCTGGGTCAGACCCTTCCCTTCAAGACTGCCCTTAAGAGATTGGCCATCCTTGGAGGACTTTGGGCCTCATCCTTGAAGTTCTGGGGCCCTCTCCAGGCCTGCTTCCCCAGCCTGGCAGGATACCTGCCTTCTTCCGAGGAAGCAGCCTCTGGGTCGGACCCTTCCCTTCAAGGCTGCCCTCAAGAGACTGGCCATCCTTGGAGGACTTTGGGCCTCATCCTTGAAGTTCTTGGGCCCTCTCCAGGCCTGCTTCCCCAGCCTGGCAGGATACCTGCCTTCCTCCGAGGAAGCAGCCTCTGGGTCAGACCCTTCCCTTCAAGGCTGCCCTCAAGAGACTGGCCAGCCTAGGAGGACTTTGGGCCTCATCCTTGAAGTTCTTGGGCCCTCTCCAGGCCTGCTTCCCCAGCCTGACAGGATACCTGCCTTCCTCCGAGGAAGCAGCCTCTGGGTCGGACCCTTCCCTTCAAGGGTGCCCTCAAAAGACTGGCAAGCCTTGTAGGCTTTTGGGGCCAATCCTTAAAGGGCTTGGGCCCTTTCCATGGGAAGGGTCAGACCCATAGGCTGCTTCCTTGGAGGAAGGAAGCGGCCTCTGGGTCGGACCCTTCCCCTCACCAATACTCTTTGCTTTCTCTTACCCTACTTTTCAAAACTGACACTTTCTGTCTCCGAAGGCTTCCAGACGATTTGAAGCATCTCGGAGATTGTTCTTGGACACTTTGAAGCTCGGCGCATGCGCGAATGGCATTTCTCTCGTCCTTCCAGGAGCCGGAGGACTGAAGGATTCCAAAATGTCTTCAAGGAAAATCTCGAAGGTTTTAGATCATTTCAACATCGCGATAACCATTACTTGGAGTTCTTTTTCTGGCACATAAACAGCTTCTTTGCTTTAAGGAGTCGTCTTCTATAAACTTATGAGATTCCCTCTTACTGACGATATTGATCATCCCTTCGATTCTTCCTTGCTTCTCCAAAAAGTAATTCTGTGAATCCAAAATCTTTGAAGTAGTTTCTAACACCTCAGGTTATCTACTTTATTCTTCGTCAGCATTCTTCAGTATACCTCCACGCCGATGTCGTCTCTTTTTTGTTCCTTCTCTTTCTTATTTCGAGCGAAGAACTGCTCCAAGCGGTAATTTTGGGCATCCAAAATCCCCTCTCAATCAGCTTAGAAAACACCTCAAGTTCTCTACCTTTTATTTCGTATAAATTCTTCAGTTCCTCCGTTCCACTGTCTTCCTCTCTTCTTGATTATTTCCTTCCTTATTTCGAATGAAGAGCTTGCGTCCGTGAGTGACAATACGACTGTAGAGGTGCCGAATAATCGCAGAAGGCGGGAACCTCGACTTCATACTGCTCCGCGAAGTAGTCCATATTTTCAGCAGTAAACAATTACAGACTGAAGCTATCTGCCATTCTCGTGATGTACTTTTCCCTCTTGAAAATCTCTTTTAGTCGATCTGCTTCGTCATCCAGTTCATTTTAACCATAAACTTCGCCTTCTTTGCTCACATGCTGTCTCTGAAGGCTTCAAGACGTCTTCCTGGAGGATCCCTGAGATGGCCACTGTAGTCCTTGGTGTCAGTGCACCTACTGAGTGATGGCGCTATACGCATGAGCGGAAGAATTCTAAAACGACTGCAGGAAAAACACGAAGATATTACGGCGCCAGGCGACAATGATTCTTTCTTGCAGCAGAAGGTATGAAATTTTCTTGAAAGCTTTATTGCCACGAAAACATCAATATTTAAAAAAAAAAAGAAAGAAATTAAAAATTTAGTGAAAAATCATCATCGTATCCTTTTCTCTCGTCGCCGGGAGAAATATATATATATATATATATATATATATATATATATATATATATATATATATATATATATATTTATAATATATATATATATATATATATATATATATATATATATATATTTATATATATATATATATATATATATATATATATATATATTTATATATATATATATATATATATATATATATATATATATATATATATATATATGTATATATATATATATATATATATATATATATATATATATATATATATATATATATATATATATATATATATATTTATATATATGTATATATATATATATATATATATATATATATATATATATATATATATATATATATACATACACACATATATATATAAATATATACAGTATATATGTATATATATATATATATATATATATATATATTCATATATGTATATATATTATATACATGTATGCATATATATATATATATATATATATATATATATATATATATATATATATATATATTATATACATATATATATATATATATATATATATATATATATATATATATATATATATATATATGTATATATATATATATATGTATATCTACATATATTTATATATCTATATATATGTATATATACATATAGATAGATAGATAGATAGATATCTCCTCCCGACGACGAGGGAAAAGGATACGATGATGATGATTTTTCGCTACATTTACATTTATTTCTTTAAAAAAAATGCTATTTTCGTGGCAATAAAGCTTTCTAGAAAATTTCACCCCGGGGAGGACAAGATCAACTTGGAAATTATTATTATAGATAGATACATATACATAAATATATGTATATATAAGTATATATACATATATTTTATATATATATATATATATATATATATATATATATATATATATATATATATATGTGTGTGTGTGTGTATACACTGGTTTGTGCGTCTGTGTGCGTTAATTTTTCCCAATAGTTAAAAATAAGGTGGTCTCAAGAATTTCTGTTTCCTGAAATGGTCATCACTAGCGCCCAGTAATCCAGTCAGCTTCAAGAGAAAAGTGACCTTTTTTGTTTTAACAAGGCTTCTCCATTGCCATTGATCACCTTATTAAGGGGGAGAGAGAGAGAGAGAGAGAGAGAGAGAGAGAGAGAGAGAGAGAGATGGCTGCCTCCAGCAAGGAATGATTAAGTTTTTTCGCATAGCAGAGTAAGTTATAAATATATAGTTTTTTATGGTACCAGCATCAAATTATAATAGTAGATTTTTTGAAGGATACAGAGTAGTTTAAATCGCTTGTCTTATTTAAAGAAAAATTCTTCGGAAAAGAAATAAGTTTTAGAGTCTTCAAGAACACAATTAAAGACGCACGGAAAACTTTTCCAATATTCCTGGAAAACCTGTCTACCATATACTTTGGAGGCTTGTATTTCAAGTCAATGGTCCCTGTATGCTTGTCCCGTATGAATTGGATTCATATTCTAAAAAAAAAAAAATAATAGTAATAAAAAAAATACTCATAGTAGCATGAGTCTTAAAATGAAGTAGCAAATCCACAGTTGTATATTTATCTTTAAATATATGTACATATACATAACTGTGGAATTGCTTCTCCAATAATAATAATAATAATAATAATAATAATAATAATAATAATAATAATAATAATAATAATAATAATAATACTGAGATAATATTAAGCAAACTTTTTACTGATGAAGATGCAATTTTTAATAATTTTAGTAGGACATTTTTTAAACAACTTTTAGAGCTGGCCGTGCTGGACACGACCTTTGCCTTCAGTTTGTATAAACAAACTGAAGGGATGGCCATGGGATCACCACTTGGTCCAATTTTTGCTAACATCTTCATGTGCTCCCTGGAGGAGCGCATAATAGAAGAATGTCCCATTAGGTTCCGCCCTCTATTTTATCGAAGATATGTTGACGACACGTTCTCCCTATTTCGTCATGAATGTCATGCAGAGTCCTTTCTGGAGTTCGTCATCCGACAACATCCAAACATAAGGTTCGCTATGGAGAAGGAGGTAAATAACAAACTCCCCTTCCTTGATCTTATTATTTCCAGAGGTGACTCAGGTTTTTACACAGGTGTGTATAGAAAAAATACATTTACTGGTTTGGGAATGAATTTTTATAGTTCGTGTTTCTTTCATTTGAAACTGAACTCTATTTTAACCCTCCTCCATAGGGCTTACACCCACTCGTCAAACTGGAAGAGTTTCCACGATGAGATATCCTTTTTAGTGAAATATTTCAATAATAATTGTTTTCCATCACGACTTTTTTTCAGATCCCTAAATAAACTGCTACTACAGAAAATGACTCCGGCAACACCTGAATCGACTGTGCCGAAACTAAAGATGTATGCAAGTTTCCCTTTCGTGCATGATGATACTTTTAGGAGAAAATGCACAGCCATTATTCAAAAGAGTTTTCCAGCTTTAAACCTGAAAATCATCCCGAAAAATCCCTTTACAATAGGGTCACTGTTCAGAGTCAAAGACCGGCTCAGTCCTCTGTTTTCGTCCAGCGTTGTTTACAAGTACACTTGCCCGGGATGTGATCACGGGATATACATATGTGGGATGCACGAGGAGGCTGTTGAAGGTCCGCATAGATTCCCACAGGGGCATAAGTCATAGAACAGGTAGCAGGTTATCTAATCCTGAGCAATCAAATATACGAAATCATTCAAAATTATGTAAAACTTATATTGACAGCAAGGATTTTTCCATCCTAGGCCGAGTGCAGAACAACAACGACTTAACCATCCTAGAATCCATAATTATCAGGAAGACTGTGCCGTCGTTAAATACTCAATCGTCCTCAGTGAAATTGTTTATAGCCTAGTTTGGGCAACTGGTTTTCCTCACTCTGTTTGTACTTATTTATGTTAGTCTTGTTCTTTCTTTCATATAGGTAGGTTGTTTTAAGATTTTAGTGAACTCCTTTTACTCATTATTGACTTGTCTTGGAATGAGGTGTTTTGTTTTAAATATTTTTACTACATAAAGAGCTGTTGCCATTGCATTAATTTGTTATTGATGTTCGCAAATTATATTATATTTTATAGCCTTGAAAATGCGACTTGGAATTCGTCGCGAAACGTCGGCATTGAAAATAAACTGTAGATGATGAGGATGCCTTTCCCTACTGCTTCCTTCGTGATGTATATATATATATATATATATATATATATATATATATATATATATATATATATATATATATATATATATATATATATATATATATTACTAAAAGGACCTCATTCAAACTGCATGGTATCTATAGATACCATCCAGTTTGAATGAGGTCCTTTTAGTAATTTAGTTAATGCACAGAACAATTGTGTATGTGATAAAGTTAATATATACGTATGTATACATATATGTGTGTGTTAGTGTGTGTATTAACAGATAGTTAGACACAGAGATAGATGCATAGATAGAAAGATATATATATATATATATATATATATATATATATATATATATATATATATATATATACATATATATACATATAAATACATATATATATATATATATATATATATATATATATATATATATATATATATATATATATATACATACATATATATATACATATATACATATATGCATATATATAGTAGGGAGTACGGATAGGAAGAACAGTCAGCTCATCATTGATATATTTATTAATAGGTGCGCTTCGGGATCACCCATATCCCATCTTTTCTGGCTAAAAAGATACAAAAACACTAATTAAAACTGACAACAGAGCTTACAAAATTAAAATGCTTTAAAGATTGAAAAATGACAATGACAAAACAAGAAATAGATTACCTTCAGTAGTAAAGTCCAGAGGATGAAAACTGAATATGAGTAAACAAGGTTAGCAAGTAAACAAGAAAGGCGGGGGGGGGGGTTACTATAGTACGACCGTTTTAGGAAGAGACTTTGCCCCTCTTAAACTGACCATTAACCTTCTGACTTCAAGCTCTCATTGTTTGCGCCTGTTATCAAGCACGTGTACTATAATAGAAAGTTCTGAATGAAGTTTTGTTGTCCCACTTAAATTTTAGATAAAAAAAAAAAATCAATATATGAAAATGATAGATGCAAGAAATTTGGAAACCTAGATGTGCTTTCATTTTCAGTTTTGTTTATTTGGATGCTGTACTGAGCAATGTTCTTGAGTTAAGTCATCTACTATAGTTTTTTATTACTGTTCCTTTGCTGTTATCGAAGTCTCATAATTGTGATATAGTTTTGAGCTTTTGAATTGTTTTCTTTCGTGTATGCCGTGATCCGTCTTTACCTCTTTGCTGTATCAAGGTTGAATTTTCACTGTGCACCGATAAAATAGCTCATAATAAATATTCTTTAAATATTGTTACACCCATATATATATATATATATATATATATATATATATATATATATATATATATATATATATATAGGGTGTAACAATATTTAAAGAATGTTTATTATGAGCTATTTTATAGCTGTACAGTGAAAATTCAACCTTGATACAGCAAGGAGGTAAAGACGGATTACGGCATGCACGAAAGAAAGCAATTCAAAAGCTCAAAACTATATCACAATTATATATATATATATATATATATATATATATATATATATATATATATATATATATATATATATATATTACACATTTATACAGTATTAGATTTACCTGTGCTTTTAAAGCACTGTCATATGATACTCATCACTGCTGTGGCATTTCTGTTATATGTAGATTTTTAAAGATATTTCTGCCACTTTCTGTCGAAAAAACAGATCTATATTTCAATTTATTTCAATTTCAGTGTTCAACAGGATATCACACAACAAGGGAAAGCAATAAATTTATTTACAATCGAAGTATGAGGAGACATTACTTATGAAGAATCCTCGTCAGAGGATGCTACATCGATAACAAAAGAATCTATATATTTATCAATGCAAACATCTCTTGAAGCGTCATCTCTTTTTATATCTTCGGCATGTCTCACATCATTAGCCCAGTTGTCAGAAGATATGGATTCAATTGCTTCTTTGACCAAAGGAAGCAGGTCTGATTTTTTAAAATGATTCTTCTTTGCCACGTATGATTTCACCTGCGCCCATATCAGTTCTGTTGCATTATACTGGCAGTGATATGTAGGCAGCCTAACCACTATGTCCATGATCTCTTGCCAGTCTGTCAATCACGTAATCATTTTCTTTACATGAATGTCTTTGCAACTTTACTAATTTTTTATTAGCCAGTCTTTAACTTCATCCTTTTTGGCAGACATTGTCGGAGGTTTATTAATTCGAACTGAATGATAAGAAGCGTTATCCAACACTATGATGGCAGATGGCCCTATATTGGGAAGAAGCTGGGTTTTAAACCATTTTTCAAACACTGCAGAATTCATCTGAATTTCTAGATTGCGTATCCCTTGTCAGCTGGGTGCTTGATCATTGATAAAAATATTACCCAGAAATGTGGTTAATATTGCAACCAATATTGTGATTGTGTCTACTTACTCTCCAATGTTATTGATGTACAATTAGAAGGAATAAATCATAGGTAAAAATTTTTATTCTGTCACGCCTCTCTCTCTCTCTCTCTCTCTCTCTCTCTCTCTATTTTTTTTTTTGCCCAGCTAGTGGAATAGTAAGCGGAACCATAAAAATGATGAACATTCTTTATGATTAGTTTTCTGACGAATATACAAATAATTTTTAACTATAATACACAACTGTGATGTAGCTGTCCTTTACGGATTCAAACAGAATTAGAGAAAATGACAAAAAAAAAAAGAAGACTGTCATCCTCAATCAGTGCAGTGCTTATACCTCTGGCAACACTAAACCCCGATATATAGTACTTATCCTATGTTTATTTATTTGTGTTGTTACATTAATTGCATAATATCTATATCACGGATCGCTACTATCACAATATTATCATATAAATAAAACAGGTTAATTTGCAGCAAAACAACAAATACAAACGCTATTACAATGATTGTTTACGATTTCGTGCGTCTGGTAGCATGCTACGGGTGACTACCGTCTGAAAACCCTCCGGATTGTGGTAAGTGTGAGGTCTCATCTCGGCCGTAATCAAAGGGTTAATGATTTTAGGGCCATTGTCCCAATGGAAGGCCACGTCTCACCTTTCCTGAAGAAGTTCTTAGTTTAAGACCTCATCGGAACTGTGAAAATATCCTCCTCCTCCTGCTCCTCCCCCGCCCCTCCTCTCTCTCTCTCTCTCTCTCTCTCTCTCTCTCTCTCTCTCTCTCTCTCTCTCTCTCTCTCTGCATTTATATTCTATTATAAAACTTTAACGAACAATAAACTTATCTTTCAATAACAAACAATACCTCTATAAACAATTAAGATACTAAAAGTTTCAGAGATATAGCAGGAGGGATTAAAAGAATTACCCTGGAGACATTTTCATCCACTGCTATTGTTTAAGAACATAAGAGGCAGGTAACTTATGTGAGGTAAATTTAGATTGCCATGTTTTAATATTTTCGGGGAAATTTCTTGTATACATACATACATACATACATACATAACTACATACATACATACATATATATATATATATATATATATATATATATATATATATATATATATATATATATATATATATATATATATATATATATATATACATACATATATATATATATATATATATATATATATATATATATATATATATATATATATATATATATTATATATATATATATATATATATATATATATATATATATATATATATATATATATATATATATATATATATATAATATATATATATATATATATATATATATATACATTAATGACCCTCTCCCCAGGTCAGATAGGGTCATTAATATGTATATATATATATATATATATATATATATATATATATATATATATATATATATATATATATATATATATATATATATATATATATATATATATATATATATATATATATATATATATATATATATATATATATATATATATATATATATATATATATATATATATATATATATATATATATATATATATATATATATATATATATATATATATATATATATATATATATATATATATATATATTATTATGATTAGCAAGAATTCGCTAGCAAATTACCTCCCCCCCCCTCCTTTGTTGTTGTTGGTTGTTCATTTACTGCCAGCCGGCCGATCGATAGACCATCTGTCTATCGACTTAAAAACAAGGGTTAAAAGATTAAAGGCGCTCCCATTTTTGATAAAGATCTTTCCTTCGAGCAAAAGTAATCTGGCTTGGGCGTTTCTCCTACAGGCCAAAACCTCCCCTGCGGGCAGCAGGTGCAATGAGTCAAAGCATCTGTGATGGACGCCCCCCTGCCCCATAGGAGGGGATAAAAGGCAAAAGCCCACGAGGTCTCACACACACGCGGGCTGGAAGATATGGAGTGAACTTGTGAAGACGTCCTCAACACCTGGCCCCACCGATGCCCTTGCATCCTAACCACGTGGCCCTTTCCAAAGTATACTTCTCCTCGTGCCCCTCGACCGTATTCCTCGAGCCCACACGCCATTGCTTGGAGTTTCGAGGAGTCCCCCATCGCCTTGCCCCTTTACGGAAGCCCTTGCATCTCACCACGTGGAAGAAACTCGCCCTCGAAAATCGCAAGTCATCACGGACTGTCTTCTACGCGCCCTCGGAAAATCTGCTAAGGTAAAGTGCCCTGGAAGAGCCCCATTTCAGTCACGCTTTTGTCTCGTAATATTTTCTTAAAGAGAAAGCCAGAAATCTCCCTTGTCTAATGTCCGTGCGCCTCTTGCATCGGCAGTATTAATTCTTTATTACTCCTTTGGCACCCTCAGTGCAGCTTCGAATTCATTATTCTTTTGTCCATTTTCATTACTGGCGTATAATGTGCATATCTATCATTTCAGAGGGATCCTATTTCGTGGAAGCTTCTCGGACCGTGTCTGGAATTCCCCAGTTTCATTCAATCTACTTGAGTTCCTCTTTCCCGTACTAAGGTCATTTATGTAAATACACTACTTTAAATGTGCCCACGTGTTTTACGTAATATTTCCCTCAGTAACCAGAGCCCTATGCTCATATGAAATTTCCTTTGTTTTCCTCTTTTTTTTTACGTTTTCCCGTACCCACGAAGTCAGAATCACAAGGCAAAATCACCTTAAATTGTTGCTACCTGTCTCACAGAGCATATTTCAAACTAAAACCACTGAAAAACGTAAAAATGGCCACCTGGCCATAGATCTCGTTTTGCAGTTGCAGTTCCCCTAGTGTTGCTTTATTGCATTTGCAACTTGCCAGATCAGCTATTAGCAAAGCTAAGCTGGGTACGAGACAATTACGAACCTTTTGTGTAAAACCAGCACACAGATCCAGAAAATTCCACGTAAGTAATGTGTTAATCTTAGTAAAACCTTTTTACAATCGTGACTGTTCCTAGGAATTAGAAATAGGGACGCATGTAATCACTGAGAGAAAAGAACCGCCGTATTAGATTCGTTAATGCATGCCTTTCAGGATAGGTAGTTAGGAAATAACCAGTGCTAACCATCCTTTGCTTCGAGGAATAGTGCGAAATTCCTCTGTGTTAAAATCCTTGCCATATTCTTGCTTCGAGGAATAGTGCGAAAGAAATTCCTCTGTGATAACTTTTACTTCGCATTTCGAATTAGCGAACTGTTATTTAGGCGCGAATAAATTCCCACGTGGGACACGACGAAGTCAGCTTGCATTGCTGAAAATTCTCTCAGTGTAGTTAGGATTCGAGTTAGGTGTTAGGAAAGCGAAATTTAAACTCCGCTTATAGGGAAATTACTTGGCCGTTGTACTGTTATCCTCTCATATACGGGTTCATTCACCCAGAATCTAAAAATACCTCCGGTGTTGGCCAAACGACCTGCAACCCCCACCCCGCCCATGCCCGCGTGTGTAGCATTTTTTTTTTTCTCTTCCCCCATTCATTTCCCAGCATACATTTTCCTTTGGGTTTCCCGTTAGTAATTTCTAAGTCCTAAGGGACGAATCGTAATTCCAAGTCCTAAGTGACTCCTAAAATTCTACGTCGTACGTGGCGAGAATTTCTCCAAACTCCAGTCCTCAGAGACTCCTAAAATTCTACGTCGCACGTGGCGAGAATTTCTCCAAATTCCAGTCCTTAGAGACTCCTAAAATTCTACGTCGCACGTGGCGAGAATTACTCCAAATTCCAGTCCTCAGAGACTCCTAAAATTCTACGTCGTACGTGGCGAGAATTTCTCCAAACTCCAGTCCTCAGAGACTCCTAAAATTCTACGTCGCACGTGGCGAGAATTTCTCCAAATTCCAGTCCTCAGAGACTCATACAAAAATTCTACGTCGCACGTGGCGAGAATTTCTCATTCCTGCGGGAACCCAAAATTAAGTCCTTTTGAGACATTATATAGTGTAGTTCACACACATCTAAGCCCTTACGGGACTGATCATTCTAGTTCGTTAGAACAACTCCTTAACTTCACGCTACAGCCGGCCAAGTCCGAGCGTGACAAAATCCAACTACGTCTTCCGAGACGACATATTAAAATTCGTTCGCCAAGAACACCCACGTCTTTCCAAGACATATCAAATTTTAACAAAAAAGTCTCCTCAGACTTACTAATCACCTGTCTTATTCAGACAGATCCATTCTCCTGCAGTCTGAACCATTGAGTGTTTCAGATTCCTGCAATTGAGTCTTTTCAGACAACCTGAGTCTTTTCAGATATATCATATAACCATTATTTCAAAATGGCTAATACCAGAGCCCAACAAAACGAGGATTTCAAATTCTACATGTCCGCTGGGAAGGACATGGGACTATCGGGGCAAGATCTGAGAGCATGGGTTCAAGAGCGAGTGGACATGCCAAGGCGGAGAGAGCAAGAGAACGTGAAGAGAGAGAGAGGGCAAGAATTGCCCAAGAGCAGGAGAAGGATAAAGAACGTGCAGAGAGAGAGAGGGAACGAATTGCCCAAGAACAACGAGAGGAGAGGGAACGAATTGCCCAAGAACAACGAGAGGAGAGAGAACGAATCGCTCACGAACAACGGGAGGAAAAAGAACGTGCAGAGAGGGAAAGAGAACGTGAGGAGAGAGAGAGAGACAGAATCGCCCAAGAGAAAAGGGAGGAACGAGAATGGGAAGATCGAGAGCGACAGCGCGCCCACGAGCTCCAGATGCTAGAACGACAGCCCGCCACCCCCCCCGCCCCCTGCCGCGGGGATGAGTGCCCTCAGCCAAGCTCACTCGTTCATGCCAAAATGGACCGAGTCCGAACCCGAAGTATGGCTTGAAAGGGCCGAACGAGTCCTGGAGTGCTGCGATCTCTCCCCCGCGGAACTCTCCCTTGTTCTCACTAAATTCCTGGGCGGAAAGGCCCTCGTTGCCTACCACGCCCTTCCCGCAGACGATCGGGGAAACTGGGAAGCCGTACGCCAAGCAGTTACGAAGGCGTACGAGATTACCCCCGAGCGGTGGAGGAGACGTTGGAGAGAGCAGCCCAGAGAAGCAGGCCAGACTTGGTCCGATTGGGCGTACCATTCGGAGCGGGCGTTGACAAAATGGCTCGATTCCGAAGGAGCCACTAACACCGCCGAGGTACTCGAGCGGTTTAAATTCGAGCATTTCCTGCGCTACGCCCCTCCTGCCCTCGCCACTCATATAGTGGAAAAAGCCCCACCAACACTCACCGAGTGTTGCCGAATAGCAGACATGTGGGAAACTCACCACCCTCAAGAAGGATCCATGGGGCGGAAGATAAATCCCCCGTCCCTCCTCGGAGGTTCAAATTCCAACAAAAATGGGAACTCGGGCAAGCCCCTAACTTGCCATTATTGCAAGAAAACGGGGCATTCCTTCGAACAGTGCCGGAACAAGAAACCGGCTCCTCTCTCTCCCGGAAAACCGACAAATAACTCGCCTGCGCCCTCCACAGGGGCAGCGCGGAAAGACTTTAGCCAGACCTTTTGCACGGCGTGCAAGGTCTATGGCCATTCTCCCGCATGGGCGAAATGCCCACGCAATAATAAATCAACTACTCCCACCGTCGCCTTGGCCGTCACAGATCCCACATCATTAGGCCCTCCCGCCGAAGGGCCTGTATACGTGGCCCCTCCACGAGGTAGCCAGCCCGCGCGCCGAGTCACTGCATTCGAGGACTCGGGCGCACAAATCTCCCTCATCCGAAGGGACAGAGTTCCCTACGGAGCTATCGTCAATAGACGAAAACTCGTCACGATCGAGGGAATAAATCAATTTAAAATGATACTCCCTACGGTCCAATTGAGAGTCACAAGACCTCACCAATCCAAAATGTGCAATCTTGCAGTAGCAAGCCATCTCCCCGGAGGCTATGACGTCATCCTGGGACAGGACTTTCAGTCCCCACCGAAATCACGACAATCTAGGGGTCCCCATTCCCCGAATCATTCCGCGGGCGCGAGTAATCCTCCCCCGCTTCTCCCTCAGCCAAGACTGGCGCCCCCTGGGTACCAGGAGGACGTGCAGTCCCCACCAGTGCCACCTGAATACGATGTACAGTGGCCCCCTCGATCGGTTCCCGATCCGAGTCCAGTGCCCGGCCCTGCCTCAGTGCCAGTGCCAGGGCCCCAATCAGATCTCCCTTCAGGAGATGCCAAATTCCTGCCGGTGCCACTTGCATACCCCGAGCAGGGCCAAGCTTCGTCCGTCCTGACCGACGAGCCCAAGAAACCTCTGATAGCGCCTGACTCTGCCCTAGTGCCAGCGCCAGAGGGCTACGCCGATCTCCATTCACGGGATCCAACTCAGGACCCCCTCTCTTCCCCCGGCCTGGCACCGCTACCAGCGTCGGTCAGAGAGACGGTTCCTCCCGACCACCGCGGAAGCTCACCTGCAGGTGCGGCCTCGCAACCCGTACCTGAGCTGGTCATCGTTACCTGCGAGCCGCTCACGCCACCCCCGACCGCCTCCTCTCTGCCTCAGCCCGTCGCCGACGCAATTGCAAGTCAGGATTCTGCCATATCTCACTTGGCCGATGAACTACAAGAGCCGCGACGGATCATGGTAGAACCCGCACGGAACACTCCTGCGTCAGCTGTCGCATCAGCAGGCCCAGGTGGTACTCCGTGCCGCCCTCCGGTCGCGGGCCCTCCGCTTCCCCGGCCGAGGACGACTGTCCCATTAAGAAAGACTCGAGGCGAAATTACCACGGGCGTGGGACATTCCAGGTAATTTACAAAGAGCTCTAGAGCTCCCATGGCACCTGTGCCACCATTTCATTTTTCGAAGGTCTTGGCACCCCTAATCCAGAAGGGGATGTCAGACCCTCCTCTATCTTCTTCCGTTCCTCAGGAACTGCTATCTCTTACCATCCTCTACTAATCTTCCCTTAAATTATCCCCACAAGAGGCAATTAAATACGGGATACCATTCCCCACACAATGTATAAATCATTAAGAATAACAGAGTGAGAAGTGGCACGCCCTTGCGCCCATACCTTGGCACCGGGCGTGCGTGTCAGCCCCTCCTGAAGGAGTCGCGCCCTTCGGGTGCACTTTTCTCGCCCTGGGACTGAAAGGATCGGCCGGGCCGTAATTTATAGGCGTAGGACGAGAAATTCCCGCCTAACCCAATAAAACCCTCCCTCTTTTTCCCTTAGTTCTTCTGCCAATATCATTTACTTTCTTTTAGTCATTTATTTATCTTTAATTTTAATGAATCGCGAGTCATAAACTCTTGCCCTTGTGATTTAAATGCCCCTTTTGTAAGCTCTGAGGGACGTGTCCCGCCTTCATATGCGGTCAAGTTTCATTCGTAAGGTCTTGGTAATTTTCCTTTTGTTATTATTATCCCTTTTCCCCCTTCCATTCCTTCCAAGATCGCTGTTTGTCCTACCCCACATCTTTTGTCTGCTCGCCCCGTCATAACATTGAGTTGGCAGTAGACGCATAAAATTAGCGTAGTTTAAGGTTAGCGAATTAAAACCTCGCGAACACTCTCGCCCGCACACGACTGTCAAATTCCCGGTGTGTGGGTCATCCCTCAGCTCGCGTTGAACGATAGCTGAGCCAAGTACGTTAAAACGAAGATAAATTATCAATGCGAATATGTATAGTCATTACAGTATCGTGTAAAAGGGGATGTCATTTACAAAAATAGACGCTGTTTTTCATTTACACAGCCTCTTCAAGGCAGATTGTACTAACCGCATGCATTTTATCTAAAATTAAGTAACCGTGTATTTTAATTCTTGAACAATAACCATTTCTTTTCATTTGTTGGCCATAGCCTCATATACGTGGTCCTATAATCTTAATTAATTCACAATTGTTCGAGTCACTTTATAAAGTTACAGTGGGTAACCAAATCTAAAGTAATTATTCTTTTGCAAGTGTTTAAATCACTTTGCGTCCTGTTAACGAAAATTGTCCCAATGTGTTATTAAAAGTAATGTCTCAGCTTCATAAAACCCTTAGGAGTAAAGTTCATTGCAAGGCAGAATGTAGAGTAACGTAAAGCATTTGCCGCTCATTCTTGAATATCGATGTACACACCCGATGGAGGTATGTACATCATCTTGTATGGGGAGGTATTATGATTAGCAAGAATTCGCTAGCAAATTACCTCCCCCCCCCTCCTTTGTTGTTGTTGGTTGTTCATTTACTGCCAGCCGGCCGATCGATAGACCATCTGTCTATCGACTTAAAAACAAGGGTTAAAAGATTAAAGGCGCTCCCATTTTTGATAAAGATCTTTCCTTCGAGGCAAAAGTAATCTGGCTTGGGCGTTTCTCCTACAGGCCAAAACCTCCCCTGCGGGCAGCAGGTGCAATGAGTCAAAGCATCTGTGATGGACGCCCCCCTGCCCCATAGGAGGGGATAAAAGGCAAAAGCCCACGAGGTCTCACACACACGCGGGCTGGAAGATATGGAGTGAACTTGTGAAGACGTCCTCAACACCTGGCCCCACCGATGCCCTTGCATCCTAACCACGTGGCCCTTTCCAAAGTATACTTCTCCTCGTGCCCCTCGACCGTATTCCTCGAGCCCACACGCCATTGCTTGGAGTTTCGAGGAGTCCCCCATCGCCTTGCCCCTTTACGGAAGCCCTTGCATCTCACCACGTGGAAGAAACTCGCCCTCGAAAATCGCAAGTCATCCACGGACTGTCTTCTACGCGCCCTCGGAAAATCTGCTAAGGTAAAGTGCCCTGGAAGAGCCCCATTTCAGTCACGCTTTTGTCTCGTAATATTTTCTTAAAGAGAAAGCCAGAAATCTCCCTTGTCTAATGTCCGTGCGCCTCTTGCATCGGCAGTATTAATTCTTTATTACTCCTTTGGCACCCTCAGTGCAGCTTCGAATTCATTATTCTTTTGTCCATTTTCATTACTGGCGTATAATGTGCATATCTCTCATTTCAGAGGGATCCTATTTCGTGGAAGCTTCTCGGACCGTGTCTGGAATTCCCCAGTTTCATTCAATCTACTTGAGTTCCTCTTTCCCGTACTAAGGTCATTTATGTAAATACACTACTTTAAATGTGCCCACGTGTTTTACGTAATATTTCCCTCAGTAACCAGAGCCCTATGCTCATATGAAATTTCCTTTGTTTTCCTCTTTTTTTTACGTTTTCCCGTACCCACGAAGTCAGAATCACAAGGCAAAATCACCTTAAATTGTTGCTACCTGTCTCACAGAGCATATTTCAAACTAAAACCACGGAAAAACATAAAAAAAAAAAAAATATATATATATATATATATATATATATATATATATATATATATATATATATATATATATATATATATATATATATATATATATATATATATATATATATATATATATATATATATATATATATATATATATATATATATATATATATATATTAATGACCCTATCCCCGGGTCAGATAGGGTCATAATCTCTTACTGTATCTGTTTTAAGAGCAGCATCAATCATGTTACACACCTAAGAGTCTCCTGTAGCAATGGCCGGCCTTGGGACAGCACATTATATCTCTCCCGTCGACTCCTCTCACTGAATCTATCCTCAAACAAAGGCCTACTGGAATTAAACACTGAGGTACAAAACTAGGGTTTATTTGGAAATTAAATGAAAGTAATTCAGCAAAAACTACAGTCATGAAATTGAGTGGCTCCCACCCCCTATAAATGGAAATCATCACTAGAGGAAATCTGATTCACAAACATTCAGATTAATGATTCTAGACCAACCAACACTAGTGACTAACACCCTGGTCACCAAACAAAGAAAAAAGGTCATAATTATTTTTGACCACAATAAGTGTCATAGAGTATAAATCTCTCTTGCAGAGGGACCCATTCGAAGTGGACTCATCTTGGCCTGTGCCCTACCTTTAGTCAAGACTCCCTCAGAAGGATCTTCAGGCGTTGCAAACCCTTTATCAATTTACCTATCCATTTTCCCTTCAAATGCTTGCTTTTGTAAATATAATTCTTTAATTTAGCCCAAGTGTTTACGTAACATTTCCTTATGAAGTAGAGCCTTCAGCTCCAAAATTCTCCCCTTTTTCTTATTTTTTTTACGATTTCCCTTTACGCAAGTCAGAACTCCAAGGCAAATTAGGTAAAGTTGCCGTTGCCAGCCTGTAGAATACCATAAACCCAGGGAAATACGTATATATATATATATATATATATATATATATATATATATATATATATATATATAACCTTCAGTTTTTAGGATTTATTCATTGGATGGAAAGGCTGCTAGGGACAAACACCCGACCACTTTCCAACCCATCCCTTTCCCTGGATGTTTGAGGGTAATCGGACGCACAGCGGTACAGCGAGTATTTTGTGAATATTTTGGCCTTGTGTTCAGAATTGAATTGATAATTTGGAAAACAAATTATTATGTAATTATATATATAATAACTGAGGCCTTTTAAATATCCATTTAAAAACTTGTCATTCAGCTCTGAATATTTAATAATTATCTATCCCATTTGTTATTCATGGTTATTGCGTCGACATAAGCATTTCTCTTACCTCTAAGATATCAACCAATGCTTTATTTCCGGTAAAATACGTACATGTGTAACAAATATCAATTAGTGAATAAAACAAGGGACCAAAGAAAGTTGAGCATTTTTCAGAATTTGATTCCCATTACAGAGTTAGTTTGAATTACACATGAAAAAATAGATAAAATACACTGTCAGTAGGCGTTTCATGACTTTTCAAAAGACAAACTAATTTTCACGCATTGGAAATTTTTGATGTTCTTTGTGCCATGTCCTGTTTAAGGGTCCAATTAGAGAACATTCTAAGAACTGATAGTGGATTAACCGATAACTACATTACACGAGGTCTTTATTCGTTATAAGAAGAGGATTCAGTTATTTTCTCAACTAGCATTTTCTCATTGAATAGTTTTGGAATTTAAGATATGCTTTGAAGTGTCAATAACATCTTTTTTTATAAAACCGTCTACAAATCAATTAAGTTATCTATGAAAAAAAAAAAATTGGAGAATGATGTAAGGTCACATTTTAGATACATACATAAGCTATATATACATACATTACATACATACACACACATAATGTGTGTGTGTGTATATATATATATATATATATATATATATATATATATATATATATATATATATATATATATATATATATATATATATATATTATGCTCTAAAATTCTTTATTTTCACAATTTTCAAAAATAACGTAAATGTTTTCTAAAAAAAATTATACAAGGATATATAAAGATGTTTTAAAGAATACTTTGAAATATTTTCCAAATTAATACGTGAGAATATTCGTTTAGCCATTAGTTTCAAAAAACATGGAAATAAAATGTAAGAGAGCTATCATTATGTGTCTGAAAAAGGAATAGCCAAGCGAAATAAGATATCCTTTGTCATATATTCACGCATAACGTAATTTTTTTTTATATCAAATCAATTTTAAATCACATGAGAAAAAAGTAGGAAGGTGTGATTATAGCCTTAAATAAGTAAATGTAGCGATGTGGTTAATATCCTATTTCAAGTTCGTAATTTATTCTACATTTGCCAGCTAGTAGAAGGTTTTCATATTCCATGCATTCACAGGATTATTCACGCAAAATAGCCCTGGCAAAGTCACTCAATGTAGCTCACAGTCAAATATTTAAAGGAAGAAATGAGTCTGTGACCTAGGTCATAAAACATAGCAATGTTGACATTAGCCACGAGATATTCTCCAAAGATCCGGTAATTTCAAAGATGTCACAACTCAATTATTGTCGGTAACCTTTAATAACATGTCGTTTATCTGCTGTCATTGTAACTTCTGTGTTCACTTCTGCAGATATAAAGTCTTTTATAGTTAGTTTGCCGTGACGAGGTGGTATAAACGCCACAAAATAGCTTGCATTCACTTGTTTTGTTCATCTATTGTACAAATACACGCACAAACAAACAAATGAAACAGAAATTAAAACAGTGCGTGCTCAAGACTCGGGAGGATAATAAACTGGTCATTTCTGAAGGAGAAAAGATCCATAGCAAGTCCTCAGCAAGGGAAGAATCTCCAGGGGGTAAATAGAGCGAGTAAATTTTTTATTTTCCCTCGAGGGAAACTTACAATTCCTCTGTCTGTAAACCGGACGATAGTTGATACTGTATATACTGAGTATCATGGAGACATTATATTATGCTACCATAATTTTTAATACTTGAATTATATTGAGGCTAATAGCATATACTCATTTCAGCAAGGAATTATTCCTCTTACTTTAGGTTCAACTAATGAAAATTCATTAACTAACGCACCACGTATTTAATTTTTTTGGCTCATACTTGCTAACATAGCTGTCAACCTTTCAGATCAGTCTGTCTTAAAATTCTAAGTCCTCTCTCTCCTTTCCTAAAGTTTCAGGACCTCTCTGTCTTTATAAAATTACACACACACACGCACACACACACACACACACATATATATATATATATATATATATATATATATATATATATATATATATATATATATATATATATATATATATATATATATATATATATATATATATATGTGCGTGTGTGTGTGTGTGTGTAGAGAGAGAGAGAGAGAGAGAGAGAGAGAGAGAGAGAGAGATAATTACATGATTTTTTGCCACAAGCACACGTGACTTTTTTTAGATTTACAAATATTTGTGAAGATAAAACTATACGTGGTTATGAGGGCTGAGAAATTTCTACTACAGACTTGTTTAAAAAATGAATACAAATATTACAGCAACTTCTATATACTTACAGTTTACCAGTAATGGAAAAGGCTACATTGGACGTTCGTACGTACATGAATGTAGATAAATAGATAAACAGACAGAAAGCTGGAGGGAATTAATACTTATAAGGAAGGTAGATAACATGTAATTATCCGGATTAATATTGTATTTTCAGTTTACTTTTGATATCCTGCACTCGTTATCTTTTCATTTATTATTCTTATATTTTTACTAATTGAAACGTTTCCGAAGAGGCATATGGAAGGAAAAGCCACATAATAGACCATTTACAGATTTGTTTTTTATCAGTTATTTTTAATATTATATATTAAAATTTGTTAAAGTGACTTTTTTGCCATTAGGTTTCTCATTTTATATAACACTCATTAATTCTATAACATTTTCTTTTGCTGTAAAATTTTGTTATGAATAATGTATTTGAAAAGATTTGAAATATCAAAGCGAACAATTTACTGAATGTAAAGTAACTTACGGCGCAATTATAATGAAATAAAATACCAGAAATGAAATTATCATTCGAAGTAATTATAATGCAAAGAAAATATGTGATGATATTTTTACTGCCATTTAATTATCAGATACGTGTGGCAGGGGAGGGCAACTGGGAAAAAATTCCACAATTATTATATGCAACGAAACAAAACAGAAGATAAAACCTTTAAGAGGAAGAGATTAGTGACAATTCTTTTTATTTAATATATAAAGAGTTCCTGAAGCAATAGAATGAAGTATTAAGAATCACAGACTATGAAATATACTAATCTCTTGTGAGATCCTTAATTAGACATGAATTTTCTCTCTCTCTCTCTCTCTCTCTCTCTCTCTCTGATATGCGAAAAAGATGAATAAAAGAAGAGTAGATATAGGCCCTCTAAGAATTGAGGGGCGATTAACGAATGAAAAAAAGGAGATATGTAACATATTAGCAGAAAGATGTAAGAGTGAATTTACACCTAGAATTGATAATGAAGATAATGATACAGAAATAAGAGATGAAAATAGTGAATATTTATCGGACATAGATATTAATGAAGCCGATATTGTGCAGGCCATTAATGAAAGTAAAAATGGATCAGCAGCAGGACCAGATGGCGTCCCTGCCATTTTGTTAAAGAAGGTGGTTCATTCAATTGCAAAGCCACCCGCAATGTTATTAAGACAAAGTGTAGATACAGGCAAGATTTATGATGAGCATAAATTAGCATATATTACCCCTATTTTCACAGGTGGATCAAGACTAGAGGCAAGTAATTATAGGCCTGTGACTCTGACATCTCATGTTATGAAAGTGTATGAAAGGGTAATGAAGAAAAATATAATGAAACATTTAATGAAAAATAGATTGTTTAATATAGGACAACATGGTTTTGTACCCGGAAAAAGTACAGAAACCCAACTGTTAGTCCACCATGAAAGCATATATAAAAATATGATAAACGAAAAAGATACAGATGTGGTTTACCTAGACTTTGCAAAAGCTTTTGATAAGGTAGACCATAATATATTAGCGAAAAAAATTATAAAACATATCATTATGGACAAAGTAGGAAGATGGATAAAAGAATTTTTGCAAAACAGAAAACAGGTAGTGATTGCAAATGACGAGAAATCGGATGAAGCTAAGGTAATATCTGGTGTGCCACAAGGTACGGTGTTAGCTGCATTGCTGTTTGTGATTATGATTGCAGACATAGACAGTAATGTTAAGGACTCGGTAGTGAGAAGTTTCGCCGATGACTCAAGAATAAGTAGAGAAATTACTTGTGATGAAGATAGGAACTCGCTACAAAGAGACCTAAACAAAATATATAAATGGGCAGAGGTAAATAGGATGGTATTTAACTCTGATAAATTCGAATCAATAAACTATGGTGATAAAGAAGGAATGCTATATGCATATAAAGGACCTGATAACGAGACAATCACAAATAAGGAAGCAGTTAAAGACCTTGGTGTGATATTGAATAAGAATATGTTATGCAACGATCAAATAGCAATACTATTGACAAAATGCAAAGTGAAAATGGGAATGTTGTTCCGGCACTTCAAAACAAGAAAAGCTGAACACATGATTATGCTTTATAAAACGTATGTACGTAGTCCACTTGAATATTGCGATATAATATGGTAAACACACTACCAAAAGGATATTGCACAAATAGAGAGTGTACAAAGGTCCTTTACAGCTAGAATAGAAGAAGTTAAGGACCTTGACTACTGGGAAAGACTACAGTTCTTAAATTTATATAGTCTCAAAAGGAGAAGAGAGCGCTACATGATAATCCAGGCATGGAAACAGATAGAAGGAATTACCGAAAACATCATGGAGCTAAAAATATCAGAAAGAGCAAGCAGAGGTAGATTAATAGTGCCCAAAACTATACCAGGAAAACTAAGGAAAGCACACAGGACATTAATCCACCACGCACCAGTATCGCCACAAGCTCATCTGAGGAACATATCAGGAGTGAGCGTAGATGTGTTTAAGAATAAGCTTGACAAATATCTAAGATGCATCCCAGACCATCCAAGATTGGAATATGCAAAATATACTGGAAGATGCATTAGCAATTCTCTGGTAGACATCAGAGGTGCCTCATGCTGAGGGACCTGAGGCAACCCGAACGAATTGTAAGAGTAAGAGAGCTCTCTCTCTCTCTCTCTCTCTCTCTCTCTCTCTCTCTCTCTCTCTCTCTCTCTCTCTCTCTCTCTCATTTTCCACGTGTCCTGCCATCGCTTGCGGGCGGTGGAGGGAAAAATGATTGATCGAGGGACCCACTATAGAGTCAAGGCCGACAAAAGCAGGAAAATGATGAATGGCAGCCAGTGAGAAAGTGAGGATACGAAAGCCCAGAACGCTGGCGACCTCTAACCTCTTGAGTGGGTTTGCATTTTGACTTGTTTTAGCCTGTTATGAACAAGCCTCAGGACTTCAGAAGGGAGAGTGAGAGCAGTTGGGAGAACAGGATTCTCTCTCTCTCTCTCTCTCTCTCTCTCTCTCTCTCTCTCTCTTGCTGTTCTCCTTGTTCCTAAATACACGTGGTATTCGTAGCACAACCTCTCTTTGAGCAGAGTTTGGGTGATATTTTGTCACAGTTAAGTGTCAAATAAAAGAATATTTAAAGTCTTTTTTTAAACATACTTTTATTAAAATGCACTAAAAAGTAAAAAATATTTTTTTGAGATACACCAGGGAATTGCTACAAGAAATAAAAAATATATTTCTTTTCTTGTAGCATTTCCTTCCGTGTTTGGGGCCCACGCTTTTATTTTTGTAGACATGTTAATTGTAAGAAAATGCTAGTGTGCCCACAAAAATTTTTTTGGACTTTTCAGTCCATTTTAATAAAAGCACGTTGAATTTGTTTTATTTTTTTATTTTATACTTTTTAGCTTTGTCAGAAATTGTAACCGATTTATAATTGTAGTTAACGAAACTGGTATCCGTTTACGGGAGAGGGTGAGGGAAGGTGGGAAGGGAGGGAAGGGGGAAAAGGGAGGGGGAGTAGGAAGGTGAGGGGAAAGGGAAATGGGAGGGGAAGGGGTGGGGGAGGGGGAAGGGGGTGGCAGAGGGAAGCCGATGGAAGGGGTAAGGTGAGGGTAGGGGAAAGGAGAGGGAAAGGGGGAGGGGGCGGTAGGGGAAAGGGAGGGAAATGGGAAGGGATGGAGGGGAAATAGGAGGGGGAGGGGTGGAGGAGGAAGGAGAATGGGAGGGAAAGGGGAGGGGCGGTAGGGGGAAGGGAGGGAAATGGGAAGGGATGGAGGGGAAATAGGAGGGGGAGGGGTGGAGGAGGAAGGAGAATGGGAGGGGAAGGGGGAGGGGCGGTAGGGGGAAGGGAGGAAAATGGGAAGGGATGGAGGGGAAATAGGAGGGGGAGGGTGAAGGAGGAAGGGGTATGGGAGGGAAAGGGGAAGGGGAAGGTAGAAGGGATGTGATTGGGAGGGGGAAGTGGGAGGTGTGAGTGGAGGGAGAAATGGAGGGGGATGGAAGAGGAAAGGGGTTTGGGGAGGACACAGCTGAATTAACAATTGATCATGTGCTCTGGAAGGAAGGAGATGAAGGGGAGGGGAGGGGGAGGCGGCAAGGGGAAGACAGGGGAGGGAGGGAGAAAGGGCGGGGATGGGGAAGGAGGAAGGGAAGGGGAAGGGAGATGGGAGTTGGAAGGGGAGGGAAGGTGGAAGTGGAGGTTGATGGAAGAGGGAGGGGAAGGCACAGGGAAGAGGATGGGAAGGGTAGGGAAGAGGGAAGAAGAGGGGGAGAGGGAGGGAAGAGGGAAGGGGAGGGGAGGGGAGAGGGGAAGAGGGAAGGGGAGGGGAGGACACAGCTAAATTAACACTTGATCTTATGTATCGGAAGGGGGAGGTGGAGGGGAGGGAGTGGAAGGGGAAGGGGGATGGAAGAGGGAGGGGAAGGGGAACGGGGATGGGCTGGGGAATGGGATGGGAGAGTGAAAGGGAAGGGGAGAGATAAAGGAAGGGGAGGGAAGAAGAGAGAAGGGGAGTGGGAGGACACAGCTAAATTAACACTTGATCTGTGCTCGGGAGGGGGAGGTGATGGAAGAGGGAAGGGGGAGGGGTTACTGTATATAGAAGATAGATTCTGCCGAGTCAAAGAAGTTGTGAAAAATCTGAAGAGTTTCATACAAATCCTGAGGTACTGAGAGAGGTCACTGTAGGGTCACTAAAGGTCACTGCTGACTTACTGATCATGTAAGGTTTTATTGCCACCGGGAGTGAGTAACCATGCAAATTTCAAGTCCATCGGACGAAAGGGACAGGTCGAAAATTGAGTTGCAAGATTTGACGACAGACAGACAGACAGACAGACAGACAGACACAAAAGTTAAATTAAATAAAAGCATGTAATAAAAAGGTATTACCTCGTGTTATTCGCCTCCCTCGTCCATTTCTGGCTCTTTTTTTTATACTTACGATGTTATCCGGTGTTAGAATGCTCTTGTCGAACATTTGCGCAGAGTGTTTTTTCATAGGTGTGTGGTGTGATGTCTATCATCTTATTGATGATTCCTTTCCACACCATGCTTACTCTTATGTTAAATGGTTCAGCGTTGAACTTTTATTGCATTAATTTAATGTTTATTATGTTTACAAGGCTTATACCATCTTCGAATCTTGATCCTTTTTCGTATCATTTGGAGTCTGTTCTTGTTTATTTAACTTCGCCATTGTTGAGTTAGGGTAGTAAACCCATCATCCGAATCTTCTTTAATTTGGATATGATGAAGAATTGACTACGGTATCATATGAGTCGCTGGAGATGTCTAGCCTTATATATTTTAAATTGCATTATATAAAGATCAAGATTTAAGCTTCTAGAGAACAAAAGTTCGTAGCAAACTCAGTTATAGTTTGTAAAAATCTGTCATTTCTACAGCTTTAATTTAAGCGAGCGCCAACTTCAAGGTTTGTTGCTTATTTTAAGACAGCTTTATGCCAGCACGGGCCCTTACCCTGAGGCAATCCATATGTATGGTAAAGTGTTGAAAGGAATAAGAGGCGTTATGTGGACCTCTGGACACCATCCGCTGAAAAGAAACGCCAACTTCAAGACATTGCCTAGGTGATTATACTCCCATAATCTTAAGTTTTTCATCGTTAGCACTGTATGCTGAATTCGCCCTTATGGTGGTATACTAGAAGATTGAAGGTCGATTTTCTTTGTTGTTATCCTTTAGGATTTAAGTCAATTTGGGCTACCAGATGTCCTCATTCTGTGTTTGTGAGTATGCTGTGTGTGGTTGTTTTATGCCTGTCAGAGCAGAGATGAAAGTTAAAATTTTCAGCCTTAAGTATCACAGAAAATATCCTGAATTTATATCTCGTCAATGGCTAATGCACAGTGCAGAGATGATTACAATATGCCTGTACTAAAGGAAGTTTTGACGACGTAAGATCGAGTATGATGATACTAGGTTTTACGACTAAAACGGCCGCTTGGACTTGTTTCAAAACGCAATGTGATAAATACATAACCAAGAATGGTACATACATACACACACACACACACACACACACACACACACACACACACACACACACATATATATATATATATATATATATATATATATATATATATATATATATATATATATATATATATATATATATATATATATTTGCCCATGCACATTCTATTGAATAATGCATTGTTCTTAACAGAACGATCATTATTTATTAAAAAAGCACGAGCATGCCATAAACCATCTGAAAACTTGCTAGACAAATTTTTAAGCTGATTTTGACAAGACATATGATTCAGCGATGATTTTCATGGTAAAATAGACTCAAACTACTACCAGAGGTGGGCACAAAAGAGAAAAAGTCGATAGTACCCGATGAAAAGAAGCACAAAATACAGAGGAATAAGCGCCCCCCGTGTATCGGTATCAGCGATTACCAATACAAGGAAGAGATGTTGATAATTCTGGGAACTCCAATCTGCAATCCCTTGCTTCGTCATTTTCCCCAGAGAGTCATTCTTGCTTCATTATCACTACACACACACACACACACACACACACACAGAGAGAGAGAGAGAGAGAGAGAGAGAGAGAGAGAGAGAGAGAGAGAGAGAGAGAGAGAGAGAGTGCAAAAGCATATTGCCTTTAATGTGGCCCAACCAACTGTCGATTCATGTTAGTTCTCATCACGTACCACAGAGACCCCTTGTTCGATCTGGATTTGAGGTAAATATTTATTTCTAAATATCGCATGTTATTGCACGTGTCGATTTACACCACAGTCATTCAAATGTGGAACTCAAACACTCACTCAATCACCAGTAGCTCCTCAGGTACTGTTTTAACTATTTAGGCTTCAGTTTTTTTATTACTATCTTGGGATGTTAGTTAGCGCCCCCGACTCTCACCAGATAGGTTCTGTGGTTTCTTCTAAATAATAAAAAAAATCTGTGCTGAATATTTCGCAAGATACTCTTTGAGTTTATTTCCATTACATTCAGTCGCTTCGGCAGTTTGAATATAATACAATCACGTGATCACTTGTGAGAGGGGATGTTAGATAAAATTCGGTATTGTAAGGCTGCGCCCACAATGCGGTCAAACATGATATAAACACTCGTCGGTAACTTATCGCTTATGCTTCACAAAATGCGGAATAAAAGTTAGTGACCATAAGCAATCTTAACCAGTGCTTCATACGATTATCCAGCACTTGCCAAAGATACGTTCTCCTCGTATGGTCGTTGACTTGTTTCCAACTTGTTTGTAAACTGGATGCAAAAAGGTGCCGACTATTGTAGACACACTCAAAGGTATTCAACCTGCTAGGTAACCCTTCAGGCACTGCCTAAATACTTAGGTTCCAACCGTTTTGTATTTAACATAACTTGTGCCTCCTAGTTACTAACACTGTCTTCTCTCACTCGAGAGGTCTTGGGTTTGATTCCGATGTGTGATAGACATTAATTTTGATATTTCACAGGTTATTACACTTCCTGACTTACATCAGATTCCCTTCTTGAGGTACGCCGAATAAAATGCACGCAAGTAATACTGCAAGTATTAAGTGCATAGGCTGCCACTTCTTTTATGTTTCATTCCTGTTTTGTAGCGCCCCAGTGTTTCGCCCAACAGCTTCCCCCGGGTGCAGTATGGGATTGAAGGAGGAAAATATTTGCACCTCAACCGTTGTTGTGTTTGTTTACATCCATCAGATTTAGCCACTGAGGTTACATAAATTCTACTCTATCGCTTGATCACAGGTGGGTTGGGAAGCGAGCTACAACTCGCAAGGTGTTCAGCCTGAAAAGTAATTCATACAGTACTGTACGTATTGACGATTTAGTTCAAACCTCTTTTATAACTTATGTCTATTTAATAATAATAATAATAATAATAATAATAATAATAATAATAATAATAATAATAATAATAGTTATGAGCTACTTGGCAGAAAGTGATGTCAGTTAAAAAAAAATGGAGAATGGTGTTTACGTTGGTGCCTACATAAATGAATTCATCGTTTGTTCACCTCGTTAGATTACCTCAGTTAACGAGGATATGGTTGAACGGACGAGATAATGGAACTTAAATACAGGGTTTGAGGCGCATATGCAGTCGTAAAAGTTTCAGTGGCTAAAGCTTTGGAAGAGCTTTCCTACTGAGAGAGAGAGAGAGAGAGAGAGAGAGAGAGAGAGAGAGAGCCCACTATGACGAGCAATTCCAGAATCCTTGGAATATAAGACGATTTTATCTTAAGAAAACTCTGTATGTCGGTTTAAAAGTATCTTGCAAGTAGAATTAAACTTCGGAAGCATCATTTTTCAGACACTCGAATTTGATCTTCAGTTTTGAGAAGCTGGTTATCGTTTTACATCATTTATCCGCTCCGTTCTTGATATTCATTATCATTTAAAATGATATAGATAGTCTTCCCTCTGTTAAGAAAAATATTTTACATAATACTGACAGAGAGAGAGAGAGAGAGAGAGAGAGAGAGAGAGAGAGAGAGAGAGAGAGAAAAAGAGAGAGATATATATTATTATTATTCATAAACATCATAGAACACTCTCTCTCTAAATTATTTAACATGCCTCAACCTTTCCAATACTCTGATCTATAGTCTCACTACGCTAAACTACTTCACCATTTATACATATTATGCCGTAGGGAAGGTGGTGCCGTCAGAGCACCTCATGTGGTGCATGTGGGCATCACTAAAGGGCGTTTCCAGTGTCTCTACTGCCTCTAGCTGCACCCATAATTCAGCCATTTATCTCACCTCCATTACTGCTTCCTTTCTCCGATCTGGCTGCCCAGCCTCTCTAACTATTACTTCATAGTGTAACTCGTGAGGGTTTCTCCCTGTTCCACTAAAGATCCTTGTACTTCATCTTCTATATTTTTTGGCCATCTTCGTCTTGTTGTCCATACACTCCATCCCCTCTTTTCACTTACACAAGCGCTAAATTTCGTACATTAACCATTTGTACGTAATTCTACATTTCTCATCTTTTAATTTTTGTTTTAGGCCATTGACCACTCAAACAATTCATCTGAAAAGGTCAAACCTTTAATAGTTCATTTGTATTCAGCGTATAAAATTCACTGCTGTGAAGAAGAGTTGTCTTACAGATTTCTTTGTCCACGCCTGCTTGGCTTCCATAAACAACGTCCAACTATCGTCTCTCTTGTTTCACCTATTTTTGGCTATTCTCTTCTCATCCTACCACGATCCAGTATTTAAACTCGCAACTATCCACATGAGTCTATACTTCAGTTCTTTCACATTATGACTGAACTTCGCTGCTGCATCTTCATGGTCCCTTTTTGCCGTCATTACCGTACTCTCCATCTACATGAAACTTTTCAGTTGTTTCTGCAATATCTGTTGACTAGCCTCATTCAGCACTTAATTATTTGCAGGCACCTTCCATTCAGCATTCCACACTGTATTCAGGACCCATTTGAAAAAAAAGTGACATTCAACTTTCGAAGGAAGAATACATTCGGCTCTTCAAAGCTATTAAAATACAAAATCCTGTGCAGCAAACAACAAACAGCAATTTACCGATGTTTGAAAAGGACTGGCTTGTATTTCACCCTCTTGGTGCAGAAGTGGTTTTTATCCAAAAGAATAAGTCATATGTTTTCTTGGTACCATGTTGTTCGTTTTTGAATTAATGAAGGGTGGATTGGACAGAGGATGTTAACTAAGTAAAGCTGCTGTGGAGGAAAGCACAAAAAGCACGATGTTTTAATATCATCGTGTCATAGGTGACAAAAGCAATTGCTGTTTGAGGATAAAATATTTAGAATACGTTTAACTAACGAATAAATTTAGGAGAGAATGTTACAGTAGAGGAAAATATTTCCTTCAGGAGTCGAAGTTGAAAAAATCTTACAGTTATATGACAAGTAAAAGGGACTCGTGTAAATATCAAATTTCTTAAAATGTATTGTAGTTTAAAAGAAAATCGAGTTACTGGATATTTTATAACACACGTTATTTGATGTCATATAAAAAAAATAAGAGAAAATAAATTTTGATAGTGGACGTAAAAGTAGAATAAGGAATACTATCACTTGGGTACCAAGAGGAAAGCTCTTCAGTTATCAAAAAAAAAAAAAAAGAGAGAGCATACGCTGTATTTCACACGCAATAATTTTTGTACCATCAGTTCAACAAAACCAAACTAACACATGAGTAATTATCGCTCAAGATCCATGAAAGTCGAGAGAACTTTGAAACCTTTCCCAAAGAACGTGCATCAAGGCCGCTCTGATGCCTGAACTTTTATGTTCCGTTTGAAATTTCCCGTTTCTAACTTCCTCCCGTACTTTGTTTTTCTTGCAGCTGCGTCGCTGTGTACTTTACTCACTTCTTAGCTCTTTTCTTATTGTTATTTTATTTATTTAATATTATTATTATTATTATTATTATTGTTTTTTTGCTAATTTGGTGCTACCTTCCATTTTTGCAACTTCTATCATTTTCCTATAACATAGCCTAAACATACTTGCACAATATTTTTCTCAAAACCTCTGTTGCTATATTAACTACTCCTATATCATTCTATGTGGCTTCTAAATATGAATTAGAATATACTATTAAAATATAACATATCAATTTCAGTCTTCTTGCCTTATATGGATCTAATTCCGTTAGCTATAATTGTAAATACCTTTGATTCAAAAGAATCCTTATTAGAATCCTTTATGTCCATTCGATATTCAAAACTTCATAGTATACCGTCACTTATATCACAAAATAAACTCCCATGAGCCTCGTCAACCTCGACATTTCAAATGAACATATTAAATCTCTATTACTTTTTTTTTTTAGCACCTATCTATAAAACGAAGGTGCTTCTCCCTGAAGACAGCTTTCCTATGCCAATCTGTATCATCCATGGATATTCATTACGACCTATTAAAAATGTTGTTAGCAAGATTTTAGAATTAGGTAGAATCATTGCAATGATTTCATTACCGTTGTTCACTTAGGAAACTGTGGAGCATAGGGAAACCTACCGTAGTTCCTAAATTGCATAATTTCGTTCGAAAATACAGTCACATGGTGCATAAACACATCAATACAACTGAAGATACTGAACGTTATAACATGCAAGGTCTGGTTACTCTCATACTCATTCAATTCCCCGCATCATTAGAGGTAGATAAAAAAATAAATAAATAAAAACAAATAGTTCAGTCCTCTTGTATGATTCCCGTATTGATGTCTTATAGCATTCTATCTCAAATATTTACTGCTTGTGTTTATTTCCAAGGGCTTATAAGATGCTACACTAAATAAAAATAACTTCTAGCTTCACCAAATGCGTGGACACGTCGACAACTTCCCCCTCTGGTAAGATGATATTCCCAAACTTAGGAAGTTCCGCGAATCACTTCAGGTCGACCTTCGTTCCTGGTAATTGTCAATATTGCTTCCTAGTCGTTCGAATTTTACACGAGACTTTTTGCGAAATTATGTCGCTCCACCCAATAGATATGTTGGGTCATAATGACTTCCCGGAAAAACTTTCACCGTTCAGGTCTCAACGTAAATTCGCGTAATGATATTGCTAATTGAGGATAAGACGAGAAATTGTTCATCCCGGAGAAAGAAAGAGATCTTAATTGGATCATATATTCTTTCTTAATTTATTTTACCGCATTTGGAGCTCTGCAAATTCGGAAACCATATACATTAATATAGATAACAAATAAGACCCGGCAAATTGTCATCATTATGTCCAAAGGTGTATAAGAATGAAATTGATATTAATGATTAATAGGACTAGAGAGAGAGAGAGAGAGAGAGAGAGAGAGAGAGAGAGAGAGAGAGAGAGAGAGAGAGAGAGAGAGAGAGAGAGAGAGATCAGAATGTACAGAAAGTGATATAAAGTCAATAATCTGCTTAAGCGAAGATCTCTGATAAATTTGATGGCCTTTGTAGTCACATTTTAATAATAGGGTTATAACTATTGAATATTATAACTAGATAATATTGGATATTATAACCAGGAATTTATACATTCTGCAAAATGTTCTGCAATATATAAACAAATAAACTGATTACGTTTTTCAGTGTTATTATATGGATAACATTTAAGAAGGCAATTGATCAAATTAGGGATTACCAGTAACAGATATTTCTTTAGGTCATCAAGGAACAAGCATTTCTAAGTGGATTGAATACACAACTGAATTTTGTAGACCATGTGTACAATTAATTAACATTTTAGTATGAAGACCTAATAATATATCTCACTGATGAAATTACGCTCAGATTCATGAGAACTAATTGAATATTCCATACATTGATGGGCATTTCATTTAATAGAAATACCATGGTGATTACGCAGTCCCCAAAAATGGATAATATACTCACTGAAAGAGATTTTTAATACACAACAAATGTTTCATGAATGCTTCACTCAGAGTTCCGGGGTGAGCGCACTTCAAATGTATTAGAAGAATGACTTTTAGATCACTAAAAGAACCGAAGTGTTTAGCTGAATATGTAGGGAATCGCGAAGTAAAATGTTAAGGAAATCCTCCAAACTTCAGACAAATATTTAAGAAATGAACAAATTACAAAACATAATCGACTCATTCTAAGGACAGAAAACGATGATTGAAGAGAAAAAGATAAGGAAGACGTGAAAAGTGAAGGTGGGGACTCATGAAAGTGAAGTGTATATATTGAATGCAAATGAAAAGAAAAGAGGAAAGCTGCTCAGTGTACTCTATGTTTATTATTGGGCTGTTAAAACTAATCCGGGAAGAAATGTCGAATTACATATAAGAGGTGGGAAACCTCTTAGAATATATGAAAATTGTTTCAAAATAACTATAGACGGTTTTGTTACTTGGAAATTATAAAAAAAAAGAAGCTATACTGGTGTAAAAGAGAAAAACCTACAAAAAGTACTGAATAGCTGAATGAAACAGTTGCTAAAAAGAAGGGGCCTTTACAGCCAGGAAACGCCAGAGTGTGTACACTCAGAAACCACAATCTCTGACCCACCTAGTTCTTCGTTGGGCGAGTGGGTTCCGTTCTCAGCTAGCACTCTGCTGGCCGCGAGTTCAAATCTCCGACCGGCCAATGAAGAATAAGAATAATTTATTTCTGGTGATAGAAATTCATTTCTCGCTATAATGTGGGGCGGATTCCACAGTAAGCTGTAGGTCCCGTTGCTAGGTAACCAATTGGTTCTTAGCCACGTAAAATAAATCTAATCCTTCGGGGCAGCCCTAGGAGAGCTGTTAATCAGCTCAGTGGTCTGGTTAAACTAAGGTATACATAATAATCCGACCCACCTAGGTTGTGCTCCGAGTTTATGAGCGGGGCCTTTCTGGACGGCGGGCATTGCTAACTATCACGGATTGAAACACACTCGAACACCTTTTGAACTCTTCCGGATTATGCTTTGGGCGTTTCTTTTGTTTTGTTTTTTTTTCATGATTTTGCTGCATATAATGCAAAGCAGTCATGGTATGATTATATTATAGACAACACTGTGTTGAATTTTACAACCTGTATAATATCGAAACGAAGAAAAAATGCCGAAACTGCCGAGTTGTAGTTAGGAAAGGGGTGGGGGGGAGGGAAGGGTAGAATCTGCGTGTGTGTGTGTCTGTTTCTGTCTGTCTGTCTGTCTGTCTGTCTGTCTCTCTCTCTCTCTATGTCTTTCGCTGTCTCTCTTTCTCTCTTTTATTCTCTCTCTCTCTCATCATCATCATCATTATCATCATCATGTCATCTCTTTCTAAATGACGACAAAAATGCATAACTCATAAAATATAAGGGAAGAGAGAGAGAGAGAGAGAGAGAGAGAGAGAGAGAGAGAGAGAGAGAGAGAGAGTTTGTGTTTGGTCAACATTCATTTCGACTTTTTTATGAAACAGCACAGTATATGCACTCTCAGCAATGACTCCACTTCATCACAAATGCACTCAGAATCAACCTTCATTTGCATTAATAACTTGCATACAGTGTAGCAGAACAATCATTTGGTGATAATCTATTACTATTATTGAAAAAGATGAGTGGGAGGAAACCAAAACGACTAAAACTTAATGAGGACTATAACCCCATCTTACTCAAACTTTTATTTGATGAAAGTCAGCCACCCCAAAATTCGTCAGATTCAGATCATGAAACTGAAGAAAATGACACATCTGAAGAAAATGATGATGTTTGTGTGATTCCGGAAACACAAGATGAAAATGATGATTTGTCAGATAATGACAAGTGTTGAAATTAATGATAACTCTTCAGATGAATGCATCATTATATCATCTAACGAACAAGAGGACGAAGAAAAATCAAGTATCATACATATCAATAGTGATTCTGATGAAACTTATTGCGGGGAGCTACAAGAAGATGATTTTGTATCTCAGTCACAGTCATTGTTAAAATGTTATCCATACAACTATTATTGAAGTCAACCTTGGGGACAAACAATTTTCATGTATAACTTTTTACTCATAAAACAAGATAATAGCGGGGTTTTGTGATACCTATAATAGAAAATAGTGTTAACAACAAAGCCCTTTATTCTCATACACTGTAACCGATTCCTGAGCGGGGAATCAGCGGCAGCAGTTTTCTATACCATGCGAACATCATTTTGCCAACCCAATCATGTTTTGAGTAAGGTAACCTGAGCAAGGATGAAAGAGAATGACGAAAAGATCATATCATCAAAATAAATGTCTTATTTGGATATTTTCAAATCAACACACTTTTAGTGTAAAACAAATGATCAATGTGACAATTTCAAAGAAAAAATGTTGTGCTTACGCACAAATAAATTTGTAATTGAAAAAAGTCAAACATTAGCCAATCGCTTGCCTCCCCCACAATCTTTCCCTCCCAATCCGCAACCCTCATTGAATTCCCACTACAACCACATCGACTCTAGCCATAGGTTAATACTTTGTCCAACCTCCATTCACTGCTATAACTGCTTGCAGTCTGTCAAGCATGGAATCTACCAGATTGCTGCAAATGTTTGGCCGGTTTCTGATACCCTCCCACACAGTATGTGCGTGTCTCCTCACTGCTTCCCTTGTTTTCTCCTCTACACTCCATTCCTGAACCATATGTGCCCATAGATTCTCTATGAGATTACAATCGGCTCCTTTAGGGGGCCAGTTCAATAGTTTTTTTTTTTTTTTTTGGATGCGTCTCAAACCAAAGTATGACTGCCCGACTATTGTGGATTGGACTGCTATCTTGCACCAGATGTATAGGCTCTGGTTCCAGGGTGGCATATGCTCGCACCGATGGTAACAAGGATGTCTCGAGAATATTGATATATTGTTCTGCTGTCATATACCCTTCAATGTTGGTTAGTTCACCAACACCTCCCCACCACATCCATCCACGCATACAGGTTGTCACACGACCGCTTCTCGATACTTCTGAGCGTATCTAGTGTTGAGGATTCGCCAACACTGCCGACCGACTGCTGCGACAGACGTGAAACTTTCCTCTAGTCGGTGAAAATGACACGCCTCCAAAAATCGAGTCCCACATCCGCATAAGCCTCGGCAAACCTTTGGCGGGCTTCTCTTTGGGCATCAGTTTAGGTTTACTTCCGTGCAGGGATGAAACAATGTCGGCCAGTCTCCCACAGTCGCCTCCTTGTTGTTATTGGGTGACACTGAACTAGTGCGTCCCTTGTTATGCTTACTGCAGTTTTGGGTGGTGCTCTCTCCGATTCCCTTTGTATGCGGCCATCTTCCTCAGGTGTGGTGATTCTTGGCCCTCCTGGTCTGGGCCTGGTGAGCACGTGACCCTCCTCCTCAGGTCTTCTCAGCCAACGCCTAACCTTATATCTGGAGATACTAAGAAGGCGTCTTGTGTTCCATATCCCCTTCCCTGCCTCGTGATAGCCAATAATCCTGCCTCGCTCTGTTATCACATCAGGTCGATTGGCTCTAGTCCTTGGTGGCCTTGTACGACGTTGTGTCTGAACCCCCATATATGTAATAATAGCACGATAATGAAATTTATGAAACAGCATATAAATACAGGGAATCCGTTCAACTATATAGATACTGCTGCAATGATATCATGAGGGTTTGTTAGGGGGATAGTACGAAAAAGAGAGACAGACAGAGAATGAGAGAGCGTATGAGTAGAAGAAGTATATCTTAGTTTTACCAGACCACTGAGCTGATTAACAGCTCTCCTAGGGCTGGCCCGAAGGATTAGACTTATTTTACGTGGCTAAGAACCAACTGGTTACTTAGCAACGGGACCTAAAGCTTATTGTGGAATCCGAACCACATTATAGCGAGGAATGAATTTCTATCACCAGAAATAAATTCCTCTAACTCTTCATCAGCCGGCCGCGGGAATTGAACTCGGGCCCATCGAGCGACAGTCGAAAGCTTAACCGAGTCGGCCAACAAAGGGCTATAGCAAGAGAGAGAGAGAGAGAGAGAGAATGGCACGTCAACAAAGCACACTAACTTTTCAACAGACGTTTAAACCAAGATAAGGCAAGTCCTGCTCCTACTCATTTCCTAACTACAACTCGGCAGTTTCGGCATTTTTTCTTCGTTTCGATATTATACAGGTTGTAGAATTCAACACAGTATTGTCTAGATAATCATACCATGACTGCTTTGCATTATATGCAGCAAAATCATAAAAAAAAAAAACACCCAAAGCAAAATCCGGAAGAGTTCAAAAGGTTTTCGTGCGTTTCAATCCGTGACAGCTGGCGTTGCCCGCAGTCCAGAAAGGCCCCGCTCATAAACTCAAAGCACGACCTAGGTGGGCCGGAGATTGTGGTTTCCGAGTGTACGTAGCAAAGGCGAATGGCCAGTGTGTGTAAAGGATTTAGGCGCTACTGTTGAAATGGCTGTGTAGGTGAATGAAGCAATTAATATTGTGGAATTTTCTGACGGAGGAGAACGTCAATGATGCATTATTTAAGGTAGGATAGTGATTATAAATGGGTTTTATGTTAAGAAAAAAGTATGGATGACTACAACAAGTTTCTGAAAAAAATACTTGATCAGTTTGATAGAATTTGGCAGACTGAACACAGTGGCAGGGATGGAATATTGTTTTAATGATATAGATACTTTTATCACGTCATGAGCTAAACGGAAAACAAGGTTGTGAAAGACTTCATCAAAACATGTGTGGCGGCATGCAGTAACAAAAAAAAAAAAAAAAAAAAAAAAGCAGTCGTTGAAAAAAATTACAAATATAGTCGTTCATTTTAGAAATTCATTAAATGAAACAAAAGTGACCACAGATCACGTAATAGAAAAATTATTTGACGCTAGACTGCCTACGCCAATCACTCCCAGAACTTCTCATTTAAGCAGTGTTTTTAGAATCCAGACACCCAACATCAAAACATAGGTCTGAAAAAAAAAAAAAAATACACATCTGCAATGGGTATGTATTCCAGTGAAAGCAAAAACTGGACCTAGGGTTACAAAGTGGTAAAGTTTTCATGAAGACCGAAAATTTTTGTTGAAAAATGGCATCTCTTCTTTTTATTTTTGGGAGGGTTTTAAACGAAACTCTTACATTTTAGCTTCGAAATATTTTCTCTTGTTTTCGGAAGTTATCGGTAAATATTGAGTTCGAAAAATGGCGATGAAGAAATGGATTTGTTTTTAGTCAGCACTTGCTCTGGGATGTATATAAAACTTAAATAGGTAATTTTTATGCTCTCTCTCTCTCTCTCTCTCTCTCTCTCTCTCTCTCTCTCTCTCTCTCTCTCTCTCTCTCTCTCTCTCTCTCTCTCTATATATATATATATATATATATATATATATATATATATATATATATATATATATATATATATATATATATATATATATATATATATATATATATATATATGTATGTATGTATGTATGTATATATATATATATATATATATATATATATATATATATATATATATATATATATATATATATATATATATATATATATATATATATATATATTGTCAAGGATTTACATTCCTCCCTCCTATTTAGCTGCTATCTAGCTAACTCCTAGTGAGAAGTATCATTTCAGTTAGCTTATAGCTGGCGCCAATATGGCGGAACTCAGTTGTTTTAACTTATCTGGACAGATAACGCATGCCTCCGTGGCCTACAGGAAATGCCCAGGCAGGGTAGACAATGGGGCTCCCTCTTTCAACCCCCCTGCTACCAAAACACACCTAGATTCCCCCCCCCCACCTTTGGGGTCATGTTTCCAAAGTAGGCTTAGGGAGGAAATAGACGTTAGGGCGTAAACCACTCGTGGGGAAGCTAGAACCTTAAACCTTAGGCTCATTATCTTTAAGGCTGCTATTCCTTTGACCTGTTTACTGGCAAAGAATTTGCTTTCAGGTTTGGGACTTATGGCTCCGATGACCGCTCGAAGCAGCAAGCCAGCAGACCCCTTCCAGCGACTGTCCTGATCGTATGTCTGTCTTCGGTGGTGGCCCAAGTTCATGATCGTATGCCCGAGACGTGGTATTTCGGAGCTCAAATATTCGTCTGAAATAGGTAAGCCGAGAGTGAAATTGGCGCCAGTCACCCATGTCTCTCTCCACTAAATTCCTTCCATTTCTCTCATTTATCTTCAAGTTTAATCCCTTCCTTTTCCCAAGCTTACCCCTTTGTGTGACGGTGAGCACATGTTCCTTGTTTCAAAAGCCCAATCCAATACGATTCCAAGACTGTGATAACGTAATTTTCTCAGGATTATCTTCTGGGCTACGTCATGTTTAGTATTTAAGAATGTATATTGGGTGATATTTTATAGGTAGATTCCATTTCTCTTAGTTTGAGCAGGGCTAACGCAGAACGTCTCTTTCAGGGGAGACACGCGGCCGATTGCAATTCCATGCTTCAGTATCTCATCTGCCACCAAAATCCTGAAAATTCCTGGTCGCAGTCATTACCGAATTCCGTTGTGGCCCGAAAATGTTCATATGAGTTATTCTCCCATCCTGGTGTTCCACCATTTGCATTACCTGAGACTATTTCGTGTAAACAGGGCAAGACTAAATGTTATTATTTTCATTGGACTGATTGTGTTGCACATTGGCCCCTTTTTTAATCAACTTGATTGTTGCCAATCCTTGCATTCTTATTCCACGTTTCCTATTTATGAGTTTGCCCCCCTAGTTATCATGCTGTTTGTTATCTCATTGGTTATTTGCTAAGTCTCTGTAAATAAATCCCTGTAAATTTGTAAAAGAATTCTAATTCCAATGTGGCAACCTTCCACATTCAATTGTAAATCCAGGAAAATTCTAAGGTAAGTTTTCAAACAACTTTTCCTTTTGCTCATAAACTGGGCTTTCTTGGTTTCATGGCAGCATCAATTATAATTTTGTTTCAATTATCTCACCAAGCCAAGGTCCAGTTTAAATAATATATACATATATATATATATATATATATATATATATATATATATATATATATATATATATATATATATATATATATATATATATATATATATATATATATATATATATATATATATATATATATTATTAAATTTTCCCAAGGATCCCAGCCATCAAATGCTCCACTTAAAGCTGGAAAATACAACAGTGCATTTTGAGCACTGCCTGACAAGGAAGGGCGAAAGGAATAGAGGCCCGCCCTTAATCCTTTAATAACACTTTCAACTTTCTCTTCTCGAACACGTGACACTGTGAGAGACTGCTTTCAGATCCTAAACCCGGCTGGAGGCAGGAATAGCGCTGGTGAGGCAGATTAAGAGAGGACAGCTGGCATGAACACCAGGATTTGAGTCATAGATGATACCCATGCATAGGGAAATGACACCAACCCCAGTGTACCTGTGGATAACCTCCTGACCCCTGACCGAAGTCATTTAAGGGTCTCACTGAAGGAACAAAGGAGAGAGACATTCTGGACGTGAGCCAGACATATCTCCCCTTCCATTCCTGCCTCCTTCAGAGAGCCATGCCTTACCACGCGATCCTATCTGGTAGGGACCTTTAGTCTTCTTACCAGTGAAGCCCTTAGCTCTTCCTCTGCCACCATTATCCTCACTGAAGCCACTTCTTCTCCAAGGTAAAGTGATCTGTTGCAAATGTTCTTCCAGTCAGTCACTGTTCTAATTCTCATACTGAACTTCCTATTTTCATTTCTAAGTGCCAGTGTTTCCATGTCAATCTTGCCTTGTTAGGGCAGTGTTACATAAATGCCTGTGTTTAAATAGTTACATAAAATAGTGTGTTTGGGCTTCTTGGCACCCTCTGTGTTCACTTTGTCCTATGTATATTTTACTGCGTCCTTCCTGGCTTTTAATTTGTGAATCTCTCCATTTACAGAGGGTTTGTTAGCCATGGAAATCTCTCTTGACTGTGCCTTGTGTCAGCATAAACACCAATGGATGTACTTTCAAGCTTTCCCAGTTATAATTAACCTCTCAGGCCTTGCCTGCCTGATTACTGCATTTCATCTTCTGATATTTCATTTCATGTAAATACACGTAATTTTAAACTTACCCTAACGTGTTTACTTACAAATGACTCGTGAGTAGAGCCCTCATTTTTCCTTTTTTTTACGATTTCCTGTATCAACAGCAGTCAGATTTTGTACAAAAATAGAGGTAAGTAACGAAATCATTCATTTAGAGTCTATAACTGGCTCATTGTAACCATTTCCCAAGGTTGAATCGTATATATATATATATATATATATATATATATATATATATATATATATATATATATATATATATATATATATATATATATATATATATATATATATATATATATATATATATATATATATATATATATATATATATATATATATATATATATATATATATATATATATATATATATATATATATATATATATATATATATATATATATATATATATATATGTATATATATATATATATATATATATATATATATATATATATATATATATATATATATATATATATATATATATATATATATATATATATATATATATATATATATATATATATATATATATATATATATATATATATGTATGTATATATATATATATATATATATATATATATATATATATATATATATATATATATATATATATATATATATATATATATATATATATATATATATATATATATATATATATATATATATCCTATGTAAACGGAATGAGACTGCAAAGCCTCGTTGACACGGGGCAAGTTTAGCAGCCGCTAGTGCTAGCTACAAGTTAACTTATCCGGCAAGTAAGTGTTGACACTACGATAGTTTGGCGGGAAAGTATTTGCAGCCAGTAGCTATCAAGATGTCCAGTGACATGGATGTAGCAATTGATGCTGCAGTTGATGTTTTGGCAAAGGAATTAGAAATAATTGTGAATAACAAAAGGAAAAAAAACGTTCAATATGGGTAAGGAAGTGGTTTTAGCGGAGAGAAAGTTTAGGAGGCTCCAGTACACTACTTACTGAATTAGCTACTGAAGATCCTACAGAATATAAAAGACATATGCGCATGGATGTGCAGACGTTTGAGGAACTGCTATATTTGGTGGAGCCTCACATGTCTACAAAGGACACACCGATGAGAAACGCCATCCCAGCAAGGATTAAAATTGAAATAACCTTGCGTTATTTGGCAAGTGGGGATAGTCTTGCATCACTTGCATACTTCTTCAGGGTGCCGGCCTCCATTATTTCAAAGTTTTTGCCTAAAGTACTGCAGGCAATCATTGATGTACTGAACAACTACTTACAGATAATACATTGCAAATACATTGCAATATCCACCTATACATTGTTTATTTCTAGCAAACTTGTATATTTATATATGTAGTTATCACACATAAATTCACAAAATATTTAAGAGAATAAAAAGAAAATAGTGTTGTGAACAAGTTTTTATATATTGATTAAATTTCAATGTAGAGAATATTAAGGACAAAACAGTGTAATATAAACCATTATAGTTCTTCATAAGAAGCAACTCTCTCAATGGAAAATTGTGATTCATTATTCATAGGGCCTACATTTGTGTATGAAACTGCAGAACCACACGGTGCATTAAAAGATTGCGCCGTTGATGTTGTGTTTTCTGACAGAGAGACAAGTCGTTCATGTGTTACTTTTAATAACCGTAATTTTCTTTCTTGAAATTTCAACGTCGGGAACATGAAGACCTTCCTTCATCAAAGCTTCGGCTAACATATTCATTACCATGTCACGCTTGTTTCTGTTCATGCAATCAATGTGCCTTATATCCCACAACCTATCCCTCATAAATTCCCAAAAACGTGGAAATTTCATTTGGACTCCACTTCTCGCACATGCTTGCGTTCGGGGAAGGTGATGACAACTGTCCAGCAAAGAGGCAACTTGGCGTTGACACGTGGACAGTTGTGGCTGCTAGTTGGTCACGTGACCGGCAAGCAGCAAGTAAAGTAGCCGGGACATCAACTTCACTTGCCACTATCCTGGACTATCCCAGCAAGTGGCAAGCTTACTAACTTTTCGTTGACATTGGGCAAGTAGAGGGGTAGTTCACAGGTCGCTAGTACTAGCGGCTGCTAAACTAGCCCCGTGTCAACGAGGCTTTAAGCTTAATAAAAAAGACGCGAGTTATTGATATTAGCGATAAAAATTTAAAAAATAAATAAATATGAGAATTAGTAATGATTCTAATTGTTTTCCTGTTTCTACAGCACACAAGCTGTTCAGTCAAAGGACATTTTAAGGGAATATTAATTTTTTGCTAATAAAGGTGACATCAGGACATTACCACCAACCGAGGATGCATTTCATTTCCATATTCGAGCATCCTACCAACTTCTTGTATACAAACAGGGAAACAAGGAATCAATGGTATTAGCCAGTTTGGTCGTAACCTACCATTAAAGATGTCAAACTGACCCCAGCCCCGATGTCTAAATCAGCAAAACCAAGTGCAATTAAGGATGACTGATTAAATTGTCCACTTTGCCTAGTGTATGAATAAAAGTAATTATTAAGTTATGTTATAACTGTCTCAAGAATACATTAACTATACTTTCCAAGGTGTTTCCAATAATAGGAATGTGTTACTTGCCACACGCTAAGCTGGCTATGATGGCCCGCCCACTTCATTAGTTCGAGTCCTTATCCGTATTTTCATAGAAAAGATTTTGATATGAAATAATCCTCTTTCCATTTCCTACGTGAAATGTTAATTGTTGGAGAACTAGAGTTAGAAATTCTTTCATAGAATTAAAATGTCATTCGGAGAAATAAAAAAAAGAATATATATATATATATATATATATATATATATATATATATATATATATATATATATATATATATATATATATATATATATATATATATATATATATATATATATATATATATATATATATATATATATATATATATATATATATATATATATATATATATATATATATATATATATATATATATAGGAAATCGAAGCAGAAGAAAAAATTATTGTCGAATGTAAACAATTCGTTACTTCAGGGCATTAAGTTATATATGAATTGAATAAAAACAAATAATACAAGGCATGTTTCATAATAACTTACATACTGTCGATTGCATACCTATAAATATGCTATATGATTATATGAATCATAAGACACCATAAAATATGCATGATGGCAGTGGGGAGGTGAAGTCTCCAGTTAAACAGCCACTCAGTGATCAGCTGATTCTGACAGCTCGCTCATCGTAGACAACTTGACTGAGTAAGTCAGTGGTGCCATCTTTATATTTTGCTACAGATAACTATATGTTTCGGTGTGTTATAGCCCATTCTAACAATCTTTTTAGATCGGAAACTTGCTGCAATTGTATGTAAACATATTTAGGTGAAATAGATATATATCTTGATACATCAAACATTTAATTGACTCAACAAAAGAAAACAAATTGATTCATCATCGGATACATCAAACAATACCTCAAAATAACAAATTCATTCGTTATTGGTACTTTAAACATATCATTTAAGTACAGTGATTACTTCAATCATCGCTTTCTGACTCCTCACAGTTACTGGTGATGTTTAAAATCAAATTTTCAGTTAGATGGTCACGTGCTATATCACTTCTATGAATATCCTCCACTTCTCTTGTGTGACACATACATGACCTCCAGTCCTCTGCTGTTACTCTGTCTGTTGCACGTTTAGTTATATGCTCAACATTTGTCAAAGTCTGATTTTGATTTGAATTGCATTTCTTGACCTCATTTTTTATTTTTGCCCAAATCAATTGTATTGGGTTGAATTCGCAATGATAAGGAGGAAATATATTTGTATACAAATATATTTGGATACAAATATATTTGTATACAACGTTGGATGTAAACCTTGGACTCAGCTTGTCTTTGTATCTGAACAGAGAACCAATGGTGACTGGGTTCTTAGGAATAAGTTTCAAGTTTAGGGCTGGTAGTTCCTTGTGTAATATATCAATTAGCTTTTTTTCTGAAATTGTCATTATGTAGAAAAGGAAAACTCGCAAACATTTTAAGTTTGGGAACAGTACTGGTAGAGATAGGAGGTACCATTTTCTGGTAGAGTATTTTATTTAAGTACCTGAGAAAGAGTTTACGAGGAAAACAATTGTTTTCAAGATGATTACCTAATTTAATGATTTCGTCGTGGAAACTCAACCAGAAAGATGTATGTGTCAATGCCCTGTGGAGGAGAGTGACAATCGAATTCAACTTCAAATTAAAATAGCACGAACTATAAAAATTCATTCCTAGACCCGTGAACGTTCCTTTGCGGTAAATGCCCGTACTAAAACCTTGGTCATTCCTAGAAACCAACACATCCAAGAATGGAAGCGTATTTTCCGACTCTTTTTCCAGGGTAAATTTTATATTAGGGTGCTGGGAATTGGCGAACCCTAGAAAAGCGTCAGCATTAAAATCGTGTTTAAAAAGTAGAAACGTGTCATCCACGTATCTTCGGTAAAAAAGGGACCGGAAAGATAAAGGAAGTTGTCCAGAAAGCTCTCTTCCAAAGCATTAGACTCTCACTGTGGCGTAAGTTACCGAACGGGTGCTAAATTATCAAACCCCGAATTTTCATGCATAAGAGACCAAGGGAAAAATACAGAAATAATATCAATTACAAGGATTTCAAAATAATAGGCAAAGCTCCGAATGACCACCAACTGTCAATACTAGAATCTCCTTTTCTTAAACAACCAGTTCCCCAATTAAATACTCAGTCCACGTCAACACCTCTATACCTCTCGTGAGTTTCTGTTGGAACCAAAACAGACCCTGAATGTCACTCATCTTTTGCCTTCAGAACTATTTGGTAATCATTGTTCATTTCTGTTATGTTTCTTTTTATACTTTTATGTAAAATTTCTTTTTTCTCGTTTTTAAAATCTGAGTCTATTCTTAATTCATAGTTTTGAAAATGGGACACATGGTCCTGAAATGTCAGCATAATAAAGTACATTGAAAGGAAATACGAGGAATTCTCCTTCTCCCCTAACTCGATACTGTTCATCAGGTTTAAAGCAACCACCTTCGACTTTGATACATATATATATATATATATATATATATATATATATATATATATATATATATATATATATATATATATATATATATATATATATATATATATATATATATATATATATATATATATATATATTGTAGTCAAGGGCAGGAATACTCTGGAGATTCATACTTCCTTTATTGCTTCCTACGTTTCGTAATTCATAATCACATCATCAGGGAATTCTATGGAAAGCAAAATAAATTAATAAAAGTATTGAACGGCTAAAACTGATCATTCAGCCCTACAGTAAACTTTAATGTCCCTAAACTCCCTATATACGCCGTTTTCCCATTTTTACATGATGATAGCTTTAAAAGGGATTTCATTAGGATCGTTCAGAAGTACTTTGGGGCCATTGACATCAAACTCATCCCAAAAATCCAAAGACAATCGGCTCACTCTTCGGGTTTAAAGATCGGCTCTGCCCTTTGATGTCGTCTGGTGTTGTTTATGAATATACTTGTCCCAGATGTAGTCTGGGAACATATTTTGGATCCACCAGGCGGCTTCTCAGGGTCAGGGCCGACTCTCATAAGGGGGTGAGTTATAGAACTGGATGCCGACTCTCCAATCCAGAGCTACCCTGCATAAGAAATCATGCCACCAAGTGCAAAACACAGATAAATTATGATGATTTTAAAGTTATTGGCCAAGCACAGAAACTGCAGATACTTGAGTCTTTAAATATTAAACTGAGGGTTCCCTCATTAAACAAGCAAACTGCCTCAATTCCATTGTTTTTGCCATAGGTCATTACTATTTGTACCTCTGATCTTTTTGTTTTGTTTTTCTGTATATATTTTTCTTTTACTGTTAGTGTGGTTCTGTCCTTTGTATTGTAAGGTGAGCGTCTTCTATTTTTTTTTTATAATTATATTACTGTCTTTGTTTGTTTCTCCATTCTTTGAAAAATTTTTTCTTAAAATTAAAAAATTTTTATTCTTTTTTTTTGTAATTTATTTGGAGGGTTTTGTGATTTTGCTATTTTTAATGTGCTCTTGTGTAACCATATGTGTCCGTGTGTAACGTGATTTTAAGTTTTGTGTGTATGTATTTTAGTGTGCTCTTGTGTATGTAATTTTGAACAGCCTTTATAGATTTTTAATGGCTAATGTTTTAACGTAATTCAGTTTTTGTCGTTCAGTACTTTTATTAATTTATTTTGTTTTCCATAGAATTCCCTGATGATGTGATTATGAATCACGAAACATAGGAAGCAATAAAGGAAGTGTGAATCTCCAGAGTATTCCTGCCCTTGACTACAATTTATGTATATGTATCGAATCTGCCAGATTTGTGTGATATATATATATATATATATATATATATATATATATATATATATATATATATATATATATATATATATATATATATATATATATATATATCTGAAAAACTCATAGATTACCGATATTTTATGAATTACAATACACAGCAGATTTTTTATTAATTAGTGTGGCTAAAGTCATTGTTAAGAACCTTGAGAGGAGGTTTAGCTGTTGTCTGGCGTGCATCCTGATTAGAGAACTGTATACATGTCAGGTGTGTCGGATATTCTTGAGAAGTAAGAACATCCTTACCTAGAGAGAGTTCTTTTGCTGGAAATGTCCGGGTTCCGGTTAATTTGTTTGTATGTGTATTTTTTGGTGGGGTGGGGATGGCAGAGCCCCAGGTTGTGAAGGGATTAGTTGTCAAACAAATTGTCATTCAAAGATCAACACCAAATATTGTTAGAGGTTTTCGGTGAAGACTGTGATTGAGACTTGTCGATTAAGAATTGTGAACATTGCTGTTTGGAGGTAGGAAATATTTTAGGTTTTCTAAACTGCAGATTGTTCTTTTCATTTAACACTTATCTCACTTGAATTTGAACATTTTTACATTGTGTGTACTTTATAAGTAACATGGGTTTAATTTGACTTTTCAGATGTTTCGCTGAGGAAGAGGTTAAAATGTAATCATTTGTAATATAATGGATTTTGAATGATTTTGACCTATTGTGGAGAAAGTATTTAGGGAGAATAATTAGTTGAATATGATGGAGTGTAATATGTTTGATCATTTGGTGTACATTAGTATTCCATTTTATTTAATGAGTGTGTGTGTGTGTGTGTGTACGAATGTAGGTTACCAGTCGCCTTTTCGATGCAGTCAATATCAAGCTACCAATAAATGGGACTTCTCAACTTTTAGCAAGAGGTAAGCAATAAGATCTACTCTCCATTGTGTAACACACACACACACACACACACTAGCTTTGCTATTACTAGACTAGGAAGGAAACAAACCGATGAATGATATATAATTCATAAATAATTTAATTCCATTATTCACAAAAGCAAAAATATAATGGTGGCAGAACCGAAGGTAAAGATAACAAGGTAAGGGTTATTATTAGTATTGTTGTAAAATTAAGGATATGTTAGGAACAGATGGGAAAAAGTGTTAGAAAGTGATTAGCAGCAAATCTCTTAGTTAGAATATTATATAGGATAAAGGAGAGAGTGCAAAGTTCTCAAGTTAGTGATGCAGAATAACTGCCCACGAAATTTCGTGCCTTTAGAAGAATAGCAGCTGTGTTGTGATGCCAGAAGACTAATAGTTACAGCAGAGGAAGTGTACAACTCCTGTGTTAGTAAAGTGTAGTTAAAAAATTCGTGTTGTTAAAATATGTGTGATGACCATTAGCAGTTCAGCACTGTACCAGCTAGGGTCATGCGCCTTCCCAGGGTCTCACTCCCACAATTCAAAGACCATCATATCCAGTTCAAATTTACATCTAATGTTTCAAGTAATGTAAAGGCATTAGTCATTAGTGATGTTTCTAGTTAAATAATTCGATTTTGCATATCAGCACTGTCAGAAAAGTTGAGTGTTCTTTTTCTTAAATTCTAAATCATCATTGTTATATCACTCGATTCAGGATACCCCAGACATCAGCTGCTCTTCTCCCGTGCACCCAGTCCCACTTCTCATCGTTCACTCGCTGAACGAAATTCCATTTCTTTTCGCCCCCAAACATAAAACCTAACGAAATATCTTGATAGTAATTTGAAAACCCTTTCCACCCCTATAACTTAAAATTACGTAAATACCAAAAGTACATTTTTATAAAAAAAAAGTAACTTTGCATAATTTTCATAGCGTAATTTATCATTAGAAGAAAGTAGAGTAAGTTAAATCATGCAATGAATATGTTCCCATACAAATACGTTCTCAGAGAGAGAGAGAGAGAGAGAGAGAGAGAGAGAAAGAACTCTAATATTCTTCCATCATAACAAAGGGAATACGAAATTAAATAAATGAGTACTGAAAAATAAACCCACTAATTCATAAAGCCAAGTACATTAATTACTTTTTCTTTTATTTTACCCAAAACTTTGATCTTTCTAAATCGCCCATCAATTCTTCCTTTTACTCATCCACACAAAGTGCATGTTCCTTGAATTGTCTCCCATATCTAGTTTCACATTAAGTGCTTCAGCCAGCAGAGTGAACTCTCGTGTGTTTCACAGAGCGCACGTAAAACCATTTGATAACAGTTATCAACTGTTGTGCACGAGTGGGTTTCCATTATCCAAGGCTTCCGTATACCACAAGCACCAAACCGCACATTGAGTGCAAACCCCATAACCTTCCTT
>JANJGK010000041.1:617249-624749 GCA_039081455.1 Macrobrachium rosenbergii
AGGTCGGATTGCCCGGGGCGGTATAAGCCCTCTGGAAGAACGAAGCGAGGTCGGGTCAGTCAGAGAGATTCCAGCGGTCACGGAACCAGGGTGACGCTGCGTGCGTGCCCGAACGATATTCTTTATTCTTTATTACTTTTCTCCTACGTCTATCTTAATTAGTGAATTGGGAAGACTGCCAGAATACGACTCCTGAGGTCCCTCGTTTGCGCAGCGACTCGACGTTCACGGTAAGTCCGATTCTTGTTGAAGCTTCGTCGATTGACTAGTACTTTTCTGTATTTCACATTTTTTCTTTGTTTTCTTCCTTCAGCCACCACTTAGGGTATATGTGTTTACAAAGTCTAGATTAAGCCAAATTATCTTATTGTTAGCTTCAACCCCATTATTCCAGTAAAATACCTAGGATTTAGGGTAAGCAAAATCAGGTTAAATCTCGATGCTTTTGTATGCCTCGCGTCCAAATGTTTGGAAGAACCGTTGCGTTTAAAATCAAATTCATCTCAAATATTCTTTGTTAAGGTTAATAACCCTTAACTGGCGACCTTTGGCTAATTAACGTCTGTCTTTGAGGTTAACTTTTGGCTTCAAGTGACAGGTTACGTGTAATCTTGGTTTGCAGGGCCGTAAAAATTACGTAAATTGAATAATACATGATCAACCAAGACCCATCACACGTAACATTGGCGACCTTGCGTAGAATCTAAAGTACATTTTAGAGAAAGAATCTGGAGAAAAGGAAATTAAAATTACATTAATTCCAAAAAAAAAAAAAAAAAAATAAAAGTTAGATATTGAATTCCATTTCATTCTTCCAAACAAGGAACGAGGCATAATAATAAGCAGTAAAGAGAATAGTATAACAAGTGTAGCGAGAATTAGCGTAGGAAAGGGTGCAACTCGAGAGCAGAGCGAATCACAATTTGTGTCGTTTAAGAAAGGGCATTTTACCGTGTTCGGACCGTGAGAGAAGTCGTTCAAGTAACGAATCCTAAGGCCGAGAAAAGCGGAGCCTGTTTCATGTACACAAAGTAATTTAGAAATCGCGTCGGCAATTCCGATCGTTATTGTTTGCATATAGCGGGAATCATTCAAAAACCGTGTCAGTGAAGTAGCAAACGAACTGAAATAGTAATTTTACAATAAAGGTACCGTTCAACAACGTAAATTTACGCAGGCAAGCGAGCATTTCTCTTTTCATTCTTTTGTGTAATGTCCGGGTGAGGAATACGATAACAAAAGACACAAAGTTGTTTGGTAATTTCGTTTTCCATCCTTAACGTAAAACACTATGCATGATTGGTATATTTAAAGTAAAATCTGGATACCTGCATTTGTTTCGTTCGTTGTTTGAATTTGTGCTAAAAAGAAAATACCCGCCGCGCGGTTGTTTTGAAATTGTTCGAACTGTTTGTGAGAGAACGGCCATTTTTTGTGAGAGAACGGCCATTTTGGGGTTTCCTTAGCAGGCCGAGGTTGTTTTGAAATTTAGGCCTAACGGGACCTTGGCCGCCATCTCAACGACCTTGTTATTGTGACCTCTGCCCGAGACACTCTGGGGGGGCATTTCTTTTTTTTTTTGCTTTTCGTAGCGAACCCACCTCCTAATATCTTAGCTAGGGAAAAAACAAAAGATAATTTAGGCAGGGAAAGATAGGCCTTAGTTAGGAGTAATAACAAGTTCCTATACGAATACCTACTATAAAAATCATATAAAGAAAATTTAAAATTTTTACGATAAACTTTTGTGACGTCGGCTCCCGGGAAAATTAAGATAATAAAGTAATCCCTAAGGAAGCCAAGACGACGCATCTATATCATTTTATTAAGATCCATGCCATTGTGCATGTATAAAATCTTTGTTTACATGTTCTTAAGCAGCAAGAAATTAGCTGATTGAAAATCTCTCTCTCTCTCTCTCTCGTCATTCAAGTAAGCATTCCTAACCTAAGTGTACGTGACCCTCTTCAAAGAAAGAACGGCCGACACTAGGCTAATTAATTCGAATACTTTAACCAAATAAAAGAAACCCCTCTGTCCCACAATAGATGAGGACAAGTTAAGAGTAGCCTAATTACGATATAGTGATAAACTGTCGGTCACGAGTGAGGCCTGCTATCCAGACCGAAGCAAACAGTAGTTTTCACCCTCTGAAAAAAGAAGGGGCCAGCCGTTGCCGGTACTGGGACCAGCCACTCAGAGGATCTTTAAGAAAAAAAAAAAAAAAAAAAAAAAAAAAAACCAAATTCACTTTATTCCACAGTGCCAATAATTTGCAGCACTCATCACTTGAATAGCTTACTTCTCTCTCTCTCTCTCTCTCTCTTTTACCTTCCCTTTCTCTCTCATTCGATTGTTGCACTCTGCAGGGGGTGTAGAGTGCCTTTCCTCCCATATAGCCTAGTTGGACTCCAGTAGAGGGTCCCTAGGAACACATTGGCACCATAAGTGCCACCAAGCAAGAATCCAGAAAAATAAATAAAACAAAACCAAAAGGGAACACAGAAGAGAAAGTTCTTCTGGAACCTAACCTGCACCAGTGCCTAGGGATACTGAGTGCCACCAGTGTGACCTGTACACGGCACACCCAAACTACAGTGCCACCTTTTGAAAGGGTGCCACGTCATTGAAGAGACACTTCCTCGCTGCCCAAGTACGCCCAGTCGACCCGGTTAGACGCCCTTCCCCACCAGAACCATGGCAGCAGAGCATTATAAAACTTTCCTGGGGCTGGGGACGGCGGCAGGTCTCACCGGCTCGGAACTTACTACCTGGGTTAAGGAGCAAGTGGACGACTTGGCCAAGCGGGAGAAGGAAGAAAGACTCGAGCAGAGGAAGTATGAAGCCGAGCAAAGGCAATATGAAGAGGAAAGAGAAGAAAGAAGGAGACAGCATGAGTTAGCCTGCAAGGAAACTGAGTTAGCCCTAAAGGAGAAGGAGCTCGAGCTTGAGAGAGCGAAAATGGAGAATGCCGAAGCTATGGCTAGCCATCAAGCCTCCAGTCCTACACCTGCTGCATCAAACGCTCCAATTTCGAGCATCAATTCTCTAGTCCCCAAGTGGACTGAGGACGAGCCAGAAGCATGGCTGGAGGAGATCGAGGCTCTTTTCGATAACTACAGCACCACGGAGACGGAGAGAGCCTTAATACTAGCCAAGCATATGGAGGGAAAAGCCAAGGCAGCGCTTCGCTCACTGGAGAAGAGCCAGAGAGGCAACATGGCGGAAGTTCGTAGAGTCATTACAAGGGCCTACGAGATAACCCCAGAAAAATGGAGACAACGGTTCCGAGGTCTTGCCAAGGAAGTCGGCTGGTCTTGGACGGAATGGGCATGTCACAAAACCCAGTCCGGGACGCGCTGGTTCGACTCCTTGGCCTGCACGACGTTTGAGGATCTCTTCAATCGGACCATGCTAGAAGACCTTTTCCAATGTGTGCCAGGGCCCCTTGCGGTATATCTTAACGATAAACAGCCCTCCACACTTATGGAAGCTTGTCGCATGGCTGATTCGTGGGAAACTTTCAATCAGTCGCATAGCACCTCTCAGAAGCGAATCATCCCTCCGGCCTACCTCTCGAACTCCACTCGCCCGAAGAATGGACTGCCTAGCAAGACCCTGTGCAACTATTGCAAGAAGGGGGGCCACGCTGAAGCTGAGTGCCGATACAAACTCGGCACTAATAAGCAGCCTAACCCTACCAGCCAGGACTCCGCTCCCGATTCATCCGCTCAGCCCTCTCCTCCAACAGTTACTGCAGGCCACCGAGCCCATCCAAAAGGCCCGTGCAAATCCTGTGGGGCTGCTAGCCACTACAATGCTGGATCTCCGGCCTGTCCACATCATGTACCCACCACCAAATTTGTCAACCTAATCAGCACTTCATTCTCTGCGGCTGGTCCGCACCGGATCCTTTACCCCGAGAGACTGGAAACCCAGTACATCTCGGTGGCCCCTCTTCAGAGCACTAGCCTGCCCATGACCCTTCCGGTCACAGTAGACACTGCGGCAGATATTAGCCTGATCGCCAGGGCCCAAGTGCCAGCCGGTGCCATGGTTGACGAAGAAACCCGGTGGGAAATGAAGTGGATAGAGGGCCACGCCATTACCGTTCCTACTGTCCAACTCCAGGTTATGACACCTTGGGGCACGATACCCCACCGCCTCGGCGTGGTAGGTGGAATTCGGCCCGGAGTGGTCTTCTTGTTGGGTCGGGATCTTCTCTGCGGAAGCCCGTCACCAACGCCACTCCGCAGCCACGTTACCTCCTCCACGGAAACCCCGGTTGTAACTCCCAAAAATGACAAACCTCCACCTTCCGCCCACCAAAGTGGTCCGCGGAAGGGGCGCCACCCAACCTATTTCAGGCCTAGCCCTCTCCAATCGCGAAGGGCTGGCCCACCAAGAGGTCCTCCCCCTCCGCGAAGAGAGATTCAGGAGGAGCAGTACCGCTGCAGGACGTGCAAGCGGGCAGACCACTCCACAAATTGGGAGGGCTGCCCAAACAAGCAACGCCCAGCGGACGCCCCCGAACAAAACTCTAGGAGAGGCTACGATCTCCTGCTGGGGCAGGAATCTCTGCCGCAGCCAAACCCAAGTCGTCCGAGAGGTATTGCACCTCCGGACCCCTTGTCAGGCATGCCTGACCCTCAACTGCTGCCAGTGCCACTTGCGAGCACTGAGCAGTGCCAGACTCCGTCCGCCACGGACGTTGAGCTACCAATAGAAAAGGCCCCTATGCCGGGTCTAAATCATGAGGCGAATCCTCCTCCGGGAGATTTAGGATTCCCCATGCAGTTGATCATCGCGACTGGAGAGCCTCCAGCACCCGAAACTTCTTCTATGCAAGATTCTTCTTTGCAAGATTCTTCTTTGCAAAATTTTAATCCAGGGGATGAACCCCTGGAGGATCGAAATGGTACCCCTCCCTTGGAAGACCAGGAACTGGCATCCTCGGATGCAGAAGTCGAGATCGCTCTCGCTCCGGTTGTCGCAGCAGCCGGAGTAGGGAGTCCTCCCGCAGCTTTTGCAGTTGCCCCTGACTTCGCGCCCGCTAGCCCTTCTGGCCTGTCCCCGGAGTTGGTGCTCTCATCACCTGCTAGGCCAGCTACTGATAGGCCTTGGAGGAAACCAAAGAAGAAGAAGAAGGGGCGGAAGAGAGCCCAGTAGTTGCCGAGCTATACGCTCATCCTGGCACTAGTGCCCTCTCGGCACAGTGCCCTAACATCTAAGAGTGATCCTGGCCCCTTGCCCAGAGAAGGTAGCCAGTGTGATCTCTTCCTTTTATTTGTACCTAGCCTAGGCCACCTTAAAGTACAGTACATCAATTTAGTAGCCTTGTTCTTTCCACTTACCACCGAGCCGCAGTAATCATGTAAGTAGCCTAACTAATTTCAGTAATCTTAACTATTGTGAAACGAGCCACGATGCTCGTGACACGCATGGCCTAAGACCTCAGTGAGGCACCCATTTATCATATGAGGCAACCCTCATGAATTAACTAGTAAATTTTAATTGTATTAAACATAAACCATGTTGTAATTTAGTTAGAATATTAACTCTTATGTTGGTGCTACGGTCGGGTTAGGATAGGTTAGGCTAGGGAATATCATAGAATGTACCACTAGGCTAGGTCTAAAACACATCTTGATTGTAGGAGGTAGCCTATAAAAATCGTGAGCACCTTCTAGTACTATTAGAATTAGGTTAAGTAGTGATTATAGCTCATATCCTATCTAGGGTTAGGTAGTTCTGTAGCTAGGTAGGCTAACCAGGACTAATCTGCTCAGGGGAAGGAGAGTAACCTACGAGAGGCGAACAGCTTGCTTAGTATAGACCTTCACGCCCGAAAGGGGAGTGAAGGCCCTCTTAAAGGGGGGAGCTTTTATAAATATTTACGCTGTTCGCCCTCGAACATTTAGGGATAGAAATATCAGCCTGACTGAGACAGGGAAATTGCTTTGTCCCACGATAGGTAGCATTTAGGCATTTAACCCCATAGGCTGGAAAGTTTGTAAACAAAATATGTTAGGGCATTAGGGACCTAAGCCTCAGAGAGGGTTTACGCTCAATGACCCCTAGTTATGGTGGCCCTTAAGCTTTATTCTATGCATTCGACGATGCCTTTGTCAAGGTCGGATTGCCCGGGGCGGTATAAGTCCTCCTCTGGAAGAACGAAGCGAGGTCGGGTCAGTCAGAGAGAGATTCCAGCGGTCACTAAACGAGGGTGACGCTGCGTGCGTGTCCGAACGATATTCTTTATTACTTTCTCTCCTACGTCTATCTTAATTAGTGAATTGGGAAGACTGCCAGAATACGACTCCTGAAGTCCCTCGTTTGCGCAGCGACTCGACATTCACGGTAAGTCCGATTCTTGTTGAAGCTTCGTCGATTGACTAGTACTTTTCTGTATTTCACATTTTTTCTTTGTTTTCTTCCTTCAGCCACCACTTAGGGTATATGTGTTTACAAAGTCTAGATTAAGCCTAATTATTTATTGTTAGCTTCAACCCCATTATTCCAGTAAAATACCTAGGATTTAGGGTAAGCAAAAAACAGGTTAAATCTCGATGCTTTTGTATGCCTCGCGTCCGAATGTTTGGAAGAACCGTTGCGTTTAAAATCAAATTCATCTCAAATATTCTTTGTTAAGGTTAATAACCCTTAACTGGCGACCTTTGGCTAATTAACGTCTGTCTTTGAGGTTAACTTTTGGCTTCAAGTGACAGGTTACGTGTAATCTTGGTTTGCAGGGCCGTAAAAATTACGTAAATTGAATAATACATGATCAACCAAGACCTCCCACACGTAACAATATATATATATATATATATATATATATATATATATATATATATATATATATATATATATATATATATATATATATATATCCAGAAACATAAAAATCGGGAATTGAATCACACAGAAATTAAAACACAATTTTTTGTTGTACATGAACACCTTTGAATACACCAAAGAGAATATTATACAATAGTCACTGTGACAGTTGATTTATATTAATCAGTGTTTTGTGAGCCATGTTAAAGTTTCATCCTATCTGCTAACGTTAATAAGCCGTTACTACAGGGGATTTATTAGAAAGAGAATAAGATTCTTATAGACATAAATGCTGGATTTTAACCAGATATCATTCGGTAAAATGTCTTAGCATTTAGAGATAGCAAAATGGAATCAGTTTTTCACGGGACAATTTCCTGCCTCTTCATCTCCCGCGTAAATGGAGCTTCCTTTTACAATAAAGGAGGAAATAAAAGTGTTTCCTAGAAGGGTGGTAACAGATGATTTATGAAGGAGTTAAAGAAAGACGACGCACTTTTATTCTCGTTAATTCTTCTTCCTCATTTCGTCGTTTACGGAATCAGGAATTTGGGCTAAACAAGAACTGTCTTTCAAAAAAGAATAAGTTTGGGAATTCCAGTAAGACTGCTAAGTGTCTGTACGGTGTCTGAACCATCGTTTTGATTATGTTAACGTGGC
>JANJGK010000041.1:627249-634749 GCA_039081455.1 Macrobrachium rosenbergii
ATATATATATATATATATATATGTATGTATAACTGAATCACGAAAATATGGAACGTGATGAATATATAAATAAAGATAAAATCCACGAAGGAAACAGAAACACTCGAGTGCTGCGAGGCCTTTCGACGCTGGGGTCCTTTACTTAGCAGTCTGAAGAAATATAAAAGTATGTTTACAAAGAAAGCTCATATAAATGACAGATGGGGATTATAAAGGAAACATATGTACCTGGAATCCAACACAATTGAAGAATTAGTAGAACTGCCAAAACAGGATTAAATATTTCAGAGGTTTTTACAAAGGAATAGGATCAACCGTTCAGAAGCAGGGACAGGACAATTAAGATTATACAGGGTCGTGACTGACCACCTCAAAAATTTTTTTTAGTACAACAAAATAATTCTGTTTTTTTTTTGTAAACAATTATAACTTTTTGCAAGATGAACATTTTTACAAATAAAAAATTATATTAAACATACGGATGTATAGAAAATATATATCAAGTAACTAACTTGTAATTAAGTCAGTGATTTTATCTTTTAGGTTATTCTTGAACATTTTTCTAATGCAGGGGTCCAAATAATACATGCCAGGGCTAAGATTAAAATTACAACTGGAAGTAAGCTGGATAATAGCGGACTCCAATAGATTTCTTGAAGAGATTGCCAGATCGAAAGATTCTCTTCAAGAAATCTATAGGAGTCTGCTATTATCCAGCTTACTTCCAGTTGTAATTTTAATCTTAGCAGCTAAGATTAAAATTACAACTGGAAGTAAGCTGGATAATAGCGGACTCCAATAGATTTCTTGAAGAGATTGCCAGATCGAAAGATTCTCTTCAAGAAATCTATTGGAGTCCGCTATTATCCAGCTTACTTCCAGTTGTAATTTTAATCTTAGCCCTGGCATGTATTATTTGGACCCCTGTATTAGAAAAATGTTCAAGAATGACCTAAAAGATAAAACCACTGACTTAATTACAAGTTAGTTACTTGATATATATTTTCTATACATCTGTATGTTTAATATAATTTTTTATTTGTAAAAATGTTCATCTTGCAAAAAGTTATAATTGTTTAAAAAAAAAAAAGATAATTATTTTGTTTTACTAAAAAAAATTTTTTAGGAGGTCAGTCACGACCCTGTATAATCTTTTAATTGTCCTGTCCCTGCTTCTGAACGGTTGATCCTAATCCTTTGTAAAACCTCTTAAATATTTAATCCTGTTTTGGCAGTTCTACTAATTCTTCAATTGTGCTGGATTCCAGGTACATATGTTTCCTTTATAATCCCCATCTGTCATTTATATGAGCGTTCTTTGTAAACATACTTTTATATTTCTTCAGTCTGCTAAGTAAAGGACCCAGCGTCGAAAGGCCTCGCAGCACTCGAGTGTTTCTGTTTCCTTCGTGGATTTTATCTTTATTTATATATATATTTATATTTATATATATTGATAGATAGATATAATCTTCAAGATCTTGGTTTAAGAATAAGCATTTATCTCACTCCCCTTTTTTCCCTCACCCACCCCCTCCCAAACCTGCCCATCCTCTCATTACCGGCTTTACCAAACCTCATTACTCCAGCATTAAATTCAAATTAGAGTAATACAGCGCCAAGTGGCGGCGAAACTAAAGTATTCTCGAGACAGAGGAAGGAATGGAGGGAAAACTGTGCTCTCAGAAGTTCCATAAAAATCCTTCATAGTATTGAACTTGGCGTTTCTTGAGAGCAGACCCCTTGTTTTAACTCTTAATTCTTAAATTCATTTCTGAGAACACGAACGGAGGTACAGTCAAAGGATTGAAAGCGGTTGCAGCTAGGGGGCCGAAGGGACGCTGCAAAGAACGTTAAGTAATGCCTGCAGTACACCGCGTGAGGTACACCGATTGCACTATCCCCCAACGGGGTGTTAAAATATAGGCCCAGAAGTTAGTGTGGGTAAAATATTAAAATTTTCTGTGCCCTATTCAGTAAGCAATTAAACTTGGACTTATTCAGAATTGCCTTGATCAGTCTGTGAGAAAAGTTTTCTCAAGTAAAAAGCGAGACTCACTTTCGCCAGAAGACTTTCTCTTTACTTTCTCCAGGTGCTTTCGCTATTTCCTGACTTTCTGACTTTAGGGGAAAATGACAAATTCTCTCTCGCAGAAAATCTCGGCATTCGTTCGATTTTATACACAAATTCTTAAATACTTCCCAGTATTTTATTTTTAAAATATCTTATTATGATGGGAATAGTTTTTGTAGGGCACGTGAATCATTCTCTCTCTCTCTCTCTCTCTCTCTCTCTCTCTCTCTCTCTCTCTCTCTCTCTCTCTCTCTCTCTCTCTCTCTCTCTCTCATAAGGCATGTGCATTAACATTACTGCAAACAACATGCCATCAAACTCACTCTCTCCCTTTCTCTCTCTCTCTCTCTCTCTCTCTCTCTCTCTCTCTCTCTCTCTCTCTCTCTCTCATGAGGCATGTGAATTAACATTACTGCAAACAGCATACCATGAAACTCTCTCTCTCTCTCTCTCTCTCTCTCTCTCTCTCTCTCTCTCTCTCTCTCTCTCTCTCAAGAAATGTGGATCATACATTGCCACAGATGACATACCATCAAACTCTCTCTCTCTCTCTCTCTCTCTCTCTCTCTCTCTCTCTCTCTCTCTCTCTCTCTCTCTCTCTCTCTCTCATACGGAATGTGGATCATACATTACTGCAGATGGCAATACCATCAAACTCTCTCTCTCTCTCTCTCTCTCTCTCTCTCTCTCTCTCTCTCTCTCTCTCTCTCTCTCTCTCTCATTAGATGCACGGGCTTAAGTAACTGTGCTCGTTACACGTTCTGGAAGAAACTGAATTGAATTTATGACTCCATTTCATACTAATGATGTTGGACAGCGTTGATGGTAAATTCCCCTTTTGCATGATTACTAATAAGAACTTTCGAGGAATGGGGGGGAGTGATAATATTATCTCGCCTCAGAGTATTCCAGAATATTATAGAAATAAGATTACAAGCTTTCACTGAAGTAAGTTGAAATTGAGTGGCAAATTTTCGGATATTATATTTCTGCTAGTTTTGCGGAACTCAAATGGATAAAGGAAATGATGTGAAATTTTTGAAATTATTATTATTATTATTATTATTATTATTATTATTATTATTATTATTATTATTATTATTATTATTAATCTCGTTTGGGGGACTCACAAATGGATAAATGAAATTATGTGGAATTTATTTTAAAGATTATTATTATTATTATTATTATTATTATTATTATTATTATTATTATTATTATTATTATTATTATTATTGTTTTTGTTGTAAAATATGAGAGACAGGTTTATAAAATGCCCACCAGGAAACAAAAATGACAAAGTCTATATTCAAATAAAATTCACATTATTATTATTATTATTATTATTATTATTATTATTATTATTATTATTATTATTATTATTATTGTTATTATTATTATTATTATATTATTATTATTATTATTATATTATTATTATTATTATTATTATTATTATTATTATTATTATTGGTGTTGTTATTTTTATTATGATTATTATTGTGATTATCATTATCATTATTACTATTATTAGTGAACGATACTCAAGGGACCTCCAAGAATTTCGGGGGAGCATCACCAAGTTTTGCTAAGAACCCGAAACCTCCAACACTCTCCCAGATCGATTTCCATAAAAAAAAATGTTTGTACGATAAATATTGACCTGAAATCGTCTCTTTGAACCTTGAATATACTCGTACAAAATGACTAAAAATCAATGACACCCGATAATCTCTATAGAATTTTTTGCCCTATTTGTATTTGTAATAAGTAAGAAACATTTGACGACCATTCGATATAAAATGATACATAAATTATCAGTTTTACAAACTGAATGTTTATTTATTTTATTCTCTAAAGAAAGTTCAAACTGAATCATTTTTACCTTATACCTAGAGCTCCTATAATAATTATCAACTTCTCAGGAAACAATTCGTTTAAAAAGGTTGAAAAATTACTGTAATATATTCCGAATGAGATAAAATCATTCTAAAACCCATTTATTCATCAAAGAGAGTCTGTCGTGGCCTGCGTGATCAGAATGAAATGGAATCAATCAAAAACTCCACATATAAAAAGCATCTGTTTATTTAAGTAATTTATTTGCACAAAATTGATACCAGTGATCAGTGAACGGGCGAAACTATTTCAGATGTCATTAATGGATTTGTTTAATGTTGTCCATCGCTTGTTATTAATATATATGACTCTCATGTCAGGGGTGGATAGATTTCAACCACAGAACATCATCCAAAATGCGGAGGGAATATTGCAACTGTAAATGTTATTATTGCATCCAGCGGATGACATAACATTTCACATTCGCTTTTATAAGTGGCTGATGATCTCCCAAAAATATAGCTGTTATTAAGGATAATTATGAATCAGCAGGGGTGGTTAATTTATACAATATGGAATGTACATATATATGAAATTTTATCACTTACATATATGAAAATATATTATTTCCGAGGTAGAGCGAATGATTCTACATCATTGCACACCATGCATGAAACTGGCATTATTAATCAACGAATTCTGACAGCTCAAGTTAATAATTAACACAGATTTCATTTATATTTTATCAAGTGATTTCCAGGCTAATTAAATAGGAGTCTCAATTTTTTTTTCAACACGTTAATTGTTATTATTTTTTTTAAGGAAGTGCGTCTGTCAAAGATCATTTTGCTCAAATAAACTTGGTTAATATTGGTATAATTGATAGGTTAATGTATACACAATGATATATACAGAATGGTGTATACAGAAGGAATATTTTAGGAAGCTCTTTACAATAAATGCATACAGCAATATGGATTTGAATAGAATATCCTAATGCAGTATCTGATTTCCATCTTGTTTACAATTAAATTAAACCAGGCTTTGTTTCAAGTGTCTGTCAATGTCATTCAGAATTTCCTCTTGGTAAATGTTGACCAATAAACGTTTCATTCTCCCAAACGTTTCTTCCTGTGTTCAGTTTACACCTCTCACACTAACGATATATATATATATATATATATATATATATATATATATATATATATATATATATATATATATATATATATATATATATATATATATATTATATATATATATGGATATGTATATATATATATATATATATATATATATATATATATATATATATATATATTATATATATATATGGATATGTATATATATATATATATATATATATATATATATATATATATATATATATATATATATATATATATATATATATATATATATATATATATATTCATTATAAAATCCACGTCAGGTGAGTTAAAATCTCTCGATCCTTTGTCCCTGTCTTTTTTGTTCAAAGAACATGCTGCCCAGATTAACAAACTGTAAACCCGCAGCCCCCCCACTCTTGTTTTCGTATATAAGACTCTGTCAACTTCTTTTGTATCCAGTTTGAACTTGAAAATGTAGAATAAACTACGAAGCACTCGTTCAAAGTCCCGGTTTTCACTCACCTTTTTTATAATATTCTCAAGCACGCATCTCTTCGTGCTGCATTGGATATGAATGCCACGAGAAGCTTCCTGCTCCTGTTCCCTTGTCTGGCAGCTGTTCTTTTCAATCTCGAACGGACATTGGTGAAAGCACTCAGTATTCGGCTTCGACGGAAATTCCTTCAGAAATGTTTACAAAAACAAGTGATCCCAAAGTCGTTATTACCTAGACGATTACGAGTGGACAGTGAATCTCCTTTCAATGAATTGCGTTTAATCTCCTTCAGGAAACAGAAAAGACAAGAAGGCTCGAATTCAATATTTTCAAGAAATTGAGAACGGATAGATTTCATTTCACGTATAGAATTCCCGCGGGTTGGATAACAGTGCCACTAAACAGAATTTATAGTAGCCTTAGATTCAAGCTAAAGAAACTAGTTCACCACCTGGGTCATAAATTAAAAAGTCTCATTGAGACAAGTGACAGGAACAACAAACATATAGACGATTGTGTAATAAACCTCTCGAACAGGATCTTAAATGTGCTTTAGGCTATGGCTTATCCTATTCTATTAGTGATGACATTTCGTGCACAAACATTATCTCAGGGATATCCAAACTGGAAAAGAAAAACATAATTGTATCATCTTCAGTGAATTTAGTTAAAGGTCTATTCTGCGGCTAACTTCAAATGCCTAATAAAATTGTAAATTTCCCAAAAAGGTTTATAGATGCAATTCACGAAACGAAGAAAGATCAGAGTTTTCACATTACTAAAGCTGTCAAATCCAATTGTTTTGTAATAATGGATAAAATTAGATAAGTTGAAAAAATGGAGAACTTATCTGATTGTAGTACTTATAAAAAACTACAGAAAGACCCATTAGCTGATATCATAAAAAGTTTCATTTGCAAAATAAAAACTATACTAAAGGAATTCGGTTCAATAAAAGAGAAAGTGTCAACGATTGGCCCACCCTTACCTTACATATACGGATTAATCAAAACCCATAAAAGAGATTTTCCTATTCGGCCCATTATCAGTTCAACCGGTTCTATTAGTTAGAAACTTTCTAAATATCTAATTAAGTTACTATCACCTATTCTGGGTACTATTTCAAATTCCCATTTACAAAACTCTGCTGATTTCTGCGCTAGACTTTACCATATTGAATTATCCAGTACTGACAAATTAACCAGTTTTGATGTGACATCTTTATTCACTAAAGTTCCTATTGATGACCTACTTCAGTATTTATCACAACATTTGGACTTGTACCATCTAGAATTACCTACCAATGTTATTAATTTTATATCCCTTTGCATAAAAAAAATTTTAAATTCACTTTCAATGGTAATTTTTATGAGGAAATATTTGGTGTGGCTATGGGGAACCCTCTGTCGCCACTTTTTTCTAATATTTACATTGAATTCTTTGAATCTAGACTTATTCCAAGAAATCTATTCCCTAAGACGTTTTGGGTTAGATATGTAAATGAATGTTTTTGTATACTAAAAGAAAATGTAAATATTCCTGATTTCTTGCAAACAAGTAATAATCTTGTGCCATCCATAAAATTCACAGCAGAATATGAAGAAAATAATTGTGTACCATTTTTGGATGTCTTGGTTATTAGAAACAACACCAATTTTTGTTTTAAAGTATATAGGAAATCCACGAATAATTTGTCATATATTCATTTTTACTCTAACCATGCTAAACAGATTAAGGTGTCAACATTTTCCGATATGTAACTTAGAGTTCTTAGAATTTGTAGTCCTGAATTTTTGGATGAGGCATTTAAAATTATTGATAAAAAACATAGGAGACTCATTATGTTACTCTCCATATGTTTTAGAACTTTGTAAAAATAAAGAAAAAAAAGACATACTGCAATCCAACCAGTGTTAACAAAAACTTAAGAATATTCTCCGTTTACCATTTAATCGTAATTT
>JANJGK010000041.1:639749-684749 GCA_039081455.1 Macrobrachium rosenbergii
AAGATCCTGAATTTTCCACTTGCAAGAAATTCTCAGTAACTACTAAGTACTCGTACGTTTCCGAATTATTTATCTCCTCTGTCATTTATTATCATTATTATTACATCTTGATCGGAAGGTGATTGCAGTATCTTGCAATATTGCATACAAATCATAATGGCATTTATCTCAACTGTAATCAAGTGATTTTACCAAAACTCTTAAGATACCACGAACACAATCATTTTCTCTTGTCTGTCCTAAAGTTTTTTTTTTTCATTTTCTGCTCATTCTTCGGTTGGTTAATCTAGAGAATTTCGTTATATCTCACCCTAGATTCCTTAATTGTTCCCAGGTGTCTAATTTCATCTGGGCCTCAGTGGGGACACTCCAGGTGTCTCATCCTCCCTCGGAAGACCTCAATTACCAGTATTCCTGGCCCTGGCCATTAAGCCCCTATACATTTCAAGGTCCCCTAATTTCGACTTCAGATATTGAAAATATATTGGTTAAGGTTAAAAAAAATGACAGGTGCTTTTCCCAAAACTGGGGCAAATGGCCGTTAAGGGCGATAATTCAATATTGCGGCCGGAAATGGGATATTATATGCTAACTTTAATTCAGGCCAGCACATAAGGATGAAATGAAATGTCATGCGTATTCTGACTCATTTTGAAACAGACAACTGATTTTCAAAACAATTTTTGTTATATTATACGGTAAATTACCTGGTAATTAAAACAAAACTCACAAGAAATATATGCATTTTGCATCTGTATTGAACAAATCCATAACTAAAGAAATAATCCCACCTGACAACTTTCCATAAGTAAAATGACAATGTGCATCACAGTATATCCCCATTGAGCCATCAATACATCGAAATCATGGAATCATGTAACATGGAAACATTCCTTCAACTGAGACTGATAAGAGATTTATGAAAGTGGGTATATCATATGTTCAAGCACTTAGTTTGAGAAACTTTTTGTGAGACTAATTCAAACACATTACACCAGCATGTTTACATGAACAGAGCATTGAAATTCATGACCCACTGCATCTACACAATGTAAGTATATTGTCAGGGGGTGGTTTCAAACACTTCTGGGGAAGATGAATTCCATCCTGAGTCCTCCAACAATAATTGCATGGTTCGAGAGCACAAGGTTCTTCATCAAGCAAGGTGAGTGCATTTCGTGTCTCATAAAAGGCCCTTTACAAATGCCCCCGTGCAGCACTTGATGTTGGTGGCAACTCATTCAAGCCTATCACAGAATTTTGATGCAGCTCTACTCTCAGCTGATCAAATGAAGTGGATGTTCGTTTCTTTGCGGTCCCAGCCCACACACGCACAAGATATTGCTCAGTAAGATAAAGTTCTGTCTCAGAGAGAATGGCTGATTCTCCAAATCTAGATAGGTCTGGTAGTGGCTGGCTTACTATAGCAGAGTGCTTTGTCCCAACCTTGCTGGGAGCATCATTTCCTTTCAATACATGCACTTGAATTAGAACTCGACAGGTTTCATCTCCTAATTTTTGGTGAAGGCTGGTGTGAAGTGGAACCATTCCTCGCCTTTTGCAAGCTCCAAACCGAACCCAGAGCTCTTGTAATCCACTATCTTTAAATACACTGATATACCGCAACATTAGAACAACAGTGTCAGTATCATTGGACATTTTTATGGCTTTTTTACATCCCTGTTTAACTGTCCATTGTAAATGAGGAATGATATGCAATCAACCTCCTCCTGCCAATTGTTCAAGGTTGGTAGATCACTAGCAGGTGAGTCACAAACTTTTATTCGTGCTGACACCAACTCCTCATTGACTATCATTCCACTAAGAACAACATCTCTCAGTTCACATTTTCCTTCATGCCGTGCGAGCAGTTGTAGATTTTGTTTGTTGAGACTTGAATTCCAGAACTTTTCAAGTTGATGTGGAATGGGCACCAATTCATTCAAAGCAGACAGTCAACAGAACCTTCCCTCCTAGACCTACGAGTGCACTCTCCTTCCTTTGTTGAGCAGTCAATGCAGCTGTCAAATATAATGTGAGTCATTGTTGTGTTAGGACACAGTTTCTTGGCTTTGATAAGCACTTTATTGATTACACCACCAAAGTTTGGAAAGAAATATATTTGGGGAAGCTGGCTTACATTAGACATGAAATCACTGAAAACGTGTTTTTTGAGAATTGTTTGGAGAATATTGATAGTCATCCAAAGCTAGATTTTTTCCAGTTCTGTCATCAGTTGTGCTCTCTGAGGTTTGGTTGTAATATCTCCATCAAAAGTGGGCTTGATGTAAGAAGTTCATGGCTATACACCTCATCTTGAGACATGCCATGCAGAAGTGCAATCTCCACATCTCTCTGTGCTGATGCAACTTCCCTCACAGACTTAGAAGCTTTGCTTATTTGGATCTCGGAAGGTACTGTGTATCAAGTGATGGCAAGTTTACCTTTGATATTGTCTCGTTGGTTTTTTGGACTTACTCACATACCTCTCATTTCGGAAATTGATGTAAGCTGCGATTCCATTCTCCGATGCTTTTAGTAATCTTGCCTTAACTGAGTTATTTGCAGTTTGCTTTGCTACAATATTGTGAAGTGGTACTTTTGACGCTGAAATGATGACTGGGTATCCTCGTTCATTGACATAGTCCTATAGCTTCTTCACATTCCTATAAAAAATCAATCCATTCTGGCATGAAAGATCATGTTGTATTGATGTTTCCAGATGATCCATGAAGCCCGCACCTGTGAGGGACTGGAGAAGATTTGTTATTGCAATGATTTCATGAAATAAAAGGCCAAACTCAGCCACATCAGCAATATTTCCAGTCATTCCTACAACCACATGACCACCGGGGCCCTTTGAGAACCAGTTCATGGATTGTTCCAACGTCATATCCCCTGCCACAGCAAAGAATACTGCTCCTGGTCGATCCTTTACAACGAAATGTCCCGTGCAGAGTTTGTTGTACAATGTGGGATGTGTGTGATTTCCAGTACCTTGATTCTCTCCAGATACCAAGATGAATACCTTAGGTAGTTGATTATATAAAACTCACAAAGAATGCCTATGCTATTCTCTACTGATCCTACATGCAATGCCCAGTTCCCATCCCGGTCTGCAGCAGTTAACTGTTTGATGACAGGGACAATTTTTAGAAAATTCACAAAATAATGACAGTTCTAACTTTTCTTGACACTCTTGTAAGAATGTTTGAAACTGCTGATAGAGTTCATCACTATTAGCCACCACATTTTCAAACATAGGAACACATTCATGGCGAGTCTTGGAAAGCAACATAGTCTTTAAATCAACAGCTGACTGAACAATAGGAAGAGAATTGGCATCATTATCTTTCCAAAATGCATTCCACATAAGATTCTCAAGTACTTCTGAAACAATCAGCATTCCCTTGAATGAACGGACATAGTGGCCACTAGAAAGGACAGTGTTTAGGGTTTTTGTAACAAAAAATTTGCTTTCAGTGAGAGCATCACCCATGCCACTACCACACAGATAGTGACCTGCACATCGAAGAAGTACCTTTACAAAATGAAACATTCCCAACATTGGAAATGGATCATCAAATGTGCTAGGCTCATTCATGACAGTTTCAGCCACATTATGATAAACGCCTTCATCACAGACAATAGCTATGCAGTCTTGATTTAGTTGCCTTCTACATGCCTGAAAGTTGGTGAGAGCTTTGCGAACAGTTGCATACTTTGTGACAGGAGATGGAATGACATGTCAAAAACCTACTCTCATCAAGGGCACCTGTGATGTTATTAAGGCTTGTATCCCACTGCATGGCAGTAGCTGACCTGGCTCAGCTTTGGAATGTGGGAGTCCACTTCACACCATGGATATTATAAACTCCCGTTTTATATACTGTTCAGCTGCCTTCATCAGTAGTCATGTTTTCTGCGAGTGGAAAGTCTGGAGAAAGTCTAGGTTTCATTACTGGCTTAGGATGACTAGGAACAATCGGACATGGAAGTTTACCCTTTGAAAGATGTAAGGACTTAGATAGGTTTGTGTTGGATAAAGTTGGTTTGGGTTTAGGAGACTTTGTTGTTTCTTGGTACAGCACCTGGGCTGTGTAATGCTTGCTTTGTGTTCCTGAAATGGATGAAGTGTCTTCAAAATCTTCATTGTCGAATGCACCGAATGCCCAGTCATCATCAGAAAAAAGACTTGAGATTGTTACCCCATCCTCCCGCGATGAGTGCAGGGTGTAAGTACACATGAGGTTTCTAGAACGTCTTACATCATTGTAGCTAGTTGATATATCTATTCGATTTAATGTGATAATCTCTCTGCTTTGAGTTTTTCCCATAGACTTTATGCCCAGACATAGTCTGTAGCGGTGTTTTCCTACGACCACGGTGTACAGAATTGTTAGCCATTTGAAAGTGACAGTTTATATGTACATGTCTGTTACTGAGAAAATATTCTTCTTCTTGGTCACCAAACATTTCAGCATTACCTCCATAATCACATTCTATATCCTTTTCCTCAGATACAATTTTCGTTGTTTCAGTCTTTGCTAAGAGTGATTTGGGCATGTCGTGTAATGCTGAACAAACTGTCAACCAATCATCAGGTACTGGGGTGTTTTCCCATGCATTTTTAGGCTCACTTGAGTCGCAAATCTTATCATCAAGTTCATAATTAACCTGTCTTGCACTTTTGTTCATGGAAGGACTCCCCAACTTGTCTGAGCACATCAAGATTCTTAACCTTTGCAGTTAGATCTGCAGCAGTGATGTGCGGGGAGGAAAACAGCTTGGATTAATTTTTTTAGGATTGGGACCAAATTGAATTTTCTCACCATAATGATCAACAAGAAGTTTCTTAACATCTCGATTATATATCTGAAAATCTAGTGTGTCATCCACATCATACATACTCATTCGTATGTCTGAAACAGCGTAAGAGAAGGTTGATGTGCTCCAGTGTTTTTACAGTAAGATCTTGTTTAACTAAAGTACTATATTTGAAAGTTTCATCGAGAGAACGACTGCAGCATTGTGTCTCTAGTTCATATCTTCTGATGTAGCGTCTAAGGCAGATCTTGTGGCAGCAAAAATGTCATTTATACAATTTAACTCAGCAACCCTACAATACACTTCATCTTTGAAATGTCTAGTAGCAATAAAAAAAATGTTTCAGCAACATTTTGCTCACTAATTCGAAACTTTTCTCTCAAAATTACTTGAATAACTTTAATCCTCTCACCACCACAAACAGTACATTTGATTAGTTTTGGGTCTTTACTCAGACTGGGTTTTTCCCTTGGCCTAACATCACTGCGATGTAACAAGCTAGAAGATGTTTCATTTTCAGCTTCACATGAAGTTTCTGCATCACTGGTTAAAGTTTTTACATCATCTTTTTGTTCAAGTTTCTTACTATGTGTGTACCACTTGAAACACTTGTTGTTGTGATAAACATAAGATATAGCTCCCTCCTCTGCTCTTTTCAGTCTTTTAGTAACAATGTCATTTCTTATATCTGCAGCATGCTTCTTGCTCCTACATCCAACCTCGAATGGTTGTGATTTTTTTTTTGTCATGCTTATGGCAGATAATCCATTTGAAAGCGTCAAATTCATTTGAGGTATTTTTCGTCAACAGTATCCCTTGTCGATGTTCTTGTTGAGAAGGCTTCTGGCTTGTACTTTCATCCGTTGTTAACTCAGTTACTCAGTATACCTGAAACAAATAAAAATAAATAAATTAATGACAATGACAGCTGTTTTAGCTACCAAACACTTCTACAAAACACAAAATGGCCCACTGTTGCAGTCCTCTTAAGATATTGATAAATCAAATATATTGGAGACTTACTGTAAAGTTTTCCAAGAATAAAGCAACAAAATACAGTATCATAAAGCACAGATAAACTTCTGTGTGTGCATGATTAAATCCATGCATTACAAGACCGAATATTAAAGTTGATAACTCCAACCTCTGAACACGTAAATATCCATTTCATACCCGAAGTGTGTTTGAGATCAGTGTTGCCAAAATATTCATGTATCTGTAATTTCTGCTGAGAAAATTACTTAAGAAATTGATTCCTTTTGCAGAAATGAGTAAAAACAGGCATATCAAATAGTGTTCTGTTCTGAACGGTAGTAGGTACCAAATTTAGTATACAGCATATCCCATTTCCGGCCGCCATCTTGGATTATCGCCCCTAGCGGGCATTTGCCCCAGTTTTGGAAAAAGCACCTGTCATTTTTTTTAACCTTAACCGATATAGTTTCAATATCTGAAGTTAAAATTAGGGGATCTTGAAATTGGTGCCTGATTTAATGGAATGTTCCAATTGTATCCTCCTAATTCCATCTTCCCGGTTTCTTATCTAAACTTCTTGGCCTGGCCAGAGAAATATTTTTCATTTTGGTTTTTGCGGATGGTTTTGGATCATTTTATACTTTATATACTTTTTATAAGCTTATACTTGAAAGAATAAGTAAATTTTAATATATATGAATAAACGGTGGTAAGTTTATCAGTGATGCTGTTATGCTTGCATGCTTCATTTTCCTCTTGGGCATAATTTTTTTATAAGAATAACAAGCACTTGTTTGAGTCCAACCTGATGTGATGAAAATATCACTCTAAAAGTGGATGTTTTCATTCTTTTGACACTTGCAGTGACCAGTCTGCTGCCACTTGGAAATAGTAGAATCTGAAGTATTTTAACAAAATGATAAAGATGTAGTTCTTTGGAATGTAGTCTATGAGGATGTGGGCTTACGCGAGAGATTGTGAACAGATTTCACCTAAAGTCTATTTTGGGCACTTTTCAATAAATTTTCTACTTCTCTCTGTATACCAAATGAGTGATTCTAGAAGGCCATATCTCAGCAATGGGAGCAATAGGAGAAGGTCTTATAATTAACATAATCTCCATAATTATCGTCTTATTTCGCTCTAATACTGTGTGACTCGTCTTCTTCAGTTGCTGGAGAAAGATTAACTGACTGAAAACTTTGGAGACAAAAAGCCATATGCCAGCAAAAAGTGCAACAGAAGAATGTCTTATTACCAATATAATCTCCACAGTTTTGGTCTTATTTTGCTCTCGTATCTTTTGATTCGCGTCAGTTTGCGGAAAAAGAATAACAAGCTGAAAACTTTCGAGATAAAAGCTCCACTGGGAGAGGATACTGACGAGATTTACGTCCCGTGAAGAAGACGAAGAAGAATTTGATCACAGATAGAAAGAAGATGGAAGATATATCGGCCTTTCTTCCTTGAAAGGGCTCTTGACAAAGGTCAAAGGCAGAATTTCTTGGAAAAATCAAGTCTCTACCAAGATCCAACTTTTCGATTTATTGAAATATTTTAGTCTGGATTCGCCTGTGATTTTGATTTTTGCTGTCTGTCAGGAGATGTCAAATGCATTTATGGAGGGAATCATTAACAGAAATATAAAAGAAAAAATACAGGGGGTGTTCATCATATGGCGATGAAAAACAACGATTTATGTATATGACGGCAACACTTACCTAAAAAACCTGTTCCCCTGACAGGTACAGTCAAGGTATTCTCTAGACCTGGGATACAGTATATCTTCATTAGACAACTGAACCATAAAACCTCACATTATTGTCGCAGTCTTGGGCACAAATGGAAGAATTCATATAGCTCTCGCATCATATATCTCTACTGTCGAAGGGCTCCAAGTCAAAGAAAGACGGGTTAAAGGGAATGAGTGATCAGAAGATATAACTACATCAGTCAATTCAGAGTCAGTGTCTTGTAAAGTACGAGAGATCCTTTCCGCGTCTCTGATCTAAGAGTTGAAGTTCAGAGTCTGCAGACAAATACCTGATGAGGCCGTTTGCAGATTGACTTATATCACTAACCGCAAGTTCTGAGAGAGATGCAATTATGAATGCATCAGAAACACGTTGGGGATAATCATTATTTCTGCTCTTGATCAAGTTTCGCCCAGTAGAGAGAGAGAGAGAGAGAGAGAGAGAGAGAGAGAGAGAGAGAGAGAGAGAGAGACGCCAATATCCCCAGAAACTCGGGAAGATCACGAGACCTACATCAATCAAGAGAAGAAGAAGGATCTCCATCCAACTTGTTCGTCATCCATAAATCCAGAGCGGAGTTTCTTCTCTTTTTTCCTTCTCTTCTCTTCTCTTCTCTACTCTTCTCTTCCCTTCTCTCCCTTCGACGCTGTCGCCTGATGATGTTTCTGTAGCTCGAAAAACTGTCGCTCTGGGGAACAGCAGCTGTCGTTTGTCCACAAACTTTCCTCCCTTTGCTTTGCTTGCGGTTGTCGTTATTATCTGTTTAGGGTTTTTTCATGTGTGATTTTCGTTCCTTTACTTCTTCCATGTGTGCATGTGCGCATGCACACAAACGTACACACACACACACACACACACACACACACACACACACACATATATATATATATATATATATATATATATAGAGAGAGAGAGAGAGAGAGAGAGAGAGAGAGAGAGAGAGAGAGAGGATATTTGTCATTATCCTACAAGTTATTTTTATAATTTTTAAATAGCAAACTACAAAATAGCGCTTTAACAATCTTTCCCGCTTGACGTTGGGAATAAGGCACACGTATAGAAAATCAATCATATGTGACAACCCCTCGAACTGGATTGATGTAGCGTAGCGGAACAGTGACCTTATCCATTAAACCATCAGTTCATCTGTAATGTCTCGAGATAATTAACTTTTGCCATCTAAGATAATTAGATTAAACTTAATCATCTCTCTCCGTCTCTGAGTCTCTCTCTGTCTGATTGTGTTTTGTTGTTTATTATTCTTGCATTTCTATTTTTTATTTATTAATTTGTTACTCTAATAACTGATCTCTTTCTGTATTTCTCTTTACCTTCTGTTACTTCTTTCGGATGAACACCATATTCCTTGGTAGCTTGAATTTAGTCAGTGGCCTCTGTGGTGGGCTTGTTCCATATGAATAGGGTTCTTCATCCTCTCAATAATAATAATAATAATAATAATAATAATAATAATAATAATAATAATAATATCCAGTACCACTTAATATGGATGTGGAAACCTGATTTGTGGTGATGGGATCCAATAAGACATTGTAACTCAGATTGGTCATCAGGAGAACGTGATTACAAAAGTGTTTCTCAAGAGGTAAGTGTGAAGAGATCATTTTCTGACCTGGCATTTGTAGGGTAAAGGTTTGTCCAGCCTACAGTACAAAATAGTCTTGATACAAGTTCACACCTTGTTATATACATATCGCAAATATATTGAAAACAAATCAGTCTAGAGGTAAGAGTGGAGAAATAGTGATGTCTTGGTATTTGTAGTTCAAGGATGAGTCCAGCCTACAGTAAAAAAAATGTCGTGAACACACGTTCTACATTTATCGCATACGTATCACAAACTTGTTGAAAACAAGTCAGCGACCGAAAGTGGAGAATGAATCTTTGGTAAGTGCTGAATAATCGTTTGCAGCACTGGCTAGGGCTATCTATAAATTGCTGACTTGTATTCAAGCTGTTTGCAATGCATAAGCAATAATTTCCCAACTGTGTTTATGACATGTTTTGCCGTAGCGTGGACACCTAAGATGAACTGAAATTCTGAGACCTATATGAATATCTAGAAGAGAGATGAAAAGATTAGCCCAGTGGAAAAAATTATTGATTATATTATTCTAAGAAATGGTTTGATCATGTGAAAAGAATGGGGGAGAAATTATGAATCAAGAGTGTTTTGAGGTGGTTCAGTCATGTGGAAAGTATGAAAGATAATAGGGTGGTGAACAAATGTATATTCTGTAAAAATTGATGAGTGCTGGATAAATGGCGCACAAGAGGCTTCAGAACGAAAGAGCTTTCATACCAAGAATATGAAAAAGCTAGGTTATGATATCGATGATCAGTGCAGCATATGTAGAGGGTTTGAAGCACTACTGATGAGCCTTCCATATAGGTGTAGTAAGTGTGAAATGCTGAGAGAGTTGCTTGGCATATATATATATATATATATATATATATATATATATATATATATATATATATATATATATATATATATATATATATATATATATATATTATAAGGTGATATAATTTTTATAACCATTTTGTAATTGTTTGTAATGTCTCTGTAAAATTTTTGATTTTTTGCTTGCAAGATTCGTCATTTGTTGTGAAGACGTGATTTTAAAATGTCTTTTCTTACCGATATGTTGTGTGTTATATAAACTTATGATTCTGTGGCATAATTTTTCCCCTTATCTTTAATCTTTTAAAATTGTATTTTGAAATGCTTATCAGATGGTCGCTACTTCCTGTCTGCTGAGAGAGAGAGAAGAGGCTCCTTTTGCGTTTGGTCAGGTGCTTTGGGGAAAAACATCCACTTTCTTATCTGACGAACTGTCACCCAGTCGGCGAGTTAAACTGTTATGTTTTTATCACTGTGTGCTTATTACGTCATTATTAATTCTGCCTATGCCTACTCTATTCGTAACCTAGGGAAGAGAGACAGAAAAATAGCAAATAAGTGCTGTTATTTCATATCTAATCTGTTTGCCCAGCTGCCCAGGTCATCAAAAGATTTTTGGTAAACAAATACTAAAAAGAAAAAGAAAAATACTAAAAATAAAAATAGAAACATAAACATAAAAATAATAAAAAAGTAAATATACTCAAAATATAAATAATAATACTAAAACTAATTATACTAAAAGTAAAAATACAAAAAATAAAAAATGCTAAAAATGGAAATAAAAAAATATAAAAATAAAAATAAATATACCGAATATAAAAATAAATTTAATAAAGATAAAATAAAAATAGTAAAAATATAAATAAAAGCACTAAAAATATAAATAAAATTAATAAATCTAAAAATAAAAATACTTAAAATAAAAAAATACCAAAAATCTATATACTAAAAATAATATTAAAAATAAAATACTAAAACTACATATAAATAGAAATAAGAACACTGAAAATAAAAATACTAAAAATAAAAATAAAAATAACACAACTAAAAATAAAAATAGTAAAAATAAAACAATACTAGAAATAAATACTACTAAAAATGAAAATACTAAAAAATACAGAAAAACAAAAAATTCTCCAAAAATATAAAAATAAAAATAAAAATACTAAAAATAAACTAAAAATACCTAAAATAAGATAAAAATAATAAGATAAAAATACGAAAAATAAAAATAAAAACACTAGAAATAAAAATACAAAACAATAAAAATTATACTATTAGAAATATAAATAAAAATACTAAAAATAAAATTACAAAAAATAAAATTAAAAAATACTAGAAATAAAAATAATATAAATAAAAATACTAAAAATAAAAACTACTAAAAAAAGTAAAAATACTAACAATAAAAATAAAAGTACTAAAATAAAAATAAAACTAAAAATACTTAAAATAAAAATAAGAACAAAAATAAAAATAAAAATAAAAGCACTAAAAATAAAAATAGTAAAATTAAAAATAAAAATACTAAAAATAGAAATAAAAATACTACAAATAAAAGTAAAAATACTCAAAATAAAAATAAAAATACTAAAAATAGAAATACTAAAAATATAAAAAATACTAGGATAAAAAGATACTAAAATAAAAAATAAAAAATAGTGAAAATAAAAATGAAAGTACTAAAAAATAAAAGTATGAAGACTAAAAACACATATACTAAAATAAAATAAAAATATTGTAAAACATAAGTGCTAAAATGTAAAAATAGTAAAAATTAAAAAATGAAAATACTAAAATTAAAAATTAAAATACTTCATGAAATACTAAATATTAAAACATTTTAAAATTAAAAAAAATAAAAATAATAATACAAATAATAAAAATTAAAATTCAAAAAATAAAGATAAAAATACTAAAAATAATAAATATGCTAATAATAAAAGTAAAAACACTTAAAATAAAAATACTAAAACTAAGAATAAAAATACTAAATATAAATGTACTAAAATTAACAATAAAAATACTAAAAATAAAAATAAAATGAAAATGCTAAAAATAAAAAATATAAATAAAATCAAATACTAAAAATAAAAATAGAAATAATAGTAAATGTACAAAAAAATAAAATAGTAAAAAATCCTAAAATAAGAATAAAAATAATAAAAATGAATATAAAAAATAACAATAAAAATATAAAAAATATAAATACAAAAACATTAAAAATATTAAAAATATAAATAAAAATACTAAAAATAAAAAGAACAGTTCTAAAAATAATACTAAAAATAAAATACTGAAAATAAATATATTAAAAATAAAAATACTAAAGAAATCCTGAACATAAAAACACTAAAATAAAAATAAAAATACTAAATATAAAAATCCTAAAGGTAAATGCACTAATAATAAAAATACTAAAAGTTAATATACTAAAAAATGCTAAAATAAAAATAAAAATACTACAAATTAGAATAATAGAAATAAAAATACTAAAAATAAACATTAAAATAAAGATACTAATAACAAAAATAAAAATATAAAAACTAAAAATAAAATGAAAATACTAAAAAGTAATATTAAAATAGTATAAATAAAAATTATAACAATAAAAAACTAACAATGAAAATTCAAATTCTAAAAATTAAAATACTAGTAATGTAAATGCACATACTAATACTAAAAATAAAATACTAATACTAAAAATAAAAATACTAATAATACAAATAGAAATAATAAAAATAAAAATACTAAAAATAAAATAAAATTACTAATAATAAAAAACACTAAAAAATAAAAATATTACAAATAATAATAATAATAATAATAATAATAATAATAATAATAATAATAATAATAATAATAATAATAATAATAATAATAATAATAAATAATATAAAATAAGAACAATTAAAAAATACTAAACATAAAAATAAAATCAAAATACTAAAAATAGAATACTAAAATTAAAAATAAACATTTAAAAATAAAAATAATAATAAATGTACTAAATATAAAAATAAAGAAATAAAATTGGAAATAAAAATAATAAAAATAGAAATAGAAATACTAAGAATAAAAATAAAAATTCACAAGATGAAAATGAAAATACACAAGTAAAAAACTAAAAATAATATACTAAAAAATTAAAATGCAAAAAATAAATATAATAAAAATAAAAATTCTAAAAATAAACATAAAAATACTAAAAATAAAGATAAAATACTAAGAATAAAAATACTAAAAGTAAAATAAAAATAATGAAAATAAAAATAAAAGTATAAAGATTAAAAATACATATACTAAAAATAAAATAAAAATGCTGTAAAATATGAGTGCTAAAATGTAAAAATAGTAAAAATAACAAAATGAAAATACTAAAGGTAAATATTAAAATATTTAAAAAAATACTAAAAACATAAAGAATTTTAAAATTAAATATATTAAAAATAATAATACAAATAATTAAAATTAAAATCCTAAAAATAAACATAAAAATACTAAAAATAAAAATAAAAATACTAATAACAAAAGTAAAAACAATAAAAATGAAAATACTAAAACTAAGAATAAAAATACTAAAAATAAATGTACTAAAATTAACAATAAAAATACTAAAAATAAAAATAAAATTAAAATACTAAAAATAAAAATATAAATAAAATCAAATACAAAAAATAAAAATAAAAATAATAGTAAATGTACAAAAAAAATAAAATAGTTACAAATACTAAAAATAAGAATAATAATAATAATAATAATAATAATAATAATAATAATAATAATAATAATAATAATAATAATAATAATAAAAATAAAATAAAAATAATAATAAAAATACTAAAAATAAAAATAACAGTACTGAAAATAATAATAAAAATAGAATACTGAAAATAAATATATTAAAAATAAAAATAAAAATACTAAAGAAATCCTAAAAATAAAAACACTAAAAATAAAAATACTAAATATAAAAATGCTGAAGGTAAAAGCACTAAAAATAAAAATACTAAAAAGTAATATACTAAAAAAATAATATCAAAATAAAAATATAAAAAATTAGAATACTAGAAATACAAATACTAAAAATAAACATTAAAATAAAAATACTAATAACAAAAATAAAAACATAAAAACTAAAAATGAAATGAAACTACTAAAAATAAAAATTAAAATAGTATAAATAAAAATAATAGAAATAAAAAACGAAAAATTTAAATTCTATTTCTAAAAATAAAAATACTAATAATGTAAATTTATATACTAATACTAAAAAAAATACTAATACTAAAAATAAAAATACTAAAAATACAAATAGAAATAATAAAAATAAAAATACTAAAAATAAAAATAAAATTACTAATAATAAAAAACACAAAAAAATAAAAATATTACAAATAATGAAAAATAATAATAATAAATAATGCAAATAAAAATGAAAATGCTAAAAATAATAATAAAATACTGAAAATGAAAATAAAATACGAAAATTAAAAAATAATAAAAATAAAAATAGACTTCAAGATACTAAAAATAGAATACTAAAATTAAAAATAAACATTTAAAAATAAAAATAAATATACTATATATAAAAATAAAAAATAAAATTGAAAATAAAAATACTAAAAATAAATTAAAAATACTATAGATGAAAATGAAAATACTCAAATAAAAAAACTAAAAATATTATACTAAAATAAATATTAAAATAAAAAAATAAATATAATAAAGTAAAAATGCTAAACAAACATAAAAATACTAAAAATAAAAATAAAAATACTAAAAATAAAGATAAAACACTAAGAATAAAAATACTTAAAATAAAATAGAAACAATGAAAATAAAAATAAAATATTGCAAATAAAAATACTAGAGATATAACAATCTAAAAATAAAAATAGTAAAAATAAAAATAAAAATTAAACTACTAAAAATACAAATAAAAATACTATAAATAAAGTACTAAAAAGTCCAAAAAATAAAAAAAATACTAAAAATAAAGAAATATTAATAAAAAACTACCAATAAAAATACAAATACTAATACTAAAAATAAAAACAAAAAACTAAAAATAAATATGCTAATACTAAAAATAAAAAATATTAAAACTTAAAATAAAATATTAAAAATAAAAGTACTAAAATTTAAAATGAAAATACACAAATAAGTGTACTAAAAACTAATATACTAAAAATAAAAATAATAAACATAAGAATACTAAAAATAAAAGCATAAAAATAATAAAAATAGGAATAACAGCAAAAATACTAAAGATAAAATTACACATACTAAAATAAAAATACTAATAATATAAAAAATATAAAATAATGGTAAACATATACTAAAAAGGAAAAGAAAAATACTAAAAATAAAAATAGAAAGATAAACATGAAAATAATAAAAAAAAATATACTCAAAATAAAAAATAATGGTACTAAAACTAAAAATACAAAAAATAAAAATAAAAAAAAATAAAAATGCTAAAAATTAAAATAAAAATATATAAAAATAAAAATAAATATACTAAAAATAAAAATAAATTTAACAAAAATAAAAATAGTAAAAACAAAAATAAAAGCACTAAAAATGTAAATAAAGATAATAAATCTAAAAATAAAAATACTTAAAATAAAAAAATACCAAAAATCAAAATACTGAAAATAATAACAAAATTGAAAATACTAAAAGAACATATAAATAGAAATAAAAATACTAAAAATAAAAATAACAATACCAAAACTAAAAATAAAAAGCTAAAAATAAAAATAGTAAAAATAAAACAATACTAGATATAAATATTACTAAAAATGAATATACTAAAAAATACAAAAAATTCTCCAAAATTATAAAAATGAAAAAAATACTAAAAATAAAAAAAAATACCTAAAATAAGATAAAAAATAATAAAATAAAAAATACGAAAAATAAAAATAAAAACACTAAAAATAAAAATACAAAATAATAAAGATTATTCCACTAGAAATATAAATAAAAATACTAAAAATAAAAATACAAAAAATATTAAAAAAATACTAAAAATTTAAATAATATAAGTAAAAATACTAAAAATAAAAACTACTAAAATAAAAGTAAAAATACTAACAATAAAAATAAAAGAACTAAAATAAATATGAAAATACTAAAAATAAAAATAAAACTAATAATACTTAATATAAAAATAAGAATAAAAATAAAATAAAATGACTAAAAATAAAAATAGTAAAAATATAAATAAAAAGACTAAAAATAAAAATAAAAATACTTCAAATAAAAGCAAAATACTCAAAATAAAAATAAAAATATTAGAAATAGAAATAAATATATTAACAAGAAAATAAAAATATTACAAATAGAAATACTAAAAATAAGAAAATACTGTTATAAATAAATACTTAAATTAAAAGTAAAAAAAATGTGAAAATAAAAATAAAAGTACTAAAAATAAAAGTATAAAGACTAAAAATACATAGACTAAAAATAAAATAAACATATTGTAAAATATAAGTGCTACAATGTAAAGACAGTAAAAATAAAAAAAATTAAAATACTAAAATTAAAAATTAAAATACTTAATGAAATACTAAAAATTTAAATATTTTAAAATTAGAAATATTAAAAATAATAATACAAATAATAAAAATTAAAATTCTAAAAAAAAGATAAAAATAATAAAAATAGAAATAAATATGCTAATAACAAAAGTAAAAACACTAAAAATGAAAATACTAAAATTAAGAATAAAAATACTGAAAATAAATGTACTAAAATTAACAATAAAAATACTAAAAATAAAAATAAAATGAAAATGCTAAAAATAAAAATATAAATCAAATCAAATACTAAAAAAAATAGAAATAACAGTAAATGTACAAAAATAAAATAGTAAAAGATTCTAAAAATAAGAATAAAAATAATAAAAATAAAAATAAAAATAACAATAAAAATAAAAAAAATATGAATAAAAAAGCATTAAAAATATTAAAAATAAAAATAAAAGTACTACAAATACAAATAAAAATACTGAAAATAAAAATAACAGTTCTAAAAATAATACTAAAGATAAAATACTGAAAATAAATATATTAAAAATAAAAATAAAAATACTAAAAAAATCCTAAAAATAAACACACTAAAAATAAAAATAAAAATACTAAATATAAAACTGCTAAAGGTAAATGCACTAAAAATAAAAATACTAAAAGTTATTATACTAAAAAATGCTAAAATCAAAATAAAAATGCTAAAAATTAGAATACTAGAAATAAAAATACTAAAAATAATCATTAAAATAAAGATACTAATAACAAAAATAAAAATATAAAAACTAAAAATAAAATGAAAATACTAAAAATAAAAATTAAAATAGTATAAATAAAAATAATAAAAATAAAAAAAATCTAAAAATGAAAATTCAAATTCTAAAAATAAAAATACTAGTAATGTAAATGCACATACTAATACTAAAAATAAAATACTAATGCTAAAAATAAAAATACTAATAATACAAATAGAAATAATAAAAAACACTAAAAAATAAAAATATTACAAATAATAATAATAATAATAATAATAATAATAATAATAATAATAATAATAATAATAATAATAATAATAATAATAATAATAATAATAATAAAAATTAATATAAAATAGAACAATCAAAAAATACTAAACATAAAAATAAAATTCAAAATACTAAAAATAGAATACTAAAATTAAAAATAATCATTTAAAAACAAAAATAATAATAAATATACTAAATATAAAAATAAAGAAATAAAATTAGAAATAAAAATACTAAAAATAAAAATAGAAATACTAAAAATAAAAATAAAAATTCATAAGATGAAAATGAAAATACACAAATAAAAAACTAAAAATAATATAGGAAAATAAAAATTAAAACAGAAAAAATAAATATAATAAAATAAAAATTCTAAAAATAAACATAAAAATACTAAAAATAAAGATAAAATACTAAGAATAAAAATACTTGAAATAAAATTAAATTAATGAAAATAAAAATAAAATATTACAAATAAAAATACTAAAAATAAAAATAATAGAAATAAAAATAATAATACTAAAGATATAACAAGCTAAAAATAAAAAGAAAAATTTAAATACTAAAAATAAAAATAAAAATACTATAAATAAAATTACTAAAAAAGTCCAAAAAATACTAAAAATAAAAAAAATATTAACAAAAAAACTAAAAATAAAAATACAATTAATAAAACTAAAATTAAAAACAAAAATCTAAAAATAAATATACTAACACTAAAAATAAAAATAATAGAAAGAAAAATAGTAGAAATTAAAAATAAAAATACTAAAAATTAAAATAAAACTACAAAAATAAACACAAAAATACTAAAAATAATGATACTAAATATAAAAAGAAAAATTATGAAAATAAGAAAAAATACTAAAAGTAAAAATACTAGAAATAAAAATAAAAATAAAAAAAGTAAAAATATAAATACTAAAGATAAAATTACTAAAAATAAAATAAAAATACTAAAAATAAAAATGAAAATAAAAACACTAAAAATAAAATTACTTAGAATAAAAATAAAAATGCTAAAAATAAGAATAAAAATACTAAAAATAAAAAATATATAAAAAATAAATAAAAAAATACTGAAAGTAAAAATAAAAGTGCTAAAACTAAAATAAAAATATTAAAATAAAAGTAAAAATAGTAACAATGAAATAAAAAAAAAGTAAAAATAATAAAATAAAGATAAAAATACTAAAAATACAAATAAAAATGCGAAAATTTAAAATAATAAAAGTTACTATACTAAAAATAAAAATATGAATAATACAAATAAAAATACAAAAATATACTAAAAATGTAAATGAAAAATATAAAAATAAAAATTAAAAAAATAAAAATACGAAAGATGAAAATAAAATGCTGAAAATGGAAGTAAATATACTATAACTAAAAATACTAGAAACAGAAAAATAATGAAAAAAATGCTAAAAATTAAAATAAACATAAAAATAAAAATACTAAAAATAAAAAAAATAGAAATACTAAATTTCGATATCATAAAAGTAAAAATAAAAATGAAAAACTAAAAATAAAAATACTAAAAATAAAAATAAATATACTAAACATAAAAAAATACTAAAAATAATAATAAAAATACTAAAAATAAAAATAAAAATAATAAAAATTAAAACAAAAGTACTAAAAATAAACACAAAAAATACAAAAAATTACAGTACTGAAAAAAAATACTAACAATAAAAATATAAATAGTAAAGATAAAACTATTTAAATAAAAATAAAAATACTAAAAATACAAGTGATAAAACAAAAAAAATACAAAAAATAGAAATACTGTAAGTAAAAATAAAAATAACAAACTAAAATAAATGTCACTAAAAATAAAAATAAATATACTAAGCATTAAAAATTCTAAAAATAAAAACAAACCACTAAAAATAAATACAAAAACATTAAAAATAAAAATTAAAATACTAAAAATAAAAATATAGATAACTAAAATAATAACAAAAATGCTAAAAATATAAAAAAAATTTAAAAATAATAATACTAAAAATAAAAATACAAAAGAAAATAAAAATTAAATTACTAAAAATAAAAATACTAAAAATAAAGATACTAAAAATAAAAATAAAAATGCTCAAAATAAAAATAAAGAAGTAAAAATAAAAATATTAAACTAAATATAAAAATACAAAAACTAGAAATAAAAATATTAATAAGAAAATAAAATTAATAAAAATAAGTATAAAAATGCTAAGAATACAAAATAAAAATAAAAATAATAAAAATAAAAATATTATCAAATACAAATTCTAAAAATTAGAATCCTTAAAATAAAAGTGCTAAAAATTAAAATAAAAATCTTAAAAATAAAAATACTAAAACTAAAAATACAAATACAAAACTAGAAACAGAAATATTAATAAGAAAATAAAAATAATAGAATAAAAATACTAAAAATAAATATAAAAATAATAAAAATAAGAATAAAAAAATACTTAATATAAAAACACTAAAAAAAAAATAACAATACTACAAATCAATATAAAAATAGTAAAAATAAAACAAAATACCATAAAATAAATGTAATGAAAATAAAAATACTAAAAATAAAAAGAAAATATTGAAAATGAAAATATTAAAAACAATATAATTACTAAAAATAAAAATACTAAGAATAAAAAAATAAAAATACTAAAAACAAAAATACAAATAATAAAAATAAAAGAGAATATAAACAAAAATACTAATAATAAAAATAAAAATACTGAAAATAAAAATATTAAAAATAAAAATACTAAAAATAAAAATAAATTAAGGATTCTAAAAACGAAAAATAATTAAAAACAAAACACAAAAAATTGATATGAAAATAAAAGTAAAAATAAAAATAAAAATTAAAATAAAAATATAACAAAATCCATAAAATAAAAGAATAAAAATAACAATAAAATTATTAGAACTAAAAATAAAAATTCTAGAAATAAAAATAGTAAAAATAAATATAAAAATACTAAAAATAAAAAATATTAAAAATAGGTGGACTAAAAATAACAATAAAAATACTAAAAATAATAATAAAAATTTTAAAAGTAAAGATACTAAAAATAACAATAAAAATACTAAAAATAAAAATATCAAAAATAGAAATACAAAAAAAGACTAAAAATAGAATTAAAATTCTAAAATTTTAAATGAAAAAATACTAAAAATAAAAATACTAAAATAAAAATAAAAATTCAAAAAAATAAATACAAAAGTAAAAATTCTAATAATAACAATAATATTAAAATACTAAAAATAAAAGTAAAAATACTAAAAATAAAAATAAAAATACTAAAATAAAAATACTAATACTAAAAATAAACATATCACTAGAAATAAAAATAAAAAAAAAATAAATATAACAATAAAAATACAAAACATAAAAATAAAATACTAAAAATAAAACAAATTAAAAATATTAATAAGGAAATACTAAAGATAAAAATAAAAATGAAAAAACTCAAAATAAAAATAATAAAAATAAAAAAAATACTAAAACAAAACTAAAATATTTAAAATATAAATACAGAAAATAAGAATAGAAATACTAAGAATAGAAATACAAATACTAAAAATGAGAATGAAAATGCAAAAAAATAAAAATACCGAAACGAATATTAAAAATAAAATTCTTAAAATAAAAATAGAATTACTAAAAATAAAAGTATTAAATGACCAGAAGTAAAAATACTAAAAATTAGAATATTAAATAGTAATATAAATAAAAAATAAAAAAGCTAAAAATTTAAATAAAACACTAAAAATAAAAGTAAAAATAGTAAAATAAAAAATCCTATAAATTAAAAAAACATTAAAAATAAAAATACTAAAAATAAAAAAATATACTTTAAATAAAAAGTAGAATACTAAAAATAATAAAACGAAAAATTTAAATATTGAAATTATAAATATAAATACTAAAAATAAAAATACTAAAAATAAAAAAAATACAAAATATTAAAGTAATAATACTAAAATTGAAAATGACTACAAATTGAAATACTAAAACAAAAAACAAAAATAATAAAAATTAAAATAAAAATGCAAAAAATATAATACGAAAAACTAAAATTAAGATAAAAATACTAAAAATATAAATATTAAAAATTTAATAAAAAAATACTAAAAATCAATATAAAAATAATGAACATAAAAATACAAAAAATAAATTGCGAAATATGAAAATAAAGGAAATAAAAATGAAATATTAATAACAGAAACTAAAATACCAAAAATAAAAATAAAAATACTAAAAATATTTAAAAAAAAATATTAAAGATAAGAATAATGAACTACTAAAAATAATAATAAGAAAATACCAAAAAGAAAAAGAAAAATATTAAAAATAAAATTCAAATACTAAAAATAAAAATATCCTAAAAATAAAAATATAATAAAAAAAATACTAAAATGAAAATGAAAATACTAAACATAAACATGCAAATGCTAAAAATAAAAATAATACAAATACTAAAAGCAAAAATTAAACTACTAAAAATGAAAATAGAAATATTAAGAATAAAAATAACAATACTAAAAATAAAAATGAAAATACACAAATAAAAATATAAAAAAATTAATGTATGGAAAACAGAAATAAAAATGCTAAGAATAAAATTACTAAAAATAAAAGAAATTAGAAAAATACTAAAGAATTAAATAAAGATAAAAATAGTTAAAATTATAATAAAAATAAATATACTAAAAATAAAAATAAAAGCAAAAAGAAAATGGAAAAATACTAAAAGTAAAAATACAAAAAATAAAAATAAAAACATGAACATGAAAATAAAAATACTAAAAATATAAATATATAAATAAATGAAGTAAAAATTGAAATAAAAACAAAAAATAAAGTAAAAATCCTAAAAGTAAAAAAAAATATACTAAAACAAAAAAATAAAATTACAAAAATAAAACTAAAAATAAAAATACTGAAAATAAAATAAAAATACTAAAAATAACAATTGTAAAAATTAAAAATAATTAAAATAAAAATACTAAAAATAAGAATAGTAAAATAAAAAATAATAAAAATACTAAAAAAAAATAAAAATACTAAAAGTAAAATTAAAAAAAAACTAAAAATAAAACAAAACACTAAAAATATAAATATGAGAAATAAAAATAAAAATACTAAAAATAAAAAGGAAAATACTAAAAATAAAAATCCTAATAATAAAAATAAAAATACAAGAAAATTAGTACACTAAAAATAAAAATAAAACCACTTAAAATAAAAATACTAAAAAGAAAAATAACAGCTCAAAAAATAAATATACTAAAAATACAAATGCTAAAATAAAAACACAAATACTGAAAATAAAAATATTAAACATAAAACTACTAAAGAAAATACTAAAAATAAAAATAAAAATTCAAAATTCAAAATAAAAAATAAAAATTCAAAAATTGAAAATAAAAATAAAAATATTAAAAATAAAAATACTAAAAATGAAAATAAAAATAAAATTACTAAAAATAAAAATAAAAAAATACTTAAAAAACCATTATAATAAAAAATACTAAAAATTTAAATACTAGAAAAATACTAAAAATAAACATAAAAATTAAAAAAAATACAAATAATAAAAATAAAAATTAAAATACCAAAAATAAAATAAAAATAATAGAGATAAAAAATACTAAAAATAACAACGATAAAAAATACTTATACTAAAAATAAACATACTAATACTAAAGAGATATATAAAAAAAAAAAAATTAAGATAATAAAAATAAAAATGCTAAAAATTAAAAAATTATTAAAAATATTAAAAGAATATTAAAAATAAAATAAAAATGCTAAAAATTAAAAAATATTAAAAATAAAAATAAAATACTAAAAAATAAAAATAAAAATACCATGTATAAAAAATACTATAATTAAAAATAAATACTAAATAATAAAAATGATAATACTAAAAATAAAAATAGAAATAATAAGAATAAAAATAAAATATAAAAAATAAAAATGAAAATACACAAAAATAAAAATACAAAAATGATTACTAGAAAAAAATTCTAAAAATGGAAATGAAATTAATAAAATTAAAAATATTAAATATAAAAGTAAAACTATTAGATATTTGTATACTAAATAATAAGAATAATAATAATAATAAAAATAATAATACTAAAAATAAAAAAAACAAAAAGCAGTAGAAATAAAAAAAAATACTAAAAAATAAAAAAAATAAAAGTAAAAAAATATTAAAAATTAAAATACTAAAAATATAATAATATAAAAAGTAATAATACTATATGTAAAAATAATAAACAAAAATAAAAATACTAAAAATAAAAAAAGAGAAAAAATAAATATAAAAATACTAAACATAAAAATAAAAATACTAAATTAAAAATACGAAAAATAAAAATATAAATACTAAAATTAAAGTAAAATTACTGAAAATAAAAAAGTAAAAAAATTTAAATAATGAAAATAAAAATGAAAATAAAAAAAATTATAATAAATATAAAAAATAACAATAAAAAGTAAAAGTACAAAAAATATAAATAAAAATACAAAAAAATACTAATCATAAAAAAGACCAATAATTATATACTAAAAATAAAATAAAATCACTAAATATAAAAAATATGCAAAAAGTATGAAAATTAAAAATAAAGATACAAAAAATAAAAATGCTAAAAATGAAAATATTAAAAATAAAAGTAGTTATCCTAAAAAAAAAAGTACTAAAATTGAAATTGCTCAAAATAAAATTATTAAAAATGGAAATAATAATACTAAGAATAAAAATACTAAAAATAAAAATAAAAATACTAGAGATAAAAATAAAAAAAATCAAAATAAAAAAGTACTAAAAGTAAGAATAAAAATACAAAAAATAAAAATAAAATACTAAAATAATAATATATTAAAAATAAAAATACTAAAAATGGAAATGAAAACAGTAAAAATAAAAAAAAATAAAAATAATGAAAATAAAAATACAAAAAATAAAAATGAAAATCTTAAAAATAAAGATAGGAATTATAAAAGTAAAAACAAAAATACAAAAATAAAAATGAAAATACACAAATAAAAATAGTAAAAATTAATATACTAAAATAAAAATGAAAATCCTAATAATAAAAATAATAAAAATTAACATAAAAAATTTATAAAAATAGGATTAAAAACAAAAATACTAAAAATAAAAAAATAAAAATAATAAAAAAAGCACTAAAACATAAATAAAATACAAAAAAATAAATAAAATATAGAAATAAAGATACTAAAAATAAAAGTAAAAATATTAAAAGTAAAAATAAAATCATAAAAATAAAAATACTAAAGAATAAATAAAACTAAAAAAACATTCTAACAATAAAAAGGCAAAAAATTAAATTACCAAAATTTAAAAATATAAAAACAAAAATAAAATACTCTAAATAAAAATAAAAATACTAGAAATAAAACAAAAAATAATAAAAAATATAAATAAAAATACTAAAAAAATACTGAAAATAAAAATACTACAAATATAAATAAAAAGAACTAAATATAAAAATAAAAGTACTAAAACTAAAAAATAAATTGATTAAAAATAAAAAAATACTAAAAATAAAAATGCAAAAAATTTCAATACGTAAATAAATATACTAAAAAAATATAAAAATAAAAATTTAAATACTAAAAATAAGAATAATAATACTAAAAATAAAAATAAAAATAATAAAAACAAAAGTATGAATTCTAAATCTAAAAATAAAAAACTACAAATAAAAATACTAAAAAACAAAAAATACTAAAAGTAAAAGTAGTAAGAATAAAAATGCTAAAAATTCTCAAAAATTTTATTACTAAAAATACTGAAAAATACTAATAATAGAAATAATAAAATAAAAATACTAAATACAAAAATACCAATACTAAAAATAAAATTAAAAATAATAGAATAAAAAAAAAAATTCTAAAAATACTAATAATAAAAAAAAATTAAGTTACTAAAAATCAAAATCAAAATACTAAAAAGAAAATATTGAAATAAAAATACTAAAAATAAAAATAGAAGTGCTAAAATATAAGTAGAAAAACTAATAATACAAATACTTAAAATTAATCAAAACAAAAGAAAATACTAAAAAGAAAAATAATATAAATAATTATAGTAAAAATTAAAATAGAAATATTAAAAATAAAAAATAAAAATACTAAAAATAAAAATAAAAATATTAATACTAAAAATAAAAATAGTAAAACTAGAAAAAAACTAAAAATAAAGAAAATCCAAAAAAATATTAAAAATAAAAAATAGAAATATTGAAAATAAAAGAAAAAACTAAATATAAAAAATAAAAATAATGAAAATAAGTATATAAATAAAAAAATGATAATATTAAAAATAAAAATAAAAATACTAGAAATACAAATACAAATATAAACACAAGAATATAAATACTTGAAATACAAATATAAAATACAAAAAATTAAAAATAACAAAATACTAAAAAATAAAAGTATTAAAAATACAAATAATAAAAATAAAAATAATACTACTAAAAACAAAAACTTACTAAAATAAAAATAAAAATTTCAAACATAAAAATAAAAATAATACAAACAAAACTAAAAATACTAAAAATAAAATTTTTAAAAAATAAATATGAAAACACTAAAGAAATAGAAATGATAAAATAAAAATAAAAGAATAAAAATAAAAATACTAAAAATAAAAAAATTAAGATACTAAAAATAAAAATGTGAGTAAAAATAAAAGCACTAAAATAAAAGGGGAAAAATATGAAAAAATTAAAAATGTAAAATAAAATACTAAAAATAACAGTAACAATAAAAATTTTAAAAATAAAAACAAAAATACTTAAAATAAAAATACTAAAAATGAAAACACTAAAAAATAGTAACAAAAATAAATATTAAAAATAAAATTAAACATACTAAAAATAAAAATAAAAATAATAAAATAAAAATAAAGATGCTAAAACTAAAAATAAATAATTAAAATTAAAAATACTAAAAATAAAAAATACTAAAGAAAATACTAAAAATAAAAATAAAGTTGCAAAAAGTTATCCAAATAATAAAATTACTAAACATATTTAAAAAAAATTACTACAAATATTAAAAATAGAAATTCTGAAAATAAAAAAAATAATACGAAAAATAAAAATATAAATTCTATAAATCAAAACACTAATAATACATATAATAAGAAAAACAAGTAATAAAAATAAGAATAAAATAAAAATAAAACTAAAATTATTAATAATAAAAGTAAAATTCTAAAAATAAGAAACTAAAAATATAAATATTAAAAATAAAAATAAAAATACAAAAAATAAAAATACAAATAATAAAAATAAAAATACTAAAACTAAAAAAATAAAAACACTAAAACTAGAAATAAAATTATTAATAATAAAATAAAAATTTTTAAAATAAAATTACTAGAAACAAAAATAAAGATATTACAAGTAAAAAATACTAAAAATAGAAATAAGAATACTGAAAAAAAGGAAAAAAGTAAAAATAAAAAATAGTAAATAAAAAATAAAAATAAAAAATACTAAAAATAAAAATAGTAAAGAAAAATAAAAAATACTAAAAATATAAACGAAAATACAAAAAATGAAAAAAATACTAAAAAATTAAAATAAATCTAAAATAAAAAAAAATACTAAAAATAATAAATGAAATACTAAAAATAAAAATACAAAAAATAAACATACTAACAATAAAAATAAAAACACTAAAAATTAAAATGTTCAAAATAAAAATAACAGTTCTAAAAATAAAAATACTAAAAATACAAATATTAAAAATAAAAATAATAATACAAAAAATAAATATATAAAAAATAAACCACTAAAAAATACAAAAAAATTTAAATACTAAGAATTTTAAATAAAAATTATAAAATTAAAAATAAAAATACTAAAATTAAAAATACTAAAAATAAAAATAAAAATACTAAAAAGTAAAACACCAAAGAAAAACATGCAAATAAAATACAATGCTAATAATAAAAATAAAAATTGATATACTACAAAATTCAATAAAATTATTAAAATAAAAAAATAACAGTACTAAAAAATACTAATACAAAAAATAAAGGTATTAATACTAAAGAGATAAATACTAAAAATAAAAATAAAAAATACTAAAAAAAAAATTTACTAAAATAAAATAATATTAAAAATAAAAATAAAAATAATAGAAATAAAAATAAAATATAAAAAAATACAAATAAAAATACTAAATCTATAAATAAAAATGAAAATACTAAAAACCGAAAGACTAAAGGTAAAAATAAAAAATAAAAATAAAAATACTAAAAATAAGATATGCGATAAATAAAAATAAAATCCTAAAAAATAAAACAGTAATATACTAAAAATAAAAATGGAAATACTAAGAATAAAAATAAAACATTAAAAATAAAAATAAAATACATAAAAATAAAAGCAAAGATACAAAAATAAAAATAAAAAAGTAAAAAAAAAAATATTAAAAAAATACTGAAAAATAAAACAATAATACTAAAAATAGAAATAGAAATACTAAAATAGAAATAAAAATATTAAAAATAAAACTGAAATAACATAAAAATAAAAATACTAAAAAGAATACTAGAAAAAAAATTCTAAAAATAGACATAACATTACTAAAATTAGAAATATTAAATATTACAAGTAAAAATAAAAAAATAGAATGATAATTAATAAGATTAATAATAAAAATAACAATATTAGAATTAAAAATAAAAGAAGTAAAAATAAAAGTTAAAATAAGAAAATAAAAAAAAATTATAAAAAAACTTTAAGAATTAAAAGACAAAAAATATAATTATAAGTACTAAAAATAATAATACTATATACAAAAAAACTGAAAGTGAAAACAAAAATACAAAAAAATAAAAATAAAAATAAGAATACTAAAATTAAAAATACGAAAAAAAAAATATGAATACTAGATATGAAAGTAAAAATACTGAAAATAAAAAAAGACTAAAATTTTAAATATTAAAAATAAAAAAAAATTCTAAAAATAAAGAATATTAAAAGTAATAATACTAAAAATAAAACGAAAATACTAAAACAGAAAAATACTAAACATAAAAAAGAATTATGTACTTAGAATACAAATAAAAATACTAAAAGTAAAAAATACAATAAATAAAAAGTGAAAAATAAAAACAAAAATAAAAATACTGAAATTGAAAATGATAAAAATAGAAAAAAATGAAAATAGAAATAATAATATTAAAAAATACTAAAAATAAACATTTGAATAAAAATACTAGAGATAAAAATATAAAATGCTAAAAATAAAAATATATTAAAAATGAAAACTAAAAAATAAAAGATAAAAATACAAAATATTAAAATGAAAACAATAAAAATAAAAATAAAAAATAGAAGTAAAAATATTAAAATAAAAATGAAAAACCTAAAAATAAAAATAGAAATACTAAAATAAAAATGAAAATACAGACATAAAAATACTAAAAATTAATATACTAAAAACAAAAATGAAAATACCAAGGATAAAAATTATAATTAAAATAAAAATAGAAACAATTAAAATAGGAATGAAAATAAAAATACTAAAAATTATAATAAAATAAAAATGCTAAAATAAAAACAATAAAAATAAAAATAAAAAATACTAAAAATAAGAATAAAATAAAATAAATAACAACAAAAATAAAATAAAAAATACTAAAAATAAAAATTAAATCATCAAAATAATAATACAAAAAAGAATACTAAAAATAAAAAAAATAAACGTAAAACAATACTAATAACAAATGCAAAAAATAAAAATACTGAAGATGAAATAAATACTAAATATAAAAATAAAAATAAAAATGCCTAAGAAAAAAAATATTAAAAATATAAAAAATACTAAAAAATTAAAATACTGAAAGTAAAAAATACCAGAAATAAAAATAAAAATGCTAAAAATAAAAATAAATTTACGAAAACTAAAAAAAAAAATATTATAATAAAAAATACTTAGAATAAAAATACTAAAAATGAAAATGCTAAATAAAATGTAAAAATAAAAATAGGAATGCCAAAAATAAAAGCAAAAAATACCAAAAAAAAAACACTAAAGATAAAAATTAAAATAACAAAAATAATAATAAACATAATAAAAACACAAAAACTAAAAATAAAAAAAATACAAATTAAAGTACTAAAAAACAAAAAAATATTCAAAATAATAGTAATAAAAATAATAAAAATAAAAATACCTAATGATCTCCAAGAAATGAAATTACTAAAAATAAAAAAAAACAAAATACTAAAAATAGAAATATTAAAAATAAAAATATCAATACTAAAACCAAAAATAGAAATACGTAAAATAAAAATAACAATGAAAATAAAAACAAAAATACTAAAAAGAAAAATACTAAAAATAAAAAAAAATAAAATAAAAAAAGCTAATAAAAGTAAATATAATAGAAATATAAAAATGCTAAAAATGAAAATATTACTATAGAAACATTAATACTAAAAATAAAAATAGAAATGTCAAAAATAAAAATACTAAAAATAAAAATGCTAATAATAAACATAGTAAAAACATTATTATATACATAATAAAAAGAAAAATAAAAATACTAAAAATAGAAATGAAAATAATAAAAATAAAAACAATACAAAAATATAAATATGAAAAAAATTAAATTAAACTACTAATAATAATAATACGAATAATGAAAATATTAAAAATAAAAATACAAAAAAACAAAAATACAAAAAAATAAAAGAAGTACTAACAAAATATAAAAAATTTAAATAAAAAATACTACAAATAAAAATAAAAATTCTAAAAATAATAATAATATTACTAATGATAAAAATAAAAATACTAAAATTAGAAATAAATATATTAATAAGAAGATAAAAATAGTAAATAATAAAAATACTAAAAACAAAATTAAAAATACTGAAAAAATACTAAAAATAAAGATAGGAATACTCAAAATAAAGGAATAATATTAAAATAAAAATACTAATTATAAAAATCAAAGTAATAAAAAATAAAAATAAAAATTATAAAAATGATGATATTAAATATAAAAAATACTGAAAAAAATATAAACACTAAAAAAGAAAAATACTAAAAAATACAAATAAAAATACTAAGCATAAAAATAAAAAATAAAAATAAAATAAAAATGCTATAAAATAAGAGTATTAAAATAAAAATACTAGAAATAAAGAATACTTAAAATAAAACTAAAAAAAACTAATAATAATAATAAAAAATAATAATATAGAAATAACCAAATTCTAAAACTAAAAATAATACTAATAAAAATAAAAATATTAAAAATAAAATAAAAACACCAAAAATAAAAATACTACAAATTAAAAAAAATACTAAAAATAAAGAAAATTTACAATACTATAAATGAAAATATAAATACAAAGACTAAAAATCAAAAGACAAAATTAATAAAAATAAAAATGTTAGAAAAATACAAAATAAAATACTAAAAATAAGAATAAAAACAATACAAATAGAAATAAAAATAAAAATAAAAAAAATTGAAATAAAAATTACAATAAAAATATAAAAAATGAAAATAAAAATACGAAAAATAAAAATAATAATAATGAAAGCACTAAAAAAGTACTAAAAATAAATATGAAAATACTTAAAATAAAATTAAGCATATTAAAAATAAAAATAAAAATAATAAAATAAAAATAGATACTAAAAATAAAAATAAATAAATAAATAAAAATACTAAAAATACAAAATACACTGATATTAAAAATACTAAAAATGAAAATAATAAAAATAAAAGTAGTGAAAATTCTCCAAAAAATTAAATTACTAAAAACAAAAAAATACTAATATTAGAAATACTAAAATTAAAAATACTAAAAATAAAAATATTAAAATTCAAAACAAAAATAATAAAAAATACTGAAAATGTAAACAATAAAAATGAAAATACAAAAAAAAATAAAACTAAGCTACAAAAAACAAAAATAAAAATACTAAAAATATAAATATTAAAATAAAAAACAAAACAAAAAAATAGACATAGAAATGCTAAAAATAAAAATGCTAAAAGTAAAATGCAGAAAATAAAAAGAAAAATACTAAAAATAAAATAAAAATAAAAATAAAATTAATAAAAGTAAAAATACTATAAAATACATGTAGTAAAAAATTTCAAAAAATTCTAAAAGTAAAGGTTAAAATAAAAATACTAACATTAAAAACAAAAGTACCAAAAATAAAAATAAAAATATTAAGAATAAAAATAGAAAATATTAAAAATAACAACGAAAACAAATAAAAATAAAAATAATAAAAAATAATAGAAAAAATTTCTAAAAAATAGACGTATAATTACTAAAATCAAAAATATTAAATATGAAAATTAAAAACATTAAAAATTAGAATACTAAATAATATGAATAATAATAAATATTAATATGGAAAATAAAAATAAGAATAGTAGAAATGAAAGTAAAAATACTAAATATAAAAAACTTAAATAAAAAATATAAAGAATTAAAATAATACAAATATAAATAAAAGTACTAAAAATAACAAATATATATATAAAAAATGCTAAAAATAAAAATGGTAAAAATTAAAATAAAAATAAAAACAAAAATACTAAAAGTAAAAATACTAAAAGTAAAAATATTAATACTAAAAATGAAAATAAAAGTGCTGAGGATAAAAAAGACAAAAATTTGAAATACTAAATATAAAAAAATACTATAAATAAAAAAATACTAAAAGTAAAAATACGAAAATAAAAATAAATAAAATAAAATAAGAAAAGTACTAAACCTAAAAAAAGACTGTAAATTATATACTAAAAAAATACTAAAAACAAAAAGTGCAAAAATAAAACTTGAAAAATAAAAATACTAAAAATAAAAATGCCAAAAAGAAAATGATTAAAAATAGAAATAATAATATTAACAGAAATACTAAAAATAAAAATTAAAATAAAAATACTAGACTTAAATACAAAAAAATACCAAAAATAAAAAAGTGCTAAAAGTAGAAATAAATTTTCTAAAAATAAAAATAAAATACTAAAAATAAAAATACTAAAAATTAAACAAAAACACTATAAATGAAAATGAGAACAGTAAAAATAAAAAAAAAATAAGAGAAGTAAAAATACAAAAAATAAAAATGAAAATCCTAAAAAAAATAAATACTAAGAATGAAAATAAAAATACAGACAAAAATACTGAAAACTATTATACTAAAAATATAAATACTAAAAATACAAATTATAATTAAAATAAAAACGAATTAAAATATGAAAGAATACTAAAAATAAAGGTAAAAATATTAAATATAAAAATAAAATCGTAAGAATATATATTAAAATAAAAATACTATAAGTATAAAATAATAAAACCAAAAAATACTAAAAAAAATAACAAAATAAAAATACTAGAGATGAAAATAATAAAAAAAATAAATAAAAATGAAAATGCTCAAGATAAAAATAAAAACACTAAAAATATGAATAAAAATCATAAAAAAATAATATACTGAAAACAAAAATGAAAATGCTAAAAATAAAAATAAATGTACTAAAACTCATAAAAAATACTAAAATTAAAAATTCTAAAAATTAAAATACTAAAAATGAAAATAAAAAATATATAAGAATAAAAATAGAAATGCTAAAAATAAAAATAAAAATACAAAAAAAATTATAATATTAAAAATAATAGCAAAACTAATAAAAATACTAGGAGTAAATATAAAAAAAATACAAATAAAAATACTAAAAACAAGAAATACTAAAAATAAAAGTAATAAAAAATAAAAAAAATAAAATTTCTCCAACAAATGAAACTACTAAATATATTGAAAAATAGTAAAAATACTAAAAACAGAAATACTAAAATATAAATAATAAAAAAATATGAAAAATAAAAATAATAATAATAAAAACAAAAAATATGAAAAATAAAAATAATAATAATAAAAATAGAAACATAATTAAAAACATACAAAAACTGAAAATACCAAAAATAAAAAGTAAGCTACTAAAAATAAAAAAAATACTAAAGATAAAAAAAATACTAAAAATGAAAATATTACAATGAAAATAAAAATACTAGAAATTAAAATAGAAAAGCTAAAAATAAAAATAAAAATAAAAATACTAAAATAAAAATGCTAATAATAAAAATGCTAAAAGTAATAATAAAAATACTGAAAACAAAAATAGAAATACTAAAAATAAAAAAAATAAAAATAAAAACAATAAAACTAAAAATAAAAATAAAAAATGAAAATTAAACTGTTAAAAATAAAAATATTAAATATTAAAAAAATGAAAATGAAAATATTAAAATAAAAATAAAATTACTTAAAATAGAAATAAAAATAGAACTAATAAAATTAGCAGTACTATAAAATAAAAGAAGTAAAAATAAAAACACAAAAAATCAAAATATTAAAATTCAAAAATAAAACACACAAAAATAAAAGCACTAAAAATAAAAATAAAGTACTAATACTAAAAATAAAAATACTAAAATTAGAAATATAAATTTTAATAAGAAAATGACAATGGTAAAAAAGAAAATAGTAACAAAAATAAAAGTACAAAAAAATACTAAAAATAATAATAGTAATATTGAAAATAAAAGAAAAATACTAAAATAAAATACTAAATATAAAATAAAAATAATGACAATAAAAATAGAAAAGCTAAAAATTATAATATTAAATATAAAAAAATACTGAAAATTAATATAAAAATATAAATACTAAAAATAAAAATACAAATAAAAATACTTAAAATAAAAGAAATAAAATCAAAATACTAAAAAATAAATGTGCTAAAAATAAAAATGCTAAAAGTAAAAATGAAGAAACTAAAAAAAAATACAAAAAAAAAAAAATAAAAAGTCTAATAATAAAAATTAAAATAACACATCAAAATAAAAATACCAAAAATAAAAATGCTAAAAAGAAAAATTATAATAATAAAAATAAAAATACTAAAAATAAAAATAGAAATAAAAAGAATACAAATAGAAATAATAAAAATGTGAATAAAAATAATATAAATAAAAAATCCAATAAATAAAAAATATAAAACACTAAAAATTAAAATATAAATAAAAAAAAAAAAAAAAAAAAAAACGCAACTAAAAAATAAAAAGGTTAGAAAAATAAAAATGCAAAATAAAATATTAAAAATAAAAATAAAAATAAAAATCGGAAAAAACAACAAATCTATTAAAAATAAAAATGAAAATACTGAAAATAAAAATACTAATAATGAAAACACGAAAAAAATAAAAAAATAAAATAAAAATACTGAAAATAAAACTAAAAATATTATGAATAAAATTATAAATAACAAAATAAAGATAAAGATACTAAAACTAAAAATAAACAACTAAAAGTAAAAATGCTCTGAATAAAAAAATACTAAAAATACAAATACTAAAGATGGAAATAATAAAATTAAAAATAGTAAACATAAATAACTAAAAGTACAAAATACAAAAAACAATATTAAACATAGAATTACTAAAAATGAAAATAAAATTACTAAAAATAAAAATAATAATATTAAAATAAAAAAATACTGAAAATAAAAACACTAAAAATGAAAATACATAAAAAATAGTAATTAAGGTACTAAAAATTTAAATAAAAATACTAAAAATAAAAAAAATACAAAAAATGTAAATATTAAAATAAAATACTAAAGATAAAAATAAAAATGCTAAAAATAAAAATAAAAATAAAAATAATAAAAATAAAAATAAAAAAAAATTAAATGAAAATGCTAAAGAAAAAAAATACTAAAAACGAAAATATTGCAATAAAATAAAAATACTAAAAATAAAAATAGAAATGCTAAAAATAAAAAGAAAAATTTAAATGATAAAAATAAAAATGCTAATAATAAAAATGCTAAAAATAATAATAAAAATAGTGAAAACAAAAATAAAAGTACTAAAAATAAAAATAAAAACAACAAAATTGAAAATAGAAATGATAAAATTAAACTAATAAAAATAAATATACTAAAAATAAAAAAAAAATTTAAATGAAAATGTTAAAATTACTAAAAATAAAAATAATAAAAACAACAATTAAAATACAAAACATAAAAATAAAAATAAAACTTATAAAATTAACAATACTACAAAATAAAAGAAGTACAAACAAAAATACTAAAAATAAAAATATTAAAAATTAGAAAAAATACTAACAATGAAAATAAAAATACTACTACTAAAAATAGAGACACTATAACTAGAATGATAAATTTTAATAGGAAAATAAAAATAGTAAAAAGATAAATAGTAAAAAAGTAAAAATACTAAAAAAACACCAAAAATAAAAATAGAAATACTGAAAATAAAAGAAAAATACAAAAAATATAAATACTAAATATAAAATAAAAATAATGAAAATAAAGATATAAATGCTAAAAATAATAATATTAAATATAAAAAAATACTGAAAATTAATATAAAAATATAAACACTAAAAATAAAAATACTAGAAATACAAATAAAAATTATAAAAATAAAAATACTATAAAATAAAAGAGATAAAAATAAAAATACTGAAAATAAAAATGAAGATACTAAACATTAAAAAAAAACATACTAAAAATAAAAATAAAAATTCTAATAATAATAATAAAAATTAAAATAAAAAGAATAAAAATAAAAGCACTAAAAATAAAAATAAAAATACTATAAATAAAAAATGCTATGAATAAAAAAATTTAAAACACTAAAAATTAAAATAAAAATAAAAATAAAACTACTAAAAAACACAAACACAAATAAAAATGTTACAAAAATGTAAATGCAAAATACAATACTAAAAATAAAAATAAAATTAATAAAAATAATAATAAAAATAAAAATAAAAAACAAATAAAAATAACAATAAAACTATTAAAAATAAAAATACTAAAGCTAAAAATACTCATAATGCAAAATGTAAAAAAATACTAAAAATAAAAATAAAAATGTAAGAAAATAAAAATATTAAAGATAAAATTAAAAATAACAAAATAAAAATAGCAAAACTAAAACTAAAAATAAATAACTGAAAGTATAAATGCTAAAAATAAATAATACTAAAAATAAAAATACTAAAAATGAAAATAATAAAATTAAATATAGCAAAAATTTTCAAAAAATTTAAATTACTAAAAATACAAAAAAAAACTAAAAGCACTAAAAATAGAAATACTAAAAATAAAAATAAAAATAAAAATACTAAAAATTAAAATAAAAAATAAAAATATTAAAAATTAAAAATATAATTAAAAAATACAGAAAGCAAAGACACTAGAATTGAAAATACATAAAAAATAAGATTAAGGTTCTAAAAATTCAAATAAAAATACTAAAAATAAAAAAATACAAAAAATAAAAATACTGAAATAAAAGAATAATAAAAATAAAAATAGGAACGCTAGAAATAAAAATAAAAATACTACAAATAAAAATAAAAATAAAAAAAATAAAATAAGAATAATAAAAGTAAAAATTCTATAAAATAAAAGTAGTAAAAAATGACTAAAATTAAAATAGTAAAAATTAAAATAAAAATACTAACATTAAAAATAAAATTACCAGAAATAAAAGTACTAAAAATAATAATACAATATAAAAAATAAAAATAAAAATACTGAAACTAAAAATAAAATAAAAATTCTAAAAACTGAAAGACTAAAAGGAAAAATAAAAAAAATAAAAATACTAAAAACAAAGAATACTATAAATAGAAATAAAATAATAAAAAATTAAACAATAATACAGAAAATAAAAATATAAATACTAAGAAAAAAATAAAATATTGAAAATAAATATGAAAATACACAAAAAAATAAAAAATAAAGATATAAAATAAAAATAAAAATACCGATTAATTATAAATCCTAACAACAGCAAAAACAGCAACAAAGCAAGCAGCACCAACAGAATAACATAATACTCCCTAAAATAAAATTTTTCAGACGACAGTACTAGGCTATCTGCTGCTCGGTCTATTGTATCTCATTTTATACTGATCCTATGAAGCTTTGCTTTGATATAACTGCTAGTTACACGACAAAATTAATTTCATTTTAACTCTTTTGATGATTGAGAGAGAAAGACCCGAAGTTGTTCTTTGATGAAAATCGACGCGAAAGCCAGAAAGATTAAAAATTTTTTATTACAGCATTTTAAATAATTTTACCCGAAATTGCCTGTAACAAAGTATGACTCGAAATTCATTTTGTTGCTCGTAAAGTCAAGTAAAAAGGAATCTGAAAATTGATAAAAAATCAAATAGGAATCCTCATGAGAACACTGAATTATTCAACCTTAAGAACATCCCACTACTTTGTATTCTTACTGGTTCGCCAATACAGCCATTTTCAGCGCAAAGCAATGGATTGCAATATGGCATTTCAATACCGTATTTTAAAAACGCGAAAAATTTCTTGGTAAAATATATAAACATCGGAAGGGCAGATATGACTTCTGAGCGAGTTAGATCTTTTTCCATGTAGGGTCCTCTCGACTTAAGGAGGAGAAGACACATTTTATGGATATAAAGATAAGTAAAACACAGAATTTACGAAATAAGGTTTCCAACGTAAGGACCAAAGAATTTACGCTTTAAAGAAAATAAAATAATGTTTAAATTAAATTTTGTAAATTTAAATATCTCTGTTATAGAAAATTAGTTTGCTTTTTGATTTCAGTATAAATAAGTGAGTAGTGTTTGATAGTAGTTTTATAACTTATGTTAAAAATTCTATCATTATGAAAAAATTATTTTACTGATACATAAGGCTGAAACTCACAGAAAGGTGAACTACTTATTATACGGAAATTTGATTTTTCAGTTCGCTGTTCACGAAAGAAAATTAATTTCTGACCATCGCAGATTACCATGTCATTTATAATTCTTATCTACTCACATGATAAAGATGCCACCATAAATTTCATTTTTCCTGAAGAGGAAAGCATACTGATTTAATTATATTGAAATTACTGTGGTATTTAATAACTTATTGTGCAAGTACGAATAACTGAAAAAATTACAGGAAAAAAGTGCCACTTAACTTCGGAAGAAACCACAAACCATATTTAAAGGAAGCATTATACCAATCTAGAACAAAGATCACCAACTCCCTGAGATGGAATTCATGACATTATGAAAGCATAAAACCCGCACATTTCCTCATACTTCTCCTACAACGTCTCCGGATGACTGGATCCTTACATCAAATTTCCACATGTATATAGCTGGCCCTTATCCCCACAGTATACTGATGTTCAAGGAATAATCATTTGAAGAAAGTATGTCAGACATCGCGAATAAAATCAAGAAACCAGTAACTAGGATGAATTTCTTACAATTATTGAAGTCCGCTAAGACTTGCAACCTGGGGAGTCGTGGGACTAGTCCTAGTACTGACATGGTTGTTGAAAAGTGAGGTAGAAAATGAGATATCTTGTTCGCAAGGAAATCGCCTAAAGGGATGCTGCCCTGGTTCACAAAGCAATAAAACAGTAGCGTCATGTTTAGAGCGCAGCCAAAGAATGCTCTGTCACGTATGTTTCACTTATTCGCACAATTACGTCAATTCTGCTACTGTTCTTTCACTACCCCGTTTAATAGCCAGATCACTATAGAGAACCAAGAGCAGCTCCTGAGGTCGCCTAACGACAGATAATCAAATGTAAAATTTCCTCAAAAGTGCTGGGTAGAGCTGAGAAACGATTCTAGAAATGGTTTTAGTAATCTAAAAATGTGTATTTCACAAGTCAGCCTTATTTCCTTGGTTGCATTCAAGTTCACTAAAGAAATTTTCATAGTTTTTTTTTGTGACAATATTCATCAAAAAGTATTATATAAGTTTTTTTATTAACTGTTATCTTATCTACAAATCATCACAGTTATTCTGGGGCATGTTGATTCTCAGGGAAGATAGATTTATATTATACTTATTTTGGTTTAAAATCTAAGGAATGAATATTACTAATACCACTTACATCATTTACTCGAAATTTCGTGTAAGGAACCATATAAATGATGCACAAAATGATAGAGTGTTCAGGAATATTGCCTGAATTATAACGGGCATGCCACTCCTCAAAGTGATAAGACTTTTTTTCAGGCAAATTGGTACATTTGCAAAATTTTTATATTTGCAATTAATGAATTCTCGCCATATATCAGAAATGCAAGTGAATGTACTACCCATGTTCTTGAAGAAACTGATGCACAATATAAAATACTGTGTGTAATCCATTACACTTGCTTCCCACTGTTTACATCTGTAATCCTTTTCCTGGTTGATATAAGAAAGAAAGAGGGCAGTGGGAATTATGATTTATTTCCATTGAATATCAATGAATTTCCTAAATACTGATTTCCCATTCACTGAAAGCTTTACAATTCAAGAGATATTCCCCAGTGAAGCTGCCCTTTGAATAGCAAAGTACTAAAAGCAGGTACAGTATATTCCTTTACATTAGTTTATCATGCTACACATTTAATAAGTTACACACATCAGAAAAAGTTTACCAAAGCCCACTGAATCTTTCAGAAGGAAAAACAAATAAAAGGAAGCTTCTATATCCTAATCAACAACAGGAAACGAAAATTATTTAACAGCAAACCAGGACAACTTCACTTTCAAAACACATATGCACGCAGACACACACACACGCACAAGCACCTGGAGAGCTTTCATACCAGCAAGATATTCGAAAACTTGTTGAACAGTTCGTCTAAAGATGGCTACGGCAGTTCTTTATCCCTTCGTTATGTCAAGGACAAAAATGGTAGAAAACAGAGACAAAATGGGCATTTACGAGCCCAGCTGGACCCCTTTCCAGAAAACCCAGGTAACTCAGCGAACAGGAAGTACTCAAACGCAAGACTTCAGAATGACCCATTCATCAAATTCCTTGGTACATTTAAGTTGGTAAAAATGTTCATTTATTTTTAATTAATTTTCATTAAACTTCAAATTTTCACTGACGTGATCAATGACAATTTTCAGATATTTCACATCGAGTTCAAAAATATTCATACCTCATCTCGATAGTGTTTTATACCACAATGTTTTTTACGTTACGTAAAATGTCCACTACTTACATTACATTCTTCATGACATATTTGATAATAATTTGTTGTCACTGAAAACTGTAGCGCACACATATTCACCAAAGAAACTGATCAAACCAAGACCTGTACATTTGACACCGCAAACTCCTACTATTAAAGATGGCCAGATGTTGAAAGATGTTTTAACAAAACTTAATCATTCATGTTAATTTCTAGAAAAAAAAAACGCTCACGAATTAGAATGAAACTAAGAGTTGTGTTTTCAAGCAACTCTAGTAGGGCGTTTCAAGACAATTACCGTTCATGACTTCACCGTCAGGATAAAATCCTTCACCGACAAAACAGCTGGAAAAATTAGTGGACCAAAATCCAACTCGGTTACCAGGAGAACGTATCAACATTTGATAAGTACAATACATCCAAGTTCACATTGCGCTACACTGCTCATATGGCACCAAACAAAAGAATGAACTGGTCCTGTATATGGGAAATTCATGAAATGAGCAAGTGGTTCATCTAGTTGCAAGCAAGGTCTGGTTCGAGGACTCAGTGATCGATTTGTGGCGAGAAACAACAGCAAATGCTGATGTTAGAGAGGTGGAAGGGAAGGGGAGGTCAGGGTCGGGGGGAGACTCGTCAGCCATATGAACGTTGGCTGAGAGTGAGTATTTTTTTTTTAAGTCTTTTCGACATCTCGAGTTTGGAGGAGGGCAGGATCAAGGAGAGGAATGGGAGATCTGAAATTGGAGGTGAGCATCGGAGATGAAGAGAAGTTTTGTAGAATTCAATGCAATAGTGAACTTGGGGATAAACCCTCGGTACTTTTAACAAACTGCATTTTATGCGTTGAGCTTTGCTCATGTAGCCCTATAAATAGAGAGAGAGAGAGAGAGAGAGAGAGAGAGAGAGAGAGAGAGAGAGAGAGAGAGAGAGAGAGAGAGAGAGAGAGAGAGAGAGATTCTGAAGAAATTGTTGACAATATTTTGAATATCAGAAAAATTCATACAGTTACAGAACGGTAAGTTAAATGGTTTCACATTAAACCGTTGACCCAGTTTGCTTTCACATCCTTATGGCAAGATTCCTGTCTCTTCCCCTTGCTAAAATTATTACACGCTTTACTATATATTTTCTCGCTCATCACAAAATCCAATTTTGGCCTAAATATACCCCTATCACTTAAATTTTTCAGTGACCACCTACTTGCAAGGGTAGTTTACTCATATTCTTGACTCTCATTCAAAGTTTCCTGTGCATAAATTTGCAGTTCTAGTTTTGCAACAAACGATCAACAAATATTTTCAACATCTGGCAACATTTTATAGAACTACACTAATCATTTTGTTCACGTATACTCCTTAATAATAACTAGACTTAATCTATTTTGAATGTTAAGGGGAGGTCATAGTCCACAACTTGCGCTGCCACCCCTTTCAGTTCGTCGTAGTCCTACTTTTGAATAAGCCGTATAAAACTTAAGGATAGTTTTAGTCCTTTGTACCGGTGTATGTTAAATGGTTTAACAAGCGCAATTTTCTTTTCACATATTTTTGTGAGGACAAAGCATGCCATTTGACTATTTACAATAAAGGAAAAGGTTAAAACATTAAAATCAAATGCAGGCGATTTAAACAACTTCGAAACATTGCAAACAGTCTTCTGTTAGACATGACTGACCATCGGGGAGGAGATTTAACCATCCCTGATGACAAATGATTATGTCTCCGTTATGACAGAAGCAAACTTTTTAAAATACCCATCCTTTACTTGTGATAGGCTACCGGAGATGTGGCAACGCATATGTCAAGTTTCTCTTTAGTATGATTAAAGAATGATTTAAAACAATAACCATCAGAAAGTTTGTATATTATTAGCAAATTTTACTTTGCCATTCTATTTAACCTAGTCATCAAATGGCTTCCCTATCCCCACAACATTTTCCATTAAAATGATAAGTCTGGCTCCGCTCGTAATGGCAAAAGTCAAGTTTTAACCCTCACGCCAGAGTATCCAGAGTATAGTACTAATATTCATTTATATATTCCATTTTGTTAATTCCTTTTACCTATGGCACATAACTGATAATCGAAATCTCCTGTATTCAAAGCCTTGCTTCTATTCACCAAATTTCATATTCTATACTTTCACTGATCTAGATTTCGTTCTCATTACCTTAGGTCCATAATCCACAAAAATTTACTTTTATCTATGTTCCATAACCTGTTCTCTCATTAATCAGTAGATATAGGATAAAAAAGTGTTGCTATTTAGGACATTTTATTTTTTTATGTTATATTTTCGCCAAATATGTGATGAGAAAACAAGATTATGTGGTTTTAATCAGTGTTTTATTTCCATGAAAAATGCAGGAAAACAAATTCAGAAATGATACACAACCAATTCTGCACCCAGGGTGGAACGGGGTGGATTTCCCCTGAAATTTATTGACATTTCAAAACAACAGACATATAATACTGAATGAGCACTTGATCAGCAAGCCATAAACTGAAATTAATTAGCACATGTAGCTAAAAAAGGAAAAAAATAGAAAGGACCATATAATTAAGGTTTTTAATTAGTTGACGATTATCCCCTATATGAAGTTCTGGCTGCAAACCTGTTTACAAAACATAATATTATAAAAAATATAGAGCCCAGACTACTGAACGATTGTAAAAACAATTAATAACCATGATTTTGTTCAAATTTTCTTCTGTAAGACGCTGTCTTTTGTCAGTCAACACATTTTTCTTGACTGAGAAGTTCCTCTCTGCATCCACATTGGAAGCTGGGGCGTATTTCAGATTTGCTATGTCTGCTGGCCCCATTCCTCCAGGAATTGTGTCACCACTTCCGTCCTCGCCTTTCAAAACTTTATTTGAAATCATTTCAGTGTTTACATAAAACGGAAAATATTCTTGTCTGTCAGTGATGCAGTGTACAGTATTAACCCATTACTCTTTTAACTCATTTCCAATAAAACATACAGAAAAAAAATATTGTTATTAACACCATTTTAGGTACATCCCTAGAAAAAAGCAAAATTTAGTTTTTTTTTTGCCAAAAAAAAAAAAATCGATTCGTGTGAAAAGAATATTTATTTTTCTGTAATCACGTATTTTTCCCATGTTAATCAGTAATTCATAACCTTTGAGTTTACATTCATTAACCAATATTCCACCACCATCCCAAACTATATTTTGTACACAACTTCTTTCGTCACCCCATTCACTTTAGTAAAAATTTATTTCAGAGGAACGAAAGTGTAAAGGAGAGAGAGAGAGAGAGAGAGAGAGAGAGAGAGAGAGAGAGAGAGAGAGAGAGAGAGAGAGAGAGAGAGAGAGAGAGAGAGAGTTTCGTCAAAATACAAAATCTTAAGGGGATCCGAACTGGGGAGAAATGCTATTAAAGTATGAAAGAGATACTCCATAGTATAGTATTCTGTATCCTTTAGAGAATCTGAGGTTCAAAAGAGGATTGTAACACGTTATTATGATATTATCCTTATAAATTTCAAAATGTTAGGAGGAATAATTTACCATGTTCTTATCTTTAAACAGGCCTTTAAAACATTAAAACAAGTGGAGAGTGTATTAACCTACTATACTGTTAAAATTAGAAATACAAAAGGGGAATACATTATGATATTACTATAATTCTATAGAACTGAAAAAAAAACTAGAGACGCTTTTGGGAAGTTATCCCTAAAAAAAAAAACTCAAAATATAAAAGGGAAAGCCACGTTCCCAAAGTGAGAAAGAAAAAATTTCGGGCTACATGAGAACTACATACCTCCATTTCCATAATTACTGAACATCTCTTTTAAATACCACAGAAGTTAATCATAAATATATGTAAAAATATAAAAATCTCTCTCGTTAATTATGATACAAATTTTATTGCCATATAAGTTTAATTCGCCTTATGACCTCTTATGATGGACGCTGTGACACATCACCACAGTTTATATATTTTTCTGATCCCAACAGTTCTTGATTTTCAGAATCAAACTACCTTGTACATGTAACAGAAACATAGGCAGACTTGAAGTACTGTTTCAGAAAGCATGCTAATAACCGTGAAAGATTCTTTTATTATGACCTAATGGGTCTCTAACCAAAGATTGTTTTCTCATAACCTAATGGTTGTCTTAGCAAAGATAACAAAATGAAAACATAATTAGCTACGAGATTCAAATATACCTACATACATACATACATGTATGTATGTATGTATGTATGTATGTATATTATATAATATATATATGTATATGTATATATATATATATATATATATATATATATATATATATATATATATATATATATATATA